>CM056194.1:122872201-123447201 GCA_029692085.1 Gymnothorax javanicus
GAGTTACGAATCTGCAAACATTGAATTAGATATTTTACCAGCACCGAAATGTCTGGTTGTTGCGTGTACAGCTGTCAGAATCGATATTCCATTGGTGGACTCAAGTTTTACAGGATTCCGAGTGGATCACATCAGTATCAGAGCAATCGGCGGCGTCTATGGTTGCAAGCTATAAAACGCATTGACTGGACTGAGGACACGACAAAAATGCTTGTGTTTGCAGTGCCCATTTTATATCAGGTATATTATCTATTTACTCACTGATTTCACTGGAAAGGCTTGTTTAGATGAACAATTGTTTGTAAGATGTAGACCACTAATTAGCATCAGCTTGTCTCAGGGTTACAGACATTAAATGAAATATGTGAGAATAATGGTAAACCGAAGCAGATTTCATGTTTGCATGACAACTACGTAGTCAAACTTGCTAGCTAGCAAGCCAACAATACAAAATAATACTTACCCTGCCATGCAGGTACAATTAGCTGTCTGGACGTAGTTTTCTGGTTTTTTTATTATAACCCACGCGTCATACATGGTGGTTTTATGCCCTTGTCTTTGACTAGGGAAGGACCTCTGATTTCGAGACACAAAACTTCAAGTCTATGTCGCGGTATTTAACATTCTGCTTATGTCCGCAGATAACATAGTTTTAAGCATCCAGTGACTTGTATGCTTGTAGTTTCTTCCTAGTGTACACGCTAGGTTTCTCGATCAAATAGGTATATATATCAGGCCACGGAATATTGGGCCACTAACTAACATCATCTACCCATTCACTGATACCATACAGATCTGGAAGTTGGTTGCCATTTTTCAAAGTCAATTTGTTTAGGTAGCATTCGCGATCTTTGATGGCTAATGCCCTCACATAGCTTGACAAGCTGTTGTGGTCCGCCATACTTCCATTGCCAAGCTGCACGCGCAACCTGTCTACGTCATCGTTGTTTGCAAACTGTAAATGGGTCAATATGACATAGAGGATCTTACGAGTAAGCATGCCATATGAAAGTTAGGAAATGAGTTGATTAAATTTGGTGTTCATTGCGAGCTTTATGTTTGTACTGAGCTACATCACTCTGATACACTGTAATGAGTCACAGATATTCACAGTTGAAACTTGCCATGGTTTTTAAATTCACAGTCAACACTGACTAGCCAGCTAGCTAGCAAACTAATGTTACATAATGGTTATGGAAAGGTGCTCTGTGCACACTGGCTAGCTAGCGCATTTCACAAAAATTGCAGTGGAAAGACAGCGATTGTACTGTGTGTATGCTGTATGTAGCACATATGCAGAGCAGCCGGAGTAACGTCACAGCTAAGCGCCGAGAAAGAGACTGCTCTAGTAAAATGGCGTGCCCCATTCAGTGGAGAATAACCTGTTTGCTCACACCCTTTGTTCGATATTTGAATTCCATGGGGGTTGAATCACCCAGAAAAGGTTAGAAGTTGAATGTATTTTTATCTGGGAATGATTTAAGTGGCAAATTGTATTGGATGATAATATCCCTTTAAGTGTTGTTTGTATTATTTATTGTAATACTCTGTGGTAACTTCTACTGCTGCCACTCTGACAGGTAACACATGAAAAAGAGATTCTGAATCTCAATTTGTCCCATGCAAATAAAGGTTTAGTAAGAATAATAAAAATGATCTATTTTTTCACTCTCTGTTTGCATGCAGTTTCAATCACAGGTTTGAAATTCATTAGGATTTAATTAATTAAATGCAATGTACTCTCTGTGGGACGGCACAGCACATACTGATCATGGTGGTCCCGCCCGCGAGGGCCGCACGGGTGCCCTGGTAGAAGTCGTCAGCCGCGGTCATGCCCCGGTCGGGCATCTGGAAGCGGGTATGGACATCGATCCCCCCCGGGATCAGCATGCGGCCGTGGGCATCGATAGTCTTCACCCCACCGGGGACAATCAAATTCTCCCCAATTTGCCTGAGGAGAGAGTGGGTGAGAGGGAGAGATGTTTCTCATCAAAAGTGCCAAGGAACTAGCATCATCAGTTTAGACCTCGGGAGTACACTGTATACATCCACAATGTATGAGAAGATGACTACTTTTCCCAGAATAGATGAACAAAGTTTCTTTGCTCAGTGGCTGGATTCAAACTGGGTGTGAACCTTTTCATCCCAAGGTGAGGTCATGTTGTACTCAAGTTATCCCCTCACTTCACCTGTTAGGGACTCCACCAATCAAAGTTATTATAAATCGCCCCACCCCCTGAAATGTTCATTACGGCCGCGCCCATACCATCTGTGTCTCTAAACATTTTTTTTTTTTTTTTTTTTATTATTTAAGCTTTGGTGGATACTTTAGAGCAAAGTCAATTTAAAAACTAGATAACTCGGTCGCCACAGGGACCGAGTCGTGTATCTCCCCGATCCCCAAATTTCGGACAAAACGGCCACTGGTAGCCATATTGGACGTCCAAAATTGCAGAAAATCAGTCTTGAGCATTGTCAAATAAATATCTTTGACTTCGCCAGTGCAAAATTAGAAAAAATTCCTGTAATAATTGTCGTTTCCAGAGCCCGGAACAGAAAATCTCTGCGGGCGCGGCGGCGGTGGCCCTGGAACTAAACCATAGTATCTTCCGACTATCGTCGTCGGGGAGGTAACAAAAATGACATGAATTTTAAAGATTTACTCTGTGTTCCCAGGGATTTTAACAGTTAACATTCACAGTGTATTTGCGCTTGTTATTCCGTCATGTGACCAGACAGGATTATGCTCAGACACCAAATAAAACATTACAATCATTTGCGACGGTACAGCAGCACAGTGAAAATCAGGTCTGGCTGAGCTGCTGCACTACAGCCATCTGGCCACATCACTGTGGTGGATTACAGGATGACAGTCGGACTCACTTGATGACGCCATCCTCCATGTAGAGGTCAGCACAGAAGGACTGGTCATCATTCACAATCCTTCCTCCTTTTATCAAGAGACGGTCACTCTGCAGAATAATAAACAAACAGAGGTCACCCTAGGGTCACTTTGGAGAATGATAAACAAACACAGGTCACTCTAGGGTCACTCTGGAAAAAGAAAGACAAATACAGGTCACTCTACGGTCACTCTGGAGAATGAGAGGCAAGCACAGGTCACTCTGCGGTCACTCTGGAGAATGAGAGGCAAGCACAGGTCACTCTATGGTCACTCTGGAGAATGAGAGGCAAGCACAGGTCACTCTACGGTCACTCTGGAGAATGAGAGGCAAGCACAAGTCACTCTACGGTCACTTTGAAGGACGAGGGACAAAACACCCAATGCTCCCAGCAGTACACATAATAGAAGTAAAACATTTGGGGCAAAAAGGCATCTTACAAGCCGCAAAAAGCTGTTTCCTGTTCCTTCGCTATTCTTTGTGCACAACGCAGCAGCCAAACTTTGTCTTGTGTTTTTTTTTTTTTTACTTCTGATACCTCCCCCTGTCCGTGATTGATTCTGATGTCAAATGGCTGGTCGTGTCACCACCGACAACAAAGTTTGAATTTAAGGAACGTTCATTCACAACCTCTTGTGTCAAAGCTAGTCATTGTGTATAAACATTCCTAAAACAATATTTCTCATTTTCAACAGCTATGTGTTGTTTGTGTTTGATTTATGGATTAATGAGGTAAAGGGACAAATGAGATTGCGGCCTATGGTTGACTCTCAATAGTGGACTCAGGAGCGCCTTCTAATGGCATGGAGTGGCACTAAAAGAACTGCAGTTCTGAGGACTATTCTGCACACGATTTTCCAGGACATGCTCACTGGGGCGTCCTTACGTTATTACGACTTACATCTTCTGAAGTATACTGCATGCTTCACTCCTCGGACCACTTTAACAACCCAAAGAAACTGCAACAAAATGTACGCCCTCCACTGCACTGTCAAACACATTCAATTTATCTATCAACAAGCAGAGGTGGAGAATCCAGGGGTCAGAAAGTAAAAATCCAGCCAGGTTTTTCTCCCTCCCACAGAATGAGCTGATGACTCATATTGGCTCAATGTCCTGGCAGAAGTTAATCCAGGTGGTTGGAATAAAGCTCTGGGGAGGATTTTTACTTTCTGAACCTGGACTTTCCACCTCTGTCAACAAGACATTGCCTCATGAGACCAAAACGTCTTCTGTGCACGTGTAAAGCAGTGTGAAACTGTTTACAAACCAATTAAAGGCCCGACATGTAAGTTGCCAAACCTGGTTTAAGAGGTGGGCAGATACAGTTCTGTGGCCCAGGAATGACCTCTAAGAGGAAAGGAGTAAATAATGTGATCAGTTTTTTACAGAGCTGCTTTAACACAGCAAACATGGAGGTTGTATGTTTTCAGGCCATTCCAGCTGTAATGGCTTTTAAAAAAAAACATTATATGGTACAAGCGCAGCACCACACAATTATAGGCCTGCAGTCTGGCAGGTTCCACGCCCCCTCTCAGCCAGTGGCAGATGCCGAGGAGGGAAAATAAGACCACATGCTGCCGGGCCAGGGGTTTGGCACAGAATCTCCACATCCATCATATGACAGAACAGCAGAGAAAGCGGTGGTTAAGGAGCCAAGAACCACAGCTAAGACAGCCCTGCCTAAATTACTGCGCAATAATACATCACTGCTTTTGAAAGAAAGCCTCCCATCTTAGAAACGATACGCTTTAAGGAGGAGAATGGGTTTACCGGACAGGTTTCACAGCCAATGGAGTTGGGAGAATTTATTATGAGCTGTTTCAAATTTATTTTATCGGTGCATTCATCAAGAAAACACAGACACAATGTATAGGTCAGCTGGAATTTCCAGAATGTGTAACAAGAGAAAAAAATGCAAGGTTTTCTAAGGACAAAAATAGACTTGCAAGGTTTTCTAAAGACAGTGACAATGTATAAGATTGGAGTGGATGCAACAGTTCAACAACAACTAACGTAAACAAGTATCAGTATGGCATCTTGGCTAGAGAGTTCTGTATGTAAATGTTAAGATTCATTTCCCTTTGGTATACTGCAGTATTTCTCTTGGATAACAGCAATTTCTTCAAATAATGACAAGCTGCATACTGTATTTGAAACTGTTCTTTGTGCACGTTGTCTGGTTAATAGTGTATTCTAAATGCTGAGCTGTGAGATATGTTAAAAGGGCTGGGGTACAGAAATGTGTATAGCGGACAGCAGAATCATACCCACACTAGAGATTCAAGTGAATCGGAAACTAAGCTGGTCCGACGTCCTGTCACGCCAACTTTCGGTAAAGCAGGACTGAAATGTAACCCCAAAGTAGTTCACATGCTTAAGATGTTGCATACCAAATTTTGTCAAATTTAATCAGTATTTGTGACCGCTAGAGCTTAGTGGTCAACTTGTTTACAGACGAAAAACGACGGACAATGAAGTTTACACCATCTTAATAGCTCAGCAGGTCAATGACCAGTTGAGTAAATAAAAATGTTTCTATTAAAGGGGCAGTTCACCCAATGATTAAATGAAGGAATGTTTAAACAGTGAAGTGCGTAGTATTTTATAAATATTTTATCACACATTGCGTAGATAAATGCTCAGTTGGCACCGTTTGGTTAGAAAACGTAGAAGTGAAGTAATATATTTTGACACCTGCAAAAGACCTCAACAGTTAAATTTGGGAAAAGCCGCTGCTTTTGAATTTTGTTTTCTGTGAGTTAGAGGTTTTTGAATGCTTTCGGAACCTCGAGGGCACTTGAGACCCCAGACAAGGCCTCATTGGCCCACATCACTGTACTGAACAACAGCAAATATGAGTGACAAGAACATCTTTCATTGAAACTATCTGGATGGGCAGATGCTACTTTGGGTAACTGGAATCAGCTTTATTTCATTTTTGGCTAAACAGCTGATTTATAGTAGCATTGTGTAATAGCCTTATGTTTAGTCGGGTTAATGACATCCCTTCTGGTAAGTGGTAACAGCACTTAATCCCATGTTGCCTTGCGAATATCAACAATGACACGCTTATTGTGATACAATTCAGTCGCTAAAAAAAAGCTTGCCCTTGCAAACTTATTAAAGAGTCAAATGAGAGGAAACACTGTGAACCATAAGAAATTTGATACAGAAACACAGCAAGTTATAATATCTTTAAACTTGCAGACATTCTTAGATACTGTAGCATTGCAGTATTCAAATCGCATTCCTAACTTCCTTATGTGTAAACGGCCAAGTGATCCAACACACAGCCACACACAATCTCTTTCAATTGTCCAACCTCAAATCATTTGCATGTGAATCGATGAATCACATGATTGAGTAGTGATGTTATCGTAAGTCAGGGAGAAATAAACCAGGACATCACTTAAATAAGCAGAACTGTATCCTACGACCAACAAGTGACCAACATCATCAGAAACAAGCCGAAAGCCTTCAGTGGGCCTTGTGATCACTGATTAAAGATAAAGCAAAAGCAGTGAATGATGGCGTTATGATATGACTCACAGAGGCGATGAGAAAGGGAAATTCTACATGACCCAGCTCAGTCTGACACTGGCTGTGGTTTGAGAAAGCTTTTATCATTCACAGATTCAGATCATGTAACAAACAGAGGCCATTATCTGTCCAGAAGTAAGGTAGAGCATTACATGAAAACTTCACAAATGTATTAAATAAGGCAACAACACAGCAAGTAATAATAGATTCTATCAAGTATTTTTACACACCGTGGAAGCATAAATGAAAAAAAAAAAAAAAAATGACAATACACTCAGCTTGCAGTCAGCCAAAACAAAGAACATGCTGCAAACGTGAAAGAATCAGATCAATCCTCACTTCCTTAAATGGCAAAAAGATGAACTCAGTGAATTATTACTATTACTTCTGCCACTGATATACAACTAATAATCCTTCTAAAATCATCAAAGGAGAAACTAAGAGATAAATATTATGATCAGTCATTCTGGTTCACGTCCCGATCCCGATCATCAGGCCTTCGGGGCTGAAAGAGTGATCTGTTCCCTCATCCTGGGAGCATGGGACCCAAACTGGGAAACTGGGAAACTGGGTTCACAAGACCACTCGCCTCTGCTAACAAAGACCGCACTGTTCCTCACTACACTCTGTGAGAACGTGCCAGAACTGAGCTGCGGGTCTTACATAAAGGAAGAGGGTTGCATCCCCCCCACCCCCGCACACCCTGTCCCTCAGCAACCCCCTCGCCTGACAGCCTACCGCCGCCAACAAACAAGGAACGACCATTTTAGCAACATCCAGTACCGCACTAATGAGGTTAGTCACTCTGCTTGGCCCCGGAACCGATGACCCACGCATTCCTACTGCTGTGGTTTTTACAGAACCAGTCTCATCCTTCCCCTCTCCGGAGCCCCATAACCGACCGTCCTTTTCCACGTAAACAATTCCTCTGCCAGGCATGAACAAACGCACATCTGTTGATCTCCTTTTTTAAACTGGAGTTTTGGGAATGTTCATTTGGTATGCGGAATTTCAGCATTTCAGAGATAAGTTTCCTTTCTTGGAAATGGCTGGGGTCAGAGAACTATTGGTAGTGATTGTTTGGGGGGGTCTCTATATTGCCACGCCCTTTCATACACCACCCAGGTGGGACACACTCATTTGGGTTGCCAGTGTGTTGCAGTGCGTTTGTGTTTTAGTTCTTTCTTCTGTTGATGTCGACAGTTTACATTGTGTGGATTATACAACCACAATTTAGCATTTATTTTCAATATTGTAGAGGGTGAACTGAACTTCCAAATCACTCCTTTCTTTATTTCAACTGCAGTTTCATTGATATTCCAACTTTGTTGGTATTGCAGTTTGAGATAAGTAGACCTGATGTGCTCACAGAGTCTGGAGGGGTTAATATAGACGGTCGGAGATGATTAGCATCATTTTTTGGAGAAAACGCCAGAGATCCAAAGTGGAATTGTGAAACACGCAGGCTTTTCCAAAAAAGGTAGTTAAACCTGATAAGGGACTTCATTGTTTTGTTTTTTTTTTACTCCTTGTTAGCCAGGGTGAAAATCTGAGATGAATGAGCAATTGGTACACTTTATTGTATTTATTCTCACTCAATTTTTGGTCAGTATGTACAGACTGGGAGTGCAAGATTGATCACTATATGGGGCGTTGTATCAGAAAAAAGTCTGTTTAAAAGGAATATAAGTCTTGTACTAAGACTCAAAACCAAATTTTTATGCTCCAAAGGAGAAAATATTAGCTTGTTTCACTGTGCCGTTTGCTTGCCAAGTGAGATACTCCGGTCCCATTAACTGCGGAAATGTATCCAGCTCTTTGGTTCCAAACAGAAAGTCATTACCCAAATTGAGTTCACTTTTGATTACCAAATTACTCTTTGGATGGAATTGTGAATGGGACATTTTCACAAGTTCATTTCAAACCCACTTAGTGTGTCTGTGCAGAGTTGCCCAACTCGCTCGTAAAAGACGATACGCGTCAGTGATGACAAATGGGGACTTACAGTGATATTGATTTTGCTGACAGCATTTTTAGAGCAATTAGGATAACAGGCCAGGGTGAGGGTGGAGGTGGGGTGTGGCTAATCAGAGTTTCCACGGCGACTCCCACTGAACCACGGCCTCCAGCTGCTCTCCCTGGCACAGGTCCATCGCAGCACCTTCTACCCTGGGACCCCAAAACAGCACTGTAGGCCAGTGTACTCAAAAACCAGAACAAATACTGGTAACAACTGCACAGCAGCTTCCTTTTTCAATAACGCACTCATTTGTATCATTCATTCATGAATTATTCATTCACTTATTTATTTCTTTACAGCCCAATTTTATGAGGACATTATTAATTCATGCTGAAAAAATGCAAAGCTGGAACAGACGGCCAAAAAAAAAAAAAAAAAAATAATGCAGTATTCCAGCAGAAGTGTCCAATGAGGTGCAGCCTGGAGTCCAGTTGTGGGCTGGGATTGGCTGAGAGCCCCTGAAACGATCTCTGGCAGAGCCCTCCTCCTTTCCTGAGTCAGCAAATAAAACAAAGCGATCTCCGGTAGCCCAGCAAAGACATCTGCACTGACCCGCAGAAAAGCCCGAAACACGGTAATGCCTCAATTACCGCTTTGCTGTCTCTTGACAATGAAACGTGACTCACAAACACCCCCAGGGGTCAGACGTCTGCAGCAGCTGGGATAACAGAACCCGGAATTGCAAGAGCAAGCACACAGACAGCCGCGAGAGACGGGGTCCACCATAGACATATTATGTCTATGGGGTCCACTGTTGAAGCACCGGAGGCACCAGAGCGCATCGACAAAGTAAAAGACGTAGTGACGGTAATGCCGCACCAACATATAGTGCGTTTTCGCATCAGTGATAATGGATAATGCTACAGACAACGATAATGAAGCCGTCTGCGTATGGCTAACGCAGTAATAACGATGGTTAGCGCGCATTTGTCACAAATGGATAAGCACTTCTCAGAAAAGGACAGAATCCGACCTCATAAATAGGGGATATGTATGTACAGCTGCTAACATGGACCCCAGGTCCACATGAGGGCTGGTGGAAGGTTAGGGAGGTACTGAGTCAAGTGCCCTTGAAGATGAAGCATCATCAATAGAAAACATAGGTAATTTGGTAAGGGAACTACAGAGTTGTATATGTCTAGGGTCTCCATGCATGACTGTCCCTTAATTATTAAGCTCAAAATGTTTTGGATCTTAAAATACATTTTGGGTACATATCTAATCGCATCAATGATAGTCAAAGACAGTCTTGGTCAGGATTCCCTCATCTCTATATGAAATGTTTAACTGAGGGTTAATTCATGAGAGCATTATTTTTAGTGTAAGCAGTCTATCAGTGAGGGTAATTGCAGATACAGAAATCTATACATACGTATGCCACACCCTCCTCGATGAAAATTGCACACCTTTGACCTTATCACTGACAGAAGGCTTACAAGATTGCTACTGACCACATAGAGTCCACTCCTCAGCTTCACACCATATCTGAGAAACCTTTTGACTCGTGGACTGCCAGGTCGAACTAGGAGCTCATATTCATACATAGCATCACAAAGCATAGGTGGTGATCTCAGCTCAATTTCCATAAACTGCTGTCAAACCTTATCCATGATAAATGAAAACACTAAACTGATCTGAGATCAGCTCTACTGCTCTAAAATGATTAACAAACACAGAATCAGAGTGAACTCTGCCTGTCGCTGCCACCTTCCCCCCACAACATTCCAGAACTTTTGTTTTAACATGAAATTAAATCCTTGGGCTACCTGCTAAATACCAGCAGCTGACCCATTTCCAGGATACTTTGTAAAATTAAAACAGTTAAAATTCTGTAGCGAATCAAAGCTCTGCTCGTACAGTAAAAGCTTCCGGCAGCTGCTGAATGCTAAAAATAAAAATGGATGGCAGGCTTTATGAGCAGGTGTTCTTTCAAGTCTACTGGGAAGATACAAGCAGTCATTCTAATGGGGACAATAAGATGGTCCCAAAAGCACCTGTCATTGAGTTAACAAAGTTAAATTAAAATGAACTGCAACTGTGCCAATGCAAGCACTCAACTATAGAGCAGTCAAATCCCTTTTTTAAACATGAAATTAGCTCAAACAATTAAAAAAAAATTAAATCCACAGAGTTTTCTGACAAGCCAACCAACTCCCAATCCCATTTAACCCTTTGTTGCATGACTTTTTACCTCTTTGCCCATTACGGTGGTGGGTGAGTTTGGTTACTTCAGCAACCAGCATGTAAACAAAGGGTTAATCTCATTTTCAAAATTTTATCTTGCCTACTCATATTGTGATCTAACTTCATTTTAATGATTTTATGTCAAATTGCAACTTGATGCAAACACTTGGAAATATGTACTGCCATATTCTCTCACCACTGTCGGAGTTTATCTAGGTACTGAAGGCATCAGTGAATCTGTTCCTACTATGAACAGACAGGTGCATCAAAATGGGTAAGATATCCACTTCTGCTCCTTAATCGCAGTTTATGTGTTACAAATGGGCACTTTTTAAAGGTTCTCCTTCACATCTCCAGGTGCACAGCCAATAGCCACGACAAGCCATTTCTAAACTATCGTTAGTGACTTCACAATGGGGAGGGATCACCCATTATAATGAAGGAACTGATTATCTGGTTGGCGAAGTTGATCAATCTTTATTGCCTCTGGGTTGCCACCCCCCTGTGATGTCAAGAAGGAACTGATTTTGAAATGGCTTGTAATCACTAATTTTCTGTGCACCGGAAAACATGATTTGGGACCTTTAGCACAGACAGCATAGGAAGTAACAATAATAGTTTTATATGTGTGTTAAAAATGATTAGTTTTAACAGTTGGCATTTTGAAAGTGCATGTTCAGAATGTGCCTGAAAACACACACACACACACACACACACACACACACATAAAGGTTAGGTACTGACTTGTTTGCCCATTGATCAAACAATGCCACTCGACCGAGACAGCAGGGCAACACACGGTCAAATTTAAGGGTAGGACACGCCCGATTTTGGCACAACAATATCTGTCAGAGATAACCGAGATCCTCGGACTCGTGAATGAATCATTGGAGAGCCCAGAGGAGCAAACTAGTCGTCCTACCACAATGTCCCAATCCCTCCTGCGACTGCTTTATGTCGGTATAATACCCCACCCACCATGGAGGAAGGCTCAGACACACTTCCTCGGACGCACGCGGGCACGAGACTCTAGGGTAGCCAGCGGTTCATTGACTGTTTTATGGTGGTTAACTACCGCCTCTACGGCCTAAAGACAATTGTCTGAACATTGCAAATGAGGCTCTTCTGTAAAAGAAAGACGACATTGTTTGCCCCATCTGCACAACAACATTGTATTTAAAATTCACCGGTTTTGTCGGGTCATGCACGGGGTGGGCACGGGTGGGTGTCGACCAGCCCATTGTGGTAAAAGAAAGGGCAGAAAAAGTTTCGCCAACAATAATAATTGAGGCTTAATTCGTCGAGTCATGTCATGTATTTCTCTCAGCGGTGCTGCGTATGTTCGAAGTGAACGAGGAGGAAGGAAATCGAAGCATCGGCTCCCATCCGCTCTTTTCTATTATCCTGTCCCGCTATTCTCTTCATACGCCATGATCTCCAGCCGTTTCTGCTCGAATCTCGGGAGGAGAAACGGGTCGTTGATGTTGGCCACAAGTTATTAACCGACACTGACCCCAAAACATACATCGATACGTGAAGATAGCGGTCCGCATTAACCCGACTGATCAGGATATAAATCATAAACCCAGCATTGAAGCGGATGGGCGGATGCGGGCGAACTGAGGTACTCCATTTCCATTCGCTCCCGCCGTCGGCCAGCCAGTTGACGCACAACAAAAGAACGTCGCCCCACCAAACAGAAATGCACATAACTGCACATAACTAAATTGACCAGAATTTTCTTCAACGCATATGAGTTGCTATTATTATTTAGTCTCACAAGAGCCTAATAGTGGTTGGGAAATAATGTAAGCTAACGTAACATGAGATGAAAATGACGGCCTCAAAGCCGAGCGAACTTAACCACGACTGCTATTATAGGTGAGGGTGTATTCAGAGACAGTCGTGCAATGATGCAGTTACCATCTGAACAATGACATATTCCAGTTTGAGGACGGTTCTATCGGCTGGGTCAGCAAGCTAGTTACGTATAGTATTGCTGCTTCCAGATCATGAAACGTTATGGATACAATAGGCAGGGCCAGCAATTCGCGTCTGTGCGAGCAAAAAAAAATCATTCAGCACGTTGAAATTAATGCATGATGGCTGCAATATTTCTCTCTATTCGCTAATTTGGCGTTCTATTGACGAAGTTGATATGCAGACGTAAGCTACAGTGGGCTATGGGTTGAAGGATATTCAGGTAAGACAGCCCGTAACTGCATGAAAGCAAATGTAATAATTGTCACTCACTGTAATGCGAGGAATATTCTTCTTTCCCTGGTAGCCTGACATCCTCTTGCCTTTAAGCAGCGGATCTTATTGCTCCCTGCAAGTTCTGCGATGGAATAACTGGATGCTGAACACAGCAGATTTCAAAAAAAGAACTGGTCGGTTTTTTAATTAATCGAGATTAAATAAAATCCTCCAAGTGGCAGTCAAAGGAAAGACAAATCCGTGAATCGGTTACTGTGCGTTTCAATGGGTAGGTGACCGCTCGCTGATTTTAGAAAGGCACCGGCTCCAAATCAGTTTCTAGTCCCCGGTCTCTGCCGCAGCACCCAGCCCGTCCACATAGAATCAGACACACTGGAAGATTTTTCTACGCGAAGCTCCATCGTACATGCGCAGTGCCCCGCCCAACTCAGACGAGGAGCCAAGCCCTCCTTTTACCCCAAGCCGGCTGAACGAAAATGGTGTGTGTGTGCGTGCGTGTGCGTGTGTGTGTGTGTGTGTGTGTGTGTGTGTGTGTGTGTGTATGCGTGTGCGTGCGTATGCACGCGCACTAGCCACACTACAACATTGTAAAAATGGAAATAAAAGTAGCACGCTTTTTGTTGTGAAGTACTCCAGGAAACGCTCACATTCCGTGTAGCCGAGCAGCATCAACTGCAACAGCTCACAGGAAACTTCAGCGAATTGAGAATTTTAATCACGTCCCAACAGAAGTTCGTAGTTTTGTCAATGGATCTTTATTTCAAATCCAGACAATTAATTACAATAATGAACTAAATCAGGTCTATGAATGTTGGAAATAATGTGAAATAATGAAGCAAAAACAGGGGACATTGGAAAGGCACCAGGATCCTCCAAAATATGTGACGAGAAAAAGGGATAAATAGCAGGTGAAAAGAATATACATGCTCTGTTTGATGTATGACAAGGATTTCATTTTTCCACAAAAAAGAAAAAGAAAATCAGAGGAATTATTTGGGAACTTGACCAAGAGAAGGACGGACAGACAAAGAACGATTTCAAACTTAATTACTCCCTTGTGTCCCCGATACCTCAGCATTATTTATAATTCCTCGGTTCATCTTTTCAGTTTGTTGAGGAAAATAAATCTTTGAAGAAGATTTCATCGAAGTGTTGGAGAGGAGGGAGGATTTTCTATCCATGGCGATAAAAGGGACAAGGGAAGGAAATACTTCGCGAGAGAAAGCCAGGAGAAGTTCGCGTGATTCTCTTTATATACAAAAGATCTGAAAGGCACGAAATAGCACCAGGCATTCCAATACTATTGAGTGTGCGAGAGATTTCTCTGAGACTGAGAGCGAGGGGACAGATTGGGGGGGGGGCTGGAGAAACAGGGGGGGAGAGAGAGAGAGAGAGAAGTAATTGAGGCAATTGGAAGCCACGCTGAAGAGGATCAAGTGGGAAATGGAGAGTGGAAGATTGGAATTATGTGTTGCATTCCACACCAGCTCCGTCATCGTCGCGATTACACCGTCCAGAGATCGGGAATCATAGCAAAGAATCACCCCCCGGAAAGGGCCAGTCAGAGTCCCTTTCCATTTTTATTTTTCACGCTGAAATCATAATCGAGGTGTCTTCAGAAGGAATAGCATGAAACTGGCGAAATGACATGGAACATATCTTGTCAGTATAAGCCGTGTACCCATGCAAAAATTTAAAAAATTTATCCCCACAAGAATAACTGGTGCTTTTTGAACCATGAGCTGCACTCTATTTTGTCTATTGATGAGCAGCGATATTTTCAGCAGTGGTTTGAACCTTGCGTAGTTTAGTATACTCAAGTTACGGTTACCTCAGAATGAGGGTCAAAAACACTTAGCCGCCGGGTATGAGACTTAGCTGAGGAATTAGTCTTGGGTCAGAGCTCAGTGAAATTCAGAGTTCATGCAGGATTTTTTTCTTTTTTTTAACCTTTATTTATACAGGGAAATCCATTGAGACATCAGTCTCATTTGCAATGGTGCCCTGTTTACAACAGAAAACAATGCATTATAATTAAATATGGATAATATGCAAAAATATTAACGACAAAATCATCATACAACAATACAATTTATGGCAACATTGATCAAAGCAATCACGGACCATGACCTCTAAATCCTTCATCACCTTTTTGAATTTCTCTAGTGAAATTAATTCATTCAATTTGAAGGACTCTTGAAACTCGTTCCATGTCCTTGGAACACAGTAGCAGAAAGCAATTTGAAGCTGCGCTGTAATTTTTATGATTACATTCATTTTTTCAAGCTCAGAGCTGCCCAAAAATGTTTCAGAAATACTACAATACAGTGGGTTTTCACTTCAACACTAGAAATACACACCACATTCAACAGATGGTGATATTGCTGAGCTGTGAGTTAGTTGAGTCAGATGTGCTACATTTGGGTAAAAGTGGAGACCTTCAGGTGAGTAGATCTCCAGGAACAGGACTGGACAGCCCTGGTGTAGCTGATGCTTTTTTCCAAGGCAAAGGCTATTCCCCCAATCGATGGGCGAATTGTATGTGTCAGTTTCGTTATTCACCCATCCATTCTCTGCCAATTAAATTTGTGGAATATTTTGCGAGCGACATCTTTTGGTGGAACTTTTTGGCACCATTTTAATGGTTGTGTCTGGAGCACAGCATCTCAAAGACGGTTGGGGGAATAAGAGCAACCTTACCCCCTGTTCCACCAATGGTTTGGGGAATAAGAGCAACTTTCCTTCCTGTACCACCAAAGGTTGGGGGAAAGGCCACTCCATTTTCCAAAGTGACTTATAGATGATTAGAATGAGTGGGGGCTAATCTCCTCTGAAGCAGAGTGGGTGGGTTAAAGGACCTTGCTTAAGGGCCCAATGGATGCACTGCACTGTGGCTGTGCTGACTGAGGCCTACAACCCAAACCTGCTGTTTCTGATCAAACGCCACAACCACAAGGCCAGGTATCCTCAGTTTTACCCAGAGAGGGCCGGTGTGGGTGCAGGCTTTCATTCCAACCAAGCAGTTACCCGATTCTACTAATTAACTTGTAGAGCCTTTGCTAAAGACCTTGATTAGTAGAATCAGGTGAGTAACTGCTTGGTAGGAATGAAAGCCTGCACCCACACCAGCCCTTTCTGGGAAAGATTGAGGAGGTCTGCTCAAGGCTATAGGTCAGAGGTAGGGTACCCTGCTCCTGGTGAGGTATAGGCCTGCATGTTTTATATGTCTCTCATCTCTATCACACTAGATTGCCTTGTTATCAAACATCTGCCTCATTATCAAGTCCTTAAAAAGCTGCAATCATTTGAGTTAGGCATGTTAGAGCAGAGTGACACCTAAAACATGCTGGGCTAGGGCTCTCCTGGTGTAGGGACCATTAGCCCTGCTATAGGTCACTGACGATCACAGTCCTCTTTGATAACACTGTCCACCCACATCCTTTTCGATTGGTCAAATCTGTTTTCATCTTTAAATCTACCTGTCTTTATATTTTGACTATTCTGTGGCTGAAGTTGGTGAGGTAAGGTCGCTCCGAGCCTGACTCAGGAGTTAGGTTTCTGCAGGAGCTCAGGCAGGTTTACCTGGTCTTTGCTGTTGCCAAAATTTGCTGCTTCTTCAGCTTTGCAGATAATGCAGCTACACTCAGATCTCCCCTTGGAAACAAGAGCACTGCTCCTAAAAATGTCCCGAGCACCTTTGACAGTATCATACCAGTAAAGGGGTGTGGACTCAACAAAAATGTGCCAAGGCGGAGATTGATAGTGCAACATCAATTCAATTCAATTCAATTTAATTTAAATCTTTATTTCAGTACTTTGGCCAAGTAGCCCACTGTAAATCACTTATAGTTCATGAAAATTTAACGGGTTTTTTTTTGATTATACATATGCATGAGAAAAAGTAGTTACAGATTTAGTTTAACAGTTGAGACATGGTAGGATTATTGGTATTGTTATCTAACAATAAGCGAGATAAGTTTGACGCAGTTTAGCACATTTAGTACACACAAAGAGGACATGGTATTCATTTTCAATTTTATACATTCCACATATGTACATGTTATAATGTATAATGTTTGTATTCTTTAACCCTCATCCAACCAAGGGTTTTTCTAGTACAACCCCGACCAAGGGGGGCGGTCATGCACTTCTAATATTATTAGGTGAAGATCACTTCAAGGTTACTGGTCACTGCTGGTCATTGTAATTCCAAGATTTACTAATACAAGGACAAACTACATCAATAAATCAATAAGGATGACAATCAGTGTGGTCTACAAAGTTCATTGAGCATGAAACATAATAATAGCATACTATTTGCAACCAATTTGTAAGCATATTTTGTATCAAAAACAGGCAAAAATTGACGCTGGTGGCAACCACCCCCCCAACACCCTTCGACTTTGACGGCCTACCCTACCCCCGGAGGGTGAGGTACCCTCATCTTTTTTTCATGAAAATGAGCGTAAAGGATGAATAAACAATTACCTAGAAGCATTAGATCATATCTGTTAACGTTTTTGTTCGACAGGAAAAAATCTGTTGGGGGGGGGTAACCACGAGGTGGTTGGACGAGGGTTAACTTTATTAACATTTTAATCTTCATTGAGTATAATGAGGATCATCAATATGCTTTATTGTTTGTAATCTAAAATAACTATTCAAGGTGTGTAATGGCCACAAATGTAATTACAGCCTGCAAATATAATAAACCACAAATGTGATACAAATCTGCAGCTTTTAATGTAATAATCCCTCAAACATATTAAATTTCCCACAAATTTAATAGCAGTTGCCTTCTGCAAACATAATACAAAATTTACCACAAATGCAATAGTTGCCTACTGCAAATATAATGCGAAATTTACCACAATTGTAATAACTATTACATTTGCAGGGATTTGTTGCATTTGTGGGAAGGTAAAATAAAAAAAAATAAAAAATGCAGATTTGTATTACATTTGTGGTTTATTACATTTGTGGACTATTATTACGTTTGCAGGTGTTACAAGGTGCTTTTGAACTGATTGATTCAGGACACGAGAAAATGATAGTATGTGAGCCTAGAAGGCCCAGAAAGGTCCAAGTAGTAACATGAATCGCAGTAACAAGAAATAATCAGTTAATGAACTCCTGCTTCCTCATCATTTTCAGTTCTTGTATTTCATTGCTGTAATTTACTGGTCCACTGGCTCTTGTACCAGCCCTTGTTTCTGATTCTGTGATTAGGTGGGGCTGTTTTAGTCATTATGCCGCGGGGAGTAACCAGTTATTGATTAATCCCATGCTCCAAATCACAGGGCCATTGCAAAAAAAAAAAAAAGAAGACATTGCAGCAGAAGCGTGTGGAGCCCCGCCTGCATCATAATGCACGTGTGCAGGGTCCAGGGTGCATTTTCAGGGCGTGTCACTGGCTCAGCTGCAGAGCACTGCCAGGGTCTCCTGGGAGAGATCGAGCAGTCTCCCTGTCAGCTGCTCTGTACCCGCTAAGTGTGCTACACGGGAACGTACTGTGCCAGATTAAACACATGATTATAACACTCAGAGAAAGCACAAGTCCTCCTATGGGGCAACTTTACCCTCATGTTGAGCCTGTCATTGTGGAATTATGGGGCTCAAAAATAATATCTCATTCACGCCCAAAACTTGTTGATGGGACATGTTCCCCGAGTATTACCCCAACATTTTTCTCCACAATCATTCAGACACAGTTAAAGGGTAGGAAGGACATGTGAAGAGACGTCCATGTGTGGTTCAGTGAGTTATTCCATTGTATGCCTGCATTCATTGAAGTAAATCTGACCACCTTCTACAACACTTTACAGATGCCTCAACTTCAACAGAACTCTTCCAACACATTGCGCAATGAAGTTTTTATTCAGCTTCCAAGCTCTCATAATTCTCAGTTGTAGGTACTATTATGGAAGACCATTTCAGAATCTTTCTGAAATTATAACCACGTGGCTTTTCTTCACCAGATGAAGTGCACATAATGTAATTTGGTTGACTTGGCGTTTCTTCAGATTTCTTTTGTAGTGCGGAACAATGGCTGTACATCTGCAGTTTTGAGCGTCAGGTGTCAAAACATCAAACGAGTAAAGACGGTGGATGTGGAGGCACTGGCGTGGTTGATGCTCCTGCAGTCAGCGCACCAGCTTCACACTCTCTCAAAGCTTGGGATGCGTGGCATTCTGTTATCTGACAAAAATACACATTGAAGAGTGGTCTTTTATTTGGTCCAATCCAACAATCACGAAACATAATATCAACAAACTACAACTGTCAGGAGCATTTGTCATCCAGTCCAAAGGTTTACATTAATGGGGATTTAAACAAATATTTTTGCAAAATTAGAGAGGCATAAACTTTATGCACTTAATCTAAAATTTTTTGTAATTCAGGACATTGTTTCTACACATGAAGCATGAGACTAAAAGTAGATATATTCGGTTTATATTTATGATATAAAAAATTTATAATGATGGTTAAATTTGCCCTGGGTGCGGGACCTGAAGGAGTCAACTGCGGAACCAGGGATCAGGGAAACCAGAACTTTATTCACAGTCACAACTGTCCAGGGTTCTGAACACGGCAAACAGAGAAACACAGGCGGGCGGATCATGGTACGCGGACAGGCAGAGGTCGGGCGGTGGCCATCAGGATCCTAGGGGAGGAGCAGAGCGAAGTCAGGAGTCTAAGCCGGGGTTGAAACTAGAAGATCAGCTCAGGAGGGAACAGGAACAGAGAGGACAGGAATCTTAGGGAAGGACGAGGCACGTGCAACACTGAGGAAACACTAACAAACAAACAGGGCTGATGCAGGAACAAGGAGCTCAGAAAACCAGGGCTTGAGAAAGAAACTCAGGCAAACAAGCAGAAGGCAAGGTGTGACAATCAAGCAATGACATGAAGATAAACTCAATCTACAAAAGCAGAGGTAAAAAGTAACTATGGGAAACAGGTGCAAGAAAGGCAGAAGAAATATGCACAGGGATTTGGGAGGTAATGTGACAATAACTGAATGATTAGTATTAATTAATGGAATGAAACCGAAACATGAACAGAATAAAACACAGTGAGCCTAATTAACAGATACATGACATGTGACCCCAATTATCCACAAACTTTGCAACATGAGGTGATGCTCGACCTCGTGTCACAAACAAGATGTGAAGATTCAATCAACTGAATGGAATAAATTTCACAAGGTTGTAAAGGCTTGAGAATGTGCTTCCATTTGTTCGGTCAATCTGGACGGTGTGCTCCTGTAGAACCATTTTTACCGGCACTGCATCTGAAAGTGGTCCTAAATACGCTTGATTGGAACTGGGTGCCATAGTAGCAGGGTTGCCTCAGTGCAGGAAGTTCATTGGCTCAACTCTGGCCTGGGACCTTTGTATACGGAGTTTTCCAGTTCTCTTCATGTACACATAGTGGTATCCAGGTACTCTGGTTTCCTCCCACACTCCTGATACATGCATGTTTTCCTAATTGGAGACTGTAAAATACCCATACGTATGACCCTATTGGCCACCTTGTAAGCCAGGGGTTTCAAGCCTTAGTCTTAAGTGGCCCATACACAATCAATATGATTGACAATAATATTGAAAATATTTTTAAAAATTAGTGGGAGATATTGAAGCCAAAATTTGACTCGCGGAATATTCTGACAAATTAAATCTCAGTAGATATTTATTGATGCCTGTGCAATATTTCTGTGTTTGTCGGCACATCGTCACAATATTGCGCAATATTCAGTGTGCAGTCAGTCGTTGTGGGGTAACGGCACTGTTAAAATTCAAATCTTCAAATTTGTTGCCTGTTGCCAGGTAGCGCAAGGTGATGGACATTCATTGCATTGGTGAGATTGGTTCACACATAACAATGTTTTCTTTCTTCATCAAGGGAGTTACCATGGATAAGAGTTTGTCAAATGCAGACTCATCCAGCCAGTGAAAATTTCTATAGTGTTCTGTCTCATTTCGATGCAGCCCTGCTAGCAAGTTTACATGGCCAAATACCTGTCTCTCCAGTAACTACTTCCTTTTCTTTTTTCCTCTTTTGAGGTTTTTCCAAAGAGAAAGATTAAGCAAGTGCGATACATGAATCCATCATGATTCCCACTGCCCAAATGATCATTATACTTTCACTTTATTGTGCAATATTATTGGGGCGCTAGTGGCCTTAAGAAATTTCAACAATAATATTTCTTCAATAATATTTCAAGTTATATTGATTGTGTATGGCCTGCGTTAGAAAGCTATAGGATCGACAGGTTTTTGTTCTGACTTGGCACTTATTGATCAATAAATGAAGTTTGTTACACAGTTAACTGACCTCATGTAGTTACCCGGGTGTAAACTGGTCAATAAATACAGCAATCGGCACACGCCGAGGCTGTGTGAGGGTTAGCCGGCGCTGGTGTGAGTGAATGGTGTGTACTTTGTGATGGATGGACTAACTGTCCACAGTGTATTAATGCCTCTCACTCAAAACATACTGAGAGAGGCTCTCTGCCCTGCTTGGGTCAATGGGCTTAATTAGAATGCATTTTCCTTCACAGTGGGGAGAAGAGTGATATAATGTAGACTTTAGTAGGCTACAACCTTTAAATATGACATGAGAGACACGTTTTGGCAAGGAGACATATGATGAACCAAACCAATCTTGAGAATACTGGCCCTCTTAGCGGGCAAGAAATGCATAGCTGACGGGCAAAACTAAGATACAATTTTCTCCTCAGGCACTGTGGATTAATTTACAAAATTCAATGAGAGAAAAGATCTTGAATGAATGAATGAATGAATGGCAAATAGAGCATTAGAAATTTTCTCATTCAGAAAATCTATCAAGTTTTATACACATACAGTAGTGTGCAGTGATTGTTATACACTCAACAAAGTGAAGATAAATCAGAAACCAATACTATTCAAGTATTTATTTCGTGTAATATTGGATCATATAGATGAAAATAAATAAACAGATAACAATATATACAAGTAAAATCAAAATAATAATGCCTTTTTGAGAGAAAACATCGATAACTAGTGTGGCCACACTTTACTTTGATTGCAGAATTTAATCTTTCGGGCATAGTTTTCGCGTAGTTGTTGTTGTTCTAGTATAGAAGGTGACATAAACGTTGAGCAGCGTCACAGTGTTCAACACGATGGCACGACGGAAGGAGCTCTCTGTGATTGTTCGTAGCCGCACTGTGGCCTTACATGATGCTGAAGACGTTAAATGCTGCCATGGCAGTCCCAGCGTGAGTGACTCTGCACTTTATCAACAAGTCCTACCCGATCGAAGAGGTTCTGCATCATCACATCCCCCTGTTCAACCTTACCTCAAAACCCAGGGCTTTGTTCTTAGTCGAACTTTGGACCGGGCATTACATGACACAAAATTTTCGACGGGGCTGAGATTGCATTATGCCTTGTAATTATTCAGAGAAGGCAGGTGATGTGTCTTCGGTGGTCGACATGGTTCTGTTGATTACGCGGGAATAGGAACACTTTGCTTCGTGCAAAATGTTTTGAGAGCTAACATAGGCTAACATCTGTGACCAACTCGCACGATTAAATGCAGAATCATTTACTGAGGAGCTGTAGCTGAGACATGTTGAGGAAACGAATGGCCAATACACTGGTCATTAATCAGGGATCGTAATATCGCTTCTGTCAATTGCCGTGGGCCTGCAATAAGTTTTCAACTCTTCTCAAAATTGTATTGAATTTCTTTATATCATGCAGTGTGTGTGAAAACAAAAATCAGTTCACGACCATCAAATATTTGCAACAACAGTTTACATAGTTCCTCATTTATTTACATAGGGGAGACCGGGGTTACTTCGGCCACGAAGTAAGGTCCGTCACCCCAGTTTTTTTTTTTTTTTTTATTCCAAACGCACTGACGGGAAAACGAAAATGTACAAATTATGTGACATCCCGGCGACGTCGTTGCTTGGAAAGAAGAAGGACATGTAGTGTCATGTAAGTGTTTTCTGCCTAAAAACTTGAATTTTGACCCAAACGGTAATCTTTTTGTTTAAAAGTTTCTGAAAGAAAAGCGTCTAGCTTCTTTGAAGACAAAGATTTCCACGGTGGTTTTAGCCTACTGTTTCATAAACGAATGTAACTAGAGCTATTAACAACCCATACTAATATAAAGGCCTGCTGCGATCATGAGATGAGAGATGCGGCCTGATTTCCAAAATGGCCACACGGGGCTACACTGACCAAGCAGCATGGGGTTAGTTCGTCAGGGTTAGTTGCCCCGGGTATGCCGAAGTTGCCCCGCTTGTACACAACTTAGCTGTCAGGAAGCCTAAACCAGCCTCTCTTGCCCGAGCAACGGCCTACAACAAACAACATGATTTCTTCACCAAGTTGGGTGAGCTGTATGGCAAGCAGAAATTTGATCCCAAAGATATATGAGTGACATGAAACCGATGTTACAACGGTACAACAGCCTGGGTACGTAACCTTGTAAATAAACTGTAATATAAAAATGTTAACCATGCACAAGATAATAATAATAATAATAATAATAATACCACCAAATAATGATAATAGTAATAATAACAACAACAACAATAATAATAATAATAATAATAATAACAACAAAACAACAACAACAACAACAACAACAACAACAACAACAACAACAACAACAACAACAACAACTACTACTACTACTACTACTACTACTACTACTACTACTACTACTACTACTACTAATAATAATAATAATAACAATAATCTTCAGCTGATTGCCAACAATGACGATTTTCACCCATCTGACGAAGTAACCCTGGGTATGGGGTTGTTTCGGCATGTTTGTGGGATATCGAAAATTGAATATTGTGACGTAAATATATGTTATATTGAGATTGGATCAAACCAAGTTTTGTAGGCGACATTCTGCACCAAACATATACCGTAAAGGTATTTCTCTAAGTTTTAGCAACAAAGAGTTATGGAGCCAGATACAAAATCATGACGAGGTAACCCCGGTCTCCCCTAATCTAAACAGATTTATTTTGCAATTTCGGCAAATAACCCGTCAATATGCTGCGCACGCTGGTTTAAACAAATGGCGAGGCAGAATGGCGGAAAGCTCTCCGTCCAATGGCGATGAGGTGTCAGTGGTGAGAAATGCGCTTCATAATATGAATCCAGAGAAGCCCATGTCTTTTAGACAAATTATTCAATAGTACTGAATTGAAATATGGCTCTGATAGTCAAGTGCACAGCCAAGTTTGACCCGACTAAATGTAATTTAAAATAATTGAATGGCTTGTTGCTAAGATTTTTTTCCCCATGATTGGCTTATGCTTTAGTCCGGAATGTACAATGCAGATGCAATGATTTTATTGTAATCGTATTCTGGGTCAGCCATTCATTTACACATGCACACTGATTTAAATGAAAGGGTCGTTGCGTCCACAGCACGAATCGTCACGCTCCAACTCGCAGTACAGGGCGCTGTCCTTTCAGCACCCATCAAACGCGTACGTGCAGGGCCAAACGGAAGGTAGGCCGAGCTGACGTCTTGAATTCAGGAACCATCAATGCACCCAGGAAAAGGGACATGACTTCACTCATTGTATATTTATTAATATGATTATGAACAGTCGTCGAACTAGACTGGGGGGGGGGGCACATTAGGCGTTGGCTGAGCTGTTGAGGAGATCTTAAGCCTATCCATGTCTCGTTTATGACTTACGCTTCACTACAGATTTAAAACAACGTTTTAAGTATCTTTTGTATCTTTTTAGGAGCTACTCTCAGAAACGTGCACTATCCAATGTTTTACTTCAAACGTTTTCCCAATCTCGCGCCATTCTAGTAAATTTTTTAGTCCCGATGATATTTAAATTGCAGGATATTCTCAACGTTGTAAGATGCACACGGATCGAACAAATGCCGGTTTTGTTCTCGTCTCGGCCTGGCTTGAATAAGGCTTCTGCAGGTTTCCGTTTCCTTATCGACTTGGTAGACGTAGCTAACTCTCGCTAAAGGTCTGTAGTTCAGTGCGTGAGTGCTGGCGGGTTTTCTTGCAAAGAGTTTTGCTTTATGGGCAAGGGTTAAAATGGCTTTGAGCAAAAATAGCGACATTCAAAGTTTACACTAAAAAGTGAGTCTCTTAACCAGAACTTCCTCCAAATCATCCCCTTGTCCTTCGTCATCTCTCCAAAGCTGAAAAGCAGCAAGAGACAACATTAAGCATCCACGTAGGCTGTTCCAAGCACCCTTGACGACATTTAGGCATAATAGCGGCTTGTTGTATGACTGCATCAATCGCCATCGTCAAAGGGATTCATATTAAATTCGTAAAGTAAAAAATTTAGGAATACGGTTGAATGGGAGAGGTGGGAGTAGTTCACTTCACCGCGTCCAAGTAAAGCCTCGTTAAGTTGGTTACTTTCGCAAGCCAAGCGACGACTGATCTCTGTTGCCAAGGTTTACCCACCCATTGATCAGGGAAACCGACCCTATAGGCTACCTGCACGTTGATGCCAAAGACATATATATTCTTTCCCCCCCAAGCAATTAAAGCGCGCAGTAGCAACAGCATGATAATTATTTTATCACCGGTTTCAGTTGACTTTGCGGTATAAGCTTCTAAGACACGCAATTTAATTGAAATGTGTTTGCTCCTCACTCAGTTCACAGTAACTCCGCCTTTCCTCCTTATATGGTACCTCAGAACACAAGCTCCCAGCCAATCCGCAGGCTGAATGTTAATACAACTAGTGATGATGCCTTAGGATACAGGGTGGCGTGGTCCAGCCGTAAGGAACATTCATTTAAAGACAAGCATCTCCCTTTAACCCGTTACAATGCTTGCTTAACTCTGGAGAAAAAGAAGCATATTCACGTACATTTGACGTTTAATTTGATTATGATTTTCTAATTTTCATGAGTTTAAAAATGACAGAAGCAATGTATTCGTTTTAAGTAAGAGGATAATCGTTGAAGTTTCCTCGTTTTGAAAATGTGCCTTCCATCCTGCTTTTCAAACGGTAACATATTTGAACACAATAAGTTAAAAAAAAAAGTGTCAACATCTTTCTGTGCATAGCCTGGATATCGGCAGGCTTTAAAAAAAAAATCACTTCGTCACCTGTATTCAATTGTTGGCTTATGAGGGGGATTTTGTTTTTCATCTGTGATCCATCGCAGTGTTAATTGTGGTTATCTGGGCCATTCATTCATTCATTCATTCTCTTTTTAATAATGCGCCAGCTGGTTGATTTGGCCTCTCCTAATGTCATTGCTGTTCCACTGGAGGATTTATTTGGATTTTTCAGCCAAATCATGGCTTGCTCCGCTCGCACTGACAGTTATTTGACCTTCATATTGAGAGTAACAGCAACAGATTGCAAACACAAATGCTGAAATCAACTCTGGACCTTTAATCTGTTTCCTCGTTAATGAAATAATGACTGAATGGCACATGGAACAGCTGAGCAGTCAATGGGTCCCTTAAAAAAGGGAAAGGAGGGGCTAACAATTCATCAAATTAAAAAAAAAAAAAAGCCCTTAAATTAAAGCTGAAAGTGACCACTTTCAGATTATATTAACCCCTTATTTTCATCCCCAATACAGCAAAAATAGCGACCACATTGAAATAAATAACATGCATGGGTAAGGGGATAATTCCTCCCCCGAACAGGAATAACTATTTTCACCGGGCATTTGAAATGATTTGCTCTCAAAATGGCCTCAGAAGCGAGGTTTTTTTTTCCCTTCAGTATTTATACTGCCTCGCACAAAAGCGTATTTACTGCCGCTTCTTCGCAATGAAGAGGGACACGCCCATTAAAAAGCAGGATTTATCTGTCGATAAAAAGAAGGATGTTGTATGTGCGCGCGCGTGTGTGTAAAATAATGCTCTCGTCCTCCTACGCAAATCCCACATATATGTCGCTCAAGTTCAGCTGCAGAGCTGATCAGCTGATCACATCAAAAGCCGCTCATGGGCTACTGACCGGGTAAGGAAAGCACAGAAAGGGGTAAAGAGTAATGATTTCGATTTATCCTGCAGTTACAGGAAGGCAGTGAAATAATAATAATAATAATAATAATGAAAAAAGTGAAGAGGGTACACACACACACACACACACACATATATATTTTTTTTTAACCACATGTGGCATGCTGATCCCCGTTTAAAATCAGTCAGATTCAGCAGCAGGACTATACTAAGGGAAATCTCACCACCCTTAAATCACAAAAAAGTGGAAATGCAGAAATGTTTTAAAAATATATAAATAATTAAACACATGGCCTCTAGGACATATAGTTCATGAATTCAACTTTTTAATATCAAGCAATTGTTTTTCCAATTTGAGGGGAAGAAAAGCAACTAAAACATTAACACAAACAAAGCAAAAAATGTGTTTTTCATTAGTACCATAATTATCACTTATGTTTGAATATCTTCACTCATGAGGCATGCCCTCAGTTCTAAAATTCCCTGGGATGAAATGGAGGATTTACCTACTTCACATAATGACTCCCACTTTAACTTAGTTTGTCTGAGTAAGATGACGTTGCCGGACCAAAAAAAAAAAAAACGATCAAGACATAATGTGCGAAAGGGAGTGAGAAAAATAGCTTGTCGATCGCTCACACAGACACATTGGGTTGGCAAAAAAAAAAAAATAGCGGAAAACCAAACAAAAATTAACAAACAAATTAAAAAAAAAAAAAAAACCTGAGGAAAATCTCAATGGACATTTTGATATTTGTTTTCATTGTGCTCAGAAGCCCCCACAAATAAACATACAGCAGCCCCAGGCAAAATCCTGCACAGTATTGGCACATGATGAACTGTAATGCCATCAGCTGAATTATAAAGGGCTTTTGAAATGCATTTATACCACTCTGAAAAAATAAAAAAATAAAATCCATCCTGCGTGTTTGAAAACTCTTTGAGTAGGAACCCATCGCTGTGACCTGACCACACTCATTCACAGCACTATCAGGGCTGCCTGCTCCTTCCTTACAGAAGATAAGAGGTTTCTCACAAGGAAAAGAAGAGCCCTGGGCTGGTCCAAACCCACTTCGACCTAACTCCTCTGAACTACATGTCCCATGAGCACCAATAGCTAAGATGTCTCACCTCAAACTCTGATATGTACCCAGGGAGGCAATAGAAGGCCAGTTGTGTTTGGTGGCCAGTATATTTCCAGCTATGAGGATGAGCCATCATTTTATACTTTCTCACACCTGTATCTGTACATATTCTGGGTTGTATCAAGTAAATGTGCCTCTCTATACTGCTGTAAACCCTAAGAGACTGCAACCCTACCGCCAACTTTGCACCCCCTCAATGTAATTTCTTTGCTTGCAAAAAAGGCCACATTGAGGCTCTAGGTCAAGAGGGAAAACATGACTTGAAAATGACCACTTTCACAAAGGATTGAACCTTAAAATTGAAGAAAAAGAAAGAAAAAAAATTCATAAGGTAAAGAAAAAAAAATCAGCGTTGAAACATTTTGGCATGAGAGCACTTTCATTTATTTTTCTATCCTGGAAATCGTTTACAAAGTGTGGATAGAAAATTAGCTGCATCCTTCGCTTGTGCGCGGTGCAACACCGCAGGTCTCGATTAGGCCCGGCTTCTGTGCTCCTTAGTGAAAACTCCGCCCCCTATTGGCTACATCTGCTACTGCAGCAGAGCATCTCATTTGATGGCAGAAGGCATGTATCCATGGCAACAACAGCTGTAATTTTTCTTGGTGAACTGAGGCAGGCTATCAACTCAGTCCAAGCTATCAACTAAAATCAATATAGGAACAATTGTAATAATAATAATAATAATAATAATAATGACCATAGTAAAACAAACAAAAATAACACCATAGCATATTCACATTTCCGATGTTGGGTTTTACCCCCCAAATAATGTAAAGGTGACTGTTGGGGGGTCAAAGCTGGACATAAAATCGGGGTCCCTCCTCAAGGTCAGCTCTCTGCTGCTGAAACATCGCACCCCACTGGAACATCACACCCCACCCTCCCTGACAAAGTGACTCTGCATCTGAAGCGGGTATAACCACTGCATTTCTGAGCAAGGACCGAGCCGTCCTACTTCACCGGCACGCCCCCCCACCCCCATCTGGGTCTACATGAGTCTCCATGGCAACAGACAGTTCGTTCCCTTGCCTTCTTTCCCGCCGCCTAGTGTGACCCATGACATCAGGGACCCACTCGAGCGGTAAAGCAAACAAGACGAAAAACAAAAAAGGAAGATATAAATAAAAAAGAAGCATGAGAGAGAGAGAGGGAGAGGCGGAAAAAGAGAAATGACAGAAGGATAGAAAGGGGATGAGAGGCACTGAAGATATGTGGGACCCCACTCTTTCTGAAGCTCCGCCCTCTCTGAGACTCCGCCCCCTCTGGGGCTGAATTACTGTAACCACGGCAGCGTCCATGGCAACAGAGCGGGGCGGAGAGCGAGAGAGGGTGAGCATGAGAGAGAGCGAGTGAGAGAGAGTAAGTGTGAGACACAGTAAAGAAGAAAAAGAGCGAGTGAATGAGACAAAGAAAGGGAGAGAGAGGGGGAGAGCGCAAGCATTCTGAATACAAAGTTGACATTTTCTTTCTGACACCACTTGATGGATTCCAGCCACTTGTTTTCTTCCTGTTCAGAAGGAGCTGGCAGGGGGTGTGGTCAGTCTCTTGCCGATGTAGACCCTGGTGGAGAGGGCGGGGCATTGACAGAGGGAGACACAGGCCACAAGAAATGTGTTACTGAAATACTGCCGAGACTTCTGTTTTAGACCACCGGAAAACAATACCCACGACTGTATTCATTATAAAGGGAGCAGTTCTCTGCACATTCAAAGCTCTCAGGCAGAGCAGTCTGATTATCTCAGTTGAGTGAGCAATAATAACACAGAGGGTGTTCACCACTGAGGTGCACTGCCTGTCTATGGAATGAGCGCCAGGTGGAAGCACTGTCCATTCTTTTATGAGAGCATAATAGCCCACATTTTCAAACTACTGTGAATGACACAACCTCTAATACAGAACCCTATCTCCATTTGTTTTTCAGATATGGCCTGTGTAATGTTTCTCATTTCCAGCATGCAAAAGCACGTCGTAATGTATTGCATGTTTGCATGTTCACAGGATTGTTCTCTGCCCTGTGTGTTACGGACGGAGAAAGGCAGACTCTCTGAGAGCAGCAGGACAGCTGCGCGATCAGACAGGCTGGACTGGGTGTGGCGCCAGACAGAAACCGGTTTCCTGCAGCCATCGTACGCCATCTGCTGGACAAGCGTGAAACTGCTCCCCGACAATCAAATATACTTAAATACTGCACTACGAAAAAAAACTGTCCTCTATCCGGATTTCCACAATTTCATATTTGTCTCATTAAATGGTTTCAGACTTTCACACAAAATGTTATATAAGACAATGAAAATGTGGGGAAACATAATTCATTTCATTTTATATTGAAGGAAAAAAAGCTATCCATCACTGCGATCACTCTTGAAAAACCAATTGTGTGCTATGACATTGCATTTAAGCTTATGAGTGTATCACGCAGAACTCGAGACAATTTCATATATTTTTTGCGGCTCTATTCCGCATAATTTTAAATTTTAAGAATAAAAAAAAAAAAATCAAATGAGGTTATAATGTACATTCTCAGATTTCATCAACAGATATTATTTTACACTTTGGTGACAACATAATGGCTGGGACATGTTGATGTAATGTCAATAACAGCAGCTATGTTTAAGCCCATTGCGCAAATAGAGATGCCGGCATCCGTAAATTCTGAAATTTAATCACCAAATAATTCTGTAATCGAATTTCCAAATGTCTTGCTTCCCTGGAATAATTTTCCCAGTCTCTGTGACAAAAATACTGAGTTATAAACCCTTAAATAGGCTCATGCACTACAAAAAAAAATTGGCATTATTTGTGTTATGCATTATGCTTCTTGGCAAATATTTTGCATGTAATGACTGAATTATAATTTTTTGGAATTGTGTAAAATTGCCAGTCAGAGGATGCAAAAATCCCATGCAAATGGACACCCAAACGGATGGACGGATCTTTGGACACATGGATGGCTAGACATGCCCAAATCAACAGTCTCCTGACCTACCTGTGGGGTCGCAGAGACTAAAACGCAATTTTGAAAAGCCACTGCAAGAAGTCTGGGAGATATTCTCCAGGAATGGAGCTGAGGCCATGGTTACAGGACCATGTCCAGTAGAGGTCATAGGTCAATTTTAATACTTGCATTGGTTTCCTTGACCTAAACTGAGCAGATTTTTATGTGCTACTTTAAAAAAAATCAGATGATTTTTCAGAAAGTTGAAAATGGCAAGAAAAGGTCAAGGCTATAGGGAAAAAAGTCAAAGGTCAACAAAACATTCAAAAGGCACAACTGGAGGATACAACCAACCTACGCAAGCAATTTCGGAAGGTCACTGTCAACTGTGCCGGAAGTATGCTCTGGAAATGAAAAACAGTGGTGGAGGTAATTGCTGAAAGGTGAAAGGTCAGAGGTCACAAAAAGGTAACAAACATGAAGCACTGGTAAAGTTCATAAAGTCAGTGTACAATGGTGAGGCCGCAGTTTCGGAGTAATGGCCCCGGACGGATGCACGCACGGATGGACATGACTTAAATCAACAGTCCCTCAATGAACCTGTCCTTAGAGTGGACGGGGACTGAAAAGTCACCCTGCAGACCGAAGTGTCATTCAGTGAGGTTGGCTGCACTGAACAAAACAGGCTTCAATAAGATGTTTCGTAATCGCACTTCAGTCTGCTTATTAGCAGTTATATCGTCAATGAAGACAAGTGAGTCAGAAACACTGGCAGCCATAAATGCTCAAGCCGTAACATCCCCCCCATGTCAAGCAGTGGACCACAGCTCCAAATCAAGGGGAAAATGTCTCCTTCCCAAACATTATGGAGCTCACTGCACACTCGCGTGTTTATACTCCGTAAGTGTGAAGGCGTGTGGGTGTGCGTGTTCACTCACCCGAGTCCGAGGGCCAGGATGTGAGAGAGCAGCAGGGATGGAATGAAGACTTTGAGGAACTCGGCAGAGAAGACCCCGCCTTTCTTCATCACGCCCGATTTCCTCATGCTCAGCGTCACCGAGCGACGCGGGTGTCGGAAGTGGAACTCCCTGATGGCCCATGTGATCACCACAGTCATAATTCCAACATAGCAGCATCCCTGCATTTTAGTTAGCAACCTAGCCTGGAAGTGCTTACCAGAATACTACACTGCAAATTACAATGAGCTGGTCACCATTCACTGTGCTGTGCTCGGCCTGACGGATCACTGAATGCTCTAGAAGTTTATCCAGCACACACAGCCCAAAAGGCATTTCGGAATCTCCAATCCCTGACCATTAGAAGGCTTTGTGCCAACAGCAGAACCAGAGCCAGCTATAACAGCATTCATTAGGCGTGCTATTTACGTGCCTTTTGGACCTTATCGATTGACAGATGAATATTAAAAGCCCATCTGAACCATCTACTGAGATAATAAGTCTCCAAGTGTGCTCCAGTAAAACATTGTTAAATGTAATATAACCCATAATCACTTTGTCAACAGCAAAACAACAGTATTAAATGTAAGATTATCCCTAATCCCCCAATCAACCCCTTTGCAACAGTATTAGATGCAAAATAACCCCTAATCACTATGTTACCTCTGGTGTGATACTATTATGTCTATGTTAACCATGAATAACAATCACTATTGACACTAGAACAATAAATGTTATTCATTATTCTGTAGTCGTTCTGACTAGATTTCTAAAATAAGTCTGTGGAAATGGGTGCAATGACATTCTCACAAATATGAATAGATCCCTTCAAACAAGAAGTTTTGTTTTGAAATCTATCTTGGCACTTCCTGAGACATTTGGCCAAGTCTTTTTCATCCTTAGGGACTGTGGACCAATTTTTTTTTTGGATGAAGTTGTTGAGAAAATGAGTTTTGAAACAGCCAGCTGATATTTTCTCCTCTTTTTTTTTGAAGCAAAAATGAAATTTCTGCTACTTAAAATGCAAAGCACAGAAACAGCCGTGGTTTGAGCAGTACAAGCAAATGCCATTAACCCCATTAACTACAATGTTTCACTTAAGTTTCCCCTTAAGTAGATTCTAAGTCAGAATAAGCATTTTTTTTTGTACTGTAGGACCTGGGTTGGTTTTGGATGTGTTCTAGATTGGTTCAATTCTATCATCCAGGTAGACACTTTTCTTTGGTGAAAGCAATCACTCTATTCCTCCTACAACCTGTGAAGACTCCCAACTTAAGCACCCATTTTAAACAGGAAAGACTCTAAACCAATGTGTTCGATAGCTGACCGACCAGACCAAGGAGATGAGGGTCTCGACAGTCACGATTCACACTGCCCCAATGACTCATTCTCCATTTGCATGCATTAGCATATAAAATAATTCAATTGTTCCAACTGGACAATGCTTTCGATATATTACACTATTTACAAAAGTTGTTATATTTTATTTTTCCTTGATTCTCAAGGAAAGCTGATATATATCCAGTTAATGCACTTTACAGTCATGTTTCCTGCCGTTTTTTTTTTAAATCATTTTTTTCTTAGTTAATTTCATGCCTGCAGACTATACCTTTGGCTCTCATGTTATGGGGTTTAGTGTTATTTTAAATCTGAATCGCAAATTTCCGTCCTAGGGAGTTGAATTATAGTCTCTTTGATCTTAAAAACAGCATTTGCCACAAAGTCTTGCAGCTGAATTCTGACACAACTGAAGTTCTGATAGAAGCCTCTAAGCATCATTCTCATTTGATGCACACTGGGCAGAGCACATTGATTGCAAAGATAAATGGTCTCATTTTCAATGCTAATGTTGCTTTTGATGAAAAAAGTAAAATAGATACATACCTCAGTCAGATTTACCACCGTTTGAGAAATATTTTTTAAATTACACTCTTACAATCATCCGAGCATACAGAGAAAGCACTGCACCAGCTTATATCATCTAAGCTACTGAAAGTCTTTACAAAAACACAGCTTAGGTTGTGAAAAAGATGATTCCCATGTCTGAAATGGACGGAGACTCACTTGGGAGGAATGTTTTCTGGTCTACTAGACCAGTCCACCACCCAGTCTGACCCCTTCATCAGAATATCCTCATCCCTCTCTCTCTCCATCCCTTCTTCCTCTGACTGCAGTGCGAGAGAGAGAGAGAGAGAGAGAGAGAGAGAGAGAGAGAGAGAGGAAGCCACAGCAGATGGGAGCCTGATTATGGCTGTGGTCTTTATATTGCCACAGATGCGGACACAGACATAAAACTGAAGAAAATCAGGATGCAAATAGACTGTAAAAACAAGAGAATTAGAGGAGGGAGGGGTGACAGACACTCTCGGTCAAATGGAGGTGGAGTTCAACGCAGGGTCAGGAGAGGGTGCTAGAGATTCACGTTGTCATGGCTACCTAAGTAGACCTGGGTGAAAATAGTGTTATGGATTCAAATACTTTTCTACCGATTTTTCCCAAACCAATTGAAGCTGTTAGGAGGAGCAGTTTTGGGATCACCTCATTCATTCCAGAATACTAGGCAAGACAAGACAACATGTAGAAAGGTAATTAAATCCAAACTAAACACTGCTTATAAAACGAGACCTTGCTTACATTTAGCCGCATCGCGCGTCTTGAGCTGATCAGATAGCAATTGCTAAAAGGTCAAGTGTAAAAGGGTTCAAGATGCACTTGAGCTCCATTTGATTCAAATTTCTCCAAGCACTTCGGGAGGAGTCCTGAGACAAACTGCGGCTGCTGAGTGTAAAGTGATCCGTCCACGGAAGCCAAACGTCAGCGCTGTGCTGCTCAAGAAAATATTACGTCTCCAGCGGTGCCGCTAAAGCGCAAGTGTAAAAGAAACTTTTTCTTAGGAGCTGCCTTCACCGTGAAGGAGACTCAAAGGCGGAGTTTGTCTGAAACACGAAATCATCAAATTTCGAACATTCGGCTACTGCGTTTAAGGATTTGCGACTATTTCTATTTTCTTCTATTTTCACTCGATGGCTACAATCCCAGTAACATGCATACTTCCCAAAAAACATCAACCAACTGACATTTGCATTTAGTGCGAGATGCTAATGATTCCCTGAGAACAGACGTGGTCTAACTCCATATTTGTCTTTTTTAAAGTTCTTATCTTAAATTGATTCCTAAGTGGTCAACCTGTTCAGTACAATAAGGGATTAACTCAGTGTATTTCCAGTACTGTAAAATGGGTGGGCCACACTTCAAGAACACACAAAGAGCTCAGTGCGATAGTGCTCCAAAATGAGAAATGAAAAAAAAAAAAAAAAAAAAGAGTTGGATCACTCTTGCTCTAAGGAGTACAAATATGATTTGTATTTGTCTGGCGAAGACACATTGATGAGAGTAAACGTAAACAGAATGTGGGAGGATCATGTCCAGACATGAATCAGATAGAAGGATGTGAAGTGAGGTCTGTAAATGGTCTGGTATCTTCAGACTGCAGGTGGACAGCTGAGATGTACCTGACTTTCTCTCCTGCTGGACGTTTCCACGTCGAACATGATCTGCCCCTCGTCTTGTGGGCTGTGGGGTCTCGGGGGGCTACAAAGAAAAGCACACAAACACACACACTCGATGATGTCATCGGTGACATGCCTAGTAAACACTTTCCCCTGCTTAATAGCCTTGGAAGGGTAGGAAGGGCTACTCACCCCATGTCATAACTCTGCCCATCAGTTCCTAAGCGATGTATTGTTTTGTCAGCTCCGAATAGGTCATGTCATCTACAATGCCAGTTTTCATTGGCTGCGATGCTGCAGCTTCTGCTATTAGCTACATGGTACCCTCCTGTACACAGGGAGTTCCCTTCTTGTGCTTAACCTGTATGAAACAGGTGCTAACTTGGGTCAAATAGTCAGTGATTACTAATCATTTAAGCAACTGCAATACGTTACACTATTCCTGATGTATGATTAGCTTGCTAATACTGAGATGTCACAGTGATGAGCCGTCCCGATTATTTTGATGCCATTTGTTGTTTTGAGTCCAAAGCGATAGCAGTGTGAGCATGATTAGGAAATGCTGGCTTAAATCCGAGGCCGGGTAACCTGAGGCCTGCTGTGTGTGTATACGAGACACTGCGCCGCGTCACCGGAGAGATGGGTCGCTCATGTAGCCATCAGCTCCACGCAGTTTATGACACACCAGAGAATAAATAGAGCGAGGTCAACAGTCCACCTGGTCTTTATATCATAGCACGTCTTCTGTGACAGCTGCGCACTTAAGCCGAATCAACAGCCGTGCGAACGGTTGCTGTTAATTTTAGCCGCATCAAGGTTGTTGGCCTTTGCAGGTGTGGAATAAGGTGGTTGGTGGAGAATTCACTGATAACCGTAATTTTAAGCAGCAAGTAGAGTCTTTGGTGACAACATAGATTAGGGGGTCAATCATTAACGACAGCTTCAGGCACTTAATGACCCTTAAAATGGTGAGGTTGGGCTGTAATTTATCACAGGTGCCCTGACTACGCGTCCAGCTGCTACGTCCTCCATCGCATGGCAAATTTATTGCAGTCTCTTTGTTCAACTTTGACTTTTGTCAAGCTCTCACTCTCAACCTTCCAATCAGAAGAAGCCCCACTGAGTCCCTCAATTTTCACTTTCCCCTCTCCCAATGAGTGCTTCAGTATTCAGCTCCCCCTCTCCCAACGAGTCCTTCAGTATTCAGCTCCCCCTCTCCTGATGAGTCCTTCAGTATTCAGCTCCCCCTCTCCCAACAAATCCTTCAGTACTCAGCTCCCCCTCTCCCAACGAGTCCTTCAGTATTCAGCTCCCCCTCTCCCAACAATTCCTTCAGTATTCAGCTCCCCCTCTCCCAACAAGTCCTTCAGTATTCAGCTCCCCCTCTCCCAACGAGTCCTTCAGTATTCAGCTCCCCCTCTCCCAACGAGTCCTTCAGTATTCAGCACCCCATCTCCCAATGAGTCCTTCAGTATTCAGCTCCCCCTCTCCCAACGAGTCCTTCAGTATTCAGCTCCCCCTCTCCCAACGAGTCCTTCAGTATTTAGCTCCCCATCCCCCAACGAGTCCTTCAGTATTCAGCTCCCCCTCCCCCAACGAGTCCTTCAGTATTCAGCTCCCCCTCTCCCAACAAGTCCTACAGTATTCAGCTCCCCCTCTCCCAACGAGTCCTTCAGTATTCAGCTCCCCCCTCTCCCAACGAGTCCTTCAGTATTCAGCTCCCCCCTCCCAACGAGTCCTTCAGTATTCAGCTCCCCCTCTCCCAACGAGTCCTTCAGTATTCAGCTCCCCCTCTCCCAACGAGTCCTTCAGTATTCAGCCCCCCTCTCCCAAGGAGTCCTTCAGTATTTAGCTCCCCCTCCCCCAATGAGTCCTTCAGTATTCAGCTCCCCCTCTCCCAACGAGTCCTTCAGTATTCAGCTCCCCCTCTCCCAACGAGTCCTTCAGTATTCAGCTCCCCCCTCTCCCAACGAGTCCTTCAGTATTCAGCTCCCCCTCTCCCAACATGTCCTTCAGTATTCAGCTCCCCCTCTCCCAACGAGTCCTTCAGTATTCAGCTCCCCCTCTCCCAAGGTGTCCTTCAGTATTCAGCTCCCCCTCTCCCAATGAGTCCTTCAGTATTCAGCTCCCCCTCTCCCAATGAGTCCTTGGGTGCATCTCAAAGCATAGGCTGCATCCTTCAAAGGCTGCATTTTTAGGGATCGTAACCTAATTCCATCCGCCAAACTGACATGACATCATTTCATCTCTGTTAAACAGCTTTGGTTTAAGTGAGCTGTCATTGATTTCCCTAATTGTAAACTTAACTCTAACGCCTAACTTTAAACCTAGCCCCAAACCAAACCCTAACCCTAAATTTAACCAAATACCTGACCCTAAATATTAGTTTAGTGGATGGAAGTAAGTGATGACCCCTAAAAATGCAGCCTTCAAAGGATGCAGCCTTGGCTTTGAGATGCACCCCTTCAGTATTCAGCTCCCCCTCTCCCAACAAGTCCTGCAGTATTCAGTTCCCCCTCTCCCAACGAGTCCTTCAGTATTCAGCTCCCCCTCTCCCAACGAGTCCTTCAGTATTCAGCTCCCCCTCTCCCAACGAGTCCTTCAGTATTCAGCTCCCCCTCTCCCAACGAGTCCTTCAGTATTCAGCTCCCCCTCTCCAAGTGAGTCCTTCAGTATTCAGTTCCTCTTCTCACCCGACTTCCTGGCTACAACTAATTATTCATAAAATAACATCTAACCGTCCAGTTCTCCTAATCACTTTTCTTTGACCTCGATGGAAAATGTCAGGAAGTTAAGGAAAGATGCGAAGGAGAGTTCATAAGGACTTAGGAAATGACAACCACAGTTCTAAGAAAATCCTACTGCCCTTACACAAGGTGACATCATCATGCATCCTCTGTCAGTCATGTTCGCTTCTTGTCTTGAATGGCCGGATGTATGGTGTGTAGCTTTAAACGTTGCTAGCAAGAGGAACTGTGGGATGGCATTATCCCCATTCTTTTCCTAAAGGATGGTCCAGTGTACCCTATGCTAAAGGAGATAAGTAAAGGGGCACTGAAGTACCTCTCTTTAGCATTTAGAGAATTCTAACAGCAGTTACCATGGCTGCCATGTAAATAATTCCCAGTCATTTCCAAGGAGACAGGACCTGACCCAAAAAAGACTATTTGACTGCAGTCCCTCAGAATACACTTACACCTCTCCAAGTCCAACAGCATTCAGTTCCGCCTTTGCCCAAAGTCCCACAGTACTGAGCTTCAAAGAGATCACCAAAGAGATCAAGATCCCCCTGAACTGTGCCTTGCAAATGTTCCTCAAGCAGTGCCACTCTAATTAAGCTCCTTTGATCACTATAGGTGTTTCCGGACAGGAGGAACCTTTTCGTAGTTCTAAGAACTTAGTTCTAGGAGCCCCCCCTTTAATTGTATCCACACTACAGGAACTGTGAAAGATCATAGTTTGCAGAACTCCATTTTGAGGGACTTTTTTTAGCTCCAACTTAAAGTAGGCACTTTTGCAGCACCAGAGGAACTCTGAGTGACGTCAGTGTACTTTGATTACGTCTCTTCAGGGGGTTCCTATTGGCTGTCCGAAAGCCAACAGAAAAAAAGCCCTCAAAGGTGTATAGTCCCCGGGGAACTCCCCAGTGGGCTGTTCCTCTCAGGGAGACCCTAGAACTGTTTGGTCTGAAAACACCTCATCACCTCTCAGATTTGAGGTGGCCCTCTTCCCTCCCCTCACCTGTCGCAGGAGGAGTTGCTTCGGCTCGACTCGTGCTGCGCGTCCAGCAGGATCTTCTCCATGTCGCCGTTGTGGATGGAGGATGAGGACGGTACGTGCTCCAGCCCCCCCGCAATGCTCTCCTCCTCCTCCTGGGTTAGCCCCAGCGTCAAGCCTTCGCCTGGATTCCCGTTACCAGCCTGGGCGCTCGGCGGTACCTGGAGATGGGCCGACTGGGCTGGATTTCCTGTGTTCCTGTTCATCTCCAGTTCAACCCACGATCCTGTGCGAAGAAACAAATCTCATGATCTAGGTGACCGATGCATGCCCACTTGACATTTGCACATTTACTTACACAGGAATGCGGAGTAAAAATTATGGCAAAATGTGATTTATTTAACATAGCTTATGTTATGGTTATGGTTATGTTAAGTTATTTAATGGATATATTGTGTTGTCTATCGTACTGTTCTAAAAACATGTAGGAATCAAATTACTCATTCAGACAATCATATCAATGGACAGTTTGGAGTCTCTAATTTTACAAACATGCATGTCTTTGAACTGCGGGGGGAAACCAAAGTTTCTGGAGGAAACCCATGCCAACATGGGGAGAAGATACAAACTCCGCACAGAAAAGCCCCAGGCCAGATTTGAACTCAACACCTTCTTGCTGTGAGGGGACGGCACAAGCTACTGCCCCAGCGTTCCACCCAGGGAAAATATGATGTAGAACAGCAGAAGATAATAAAAGAGGCTGCTCCAGCTAAAATTTGTTTGATTATATTTCACACAAATTTTACAAAGTTGTACTTTCCATGGTAAGCAGAACTGGTCTACAGAAGTTGAGGTAAATGAGTTTCATTTTTAGTGCCGAGGAAAATCATGTGGCTCGAACCTGGTTTTTGGGGATACAAAGCTGGTACGCAACCTGCCAAACTCAAGGAGAATGTTTTAATGATAGACCAGGCATACAAATATTATTAGAGATACTAAATTGGGAGGGGAAAAAAATGAAGGATATAACAATAATTAAATATAAAGGGCTGTTGCACAGTGTAGAGAGAAATGCGTGTAAACACAGAAGAGTAATGGCTTCCAGTCCAGAGATTTGGAAAGCACTGAATATGATTTCCTCTTGCTTGCACAATGTTTATTTTCAAGCAGGAAACACCCAGACTGACTGTACAGAGAACTGGCCAGACAGCACGGCTCATAAAAGTTGGAATATTCTGGGGGCAGAAGCACTTGCAGTCCTTCCTGTCTGATCAAACACATTCCATAAGATTTCACTCTGTGGGGCATCTTATTCGTTTACCATACTCCAAATATAAAAAGTGAAGTTCAAATCAAAAGAGATTATGCAACAGCATTTCACACTGAGCATGTCAATTGGCCCAGATGTTTCTACTCAGCAAACGATCACCAAGTCCTCAATACTGACTGGTATTAATCCATATGTTGGGTTGATGTGTCACCTAAATCGATAAAAGATTTTTGCTGGCTAGATAAATTTAACTTCAATAAAATTGATCCGTTTTTAAATGAGTAACGTTAGCGCTGATGGCAACTAAAGAACATGCGGGCAGTGATAATGTTACAGAGCCGATGCCAGCAGCTTACTTTGCCTGCAGTTAATGCACTTTGCATTAGTTTATACTATTGCCTGGCAACAGTGAAGAGATGCAGAAAATAGGCAACATTTATTGGCAGTGCTAAATTAACAATTTAATCACAACAATGGTTTACCATCTTTAGCATTTCAGTGTGGTACTGTCCCGTAAAACTGCAGTAGAAAAGCGATGTCAGACTCCATGCAGTATGTGACGGAGTTTATGCCTTGAGTGTGATAGTTGAATGCACTCAGTTCCGCGTGGCGAATGTAGCCGCCGTGTGGCTCTGCTGATATACGACATAACAAATGCTCTGTCGGGTGATAGCGGCTAGCTAAGGTCAAGCACAGATACTTTTCAGAGAAAACAAACAAACAAAGGAAACGTTTCTTCGCTGTTTATAAATAATCCAACTGCAAAGCAGTGTTTAGAGGGGGAGTTAGACTGGACAGACAAGAGTACAAAAAAACTTCTCTCTTTTCCAGCGTCCCTTGCTTTTTCCCAAAGCAGGTATCCGTCAACACAATCCCCAACCCCTCCTTCTGAGAGCGTTTGAGCATGAGGCTGCTGAGCGGTCGTCAGGTGGTCACCGCGCCAGCCCGCGGCCAGCTGGCGCTCACCACACAGCGAACTGAGTCATAAACACCTCCGTCTACTTTCTACAGCTGCCCTTAGAGACGAGCGAGTGAGGCATGATACGTGCAGCTCAGCGTCGACCCACTTAAGGTGCCAGGGAGGTCGTAACCATGGCTGCACGACACCCCCACGTAGGGCAGTATGATACGGACTCGCTTATCTGGGGTGAACTGATCCACCAAGGGAAATTCCTGCATTGATCTCCACTTCTCATTTCTTGAGGACACTTTCTTTTTCACTGAGACTGAAAGATTTTGTGTGAAATGAGCAGGTTTTAGCCATTTCAGTAACTGAGGCTACAATAAGCGTCTGGCCAAATCAGGGTCATCTCACAGTAAAATTCTTGTTGAATTTAAACCACTGAATTTCATCAAGGCATACAAGATTATGGCTTGAAGGATAAGGAAGTGAGGATTATTGCTCATTTTCTTAATTACAGATTACATTGGTAGCATACATGAGTGCAAAGGTTGGCCCATACTGACTGAAGTCGCACTACTGTAAAATGTGCAACACAACACCGGGTAGCCTGTTTCTCGGATTCTCGGGTTTATTTTTTAAAATTGTTTTTTCTTTCCTGGGATCCCAAATCCAATCATCATCCTGTCTCAGTCAGAACTAATGCCCCCTACACCACTGGGTCAGTATGTACTCGAACGAGTGTTTAAAGATTGATCGGCTTAATATTTAACTTTGACTCCTCGTTACTATGCATTGAGGGCAGTCTTGCCAAAGAAACAGCTGGAAAACATGTTGAAGGGCAAGAGACCTGTAAGCAAACACTGAAAGAAAGAAAGAAAAAAAAAAGCAGATGACTCCCAATCACAGGGCAAGCCCCAGCCTTTGCGCTGTGTTTGAAATCTCATTGGCTGAGCTCGGAGCTTGACCTGGGAGCACATGCTGGTCCAGTCTTACTCAGCAGATTTGACACAGTGCCGCTTGGCTAGCCTGCTTTCAGCTAAACATTGTCGCCTCTCCACACACTCCCCATTGTCTTTGTTCACTGTCATGAACAAGCTGCTCAGACAATGAACACGCAGAACATTCCAGAACCTTTTCATTTTGCCAAATCATTACTTACGGGGCCTATCGCTTCATAGCATTCACTTATAGTCTTCATAAGGTTTCTCTAATAGCATTTAATTGCTAGCGTTTCCTTCATTCTTCTCTCAACAAAGTTGTCCCAATAATGCTCTATTGCTGGTGCACATTTCTGGTTGTTCCACGCAGACATTAATACGGGTTAAGTAGTACTTATTAAGGAGTAAGCCCCACTTGGAGAACTCTAAAAGAGTCCAGGAGTGCGTTTCCCAAAAGCGTAGCAACTTACATAGTTCGTCTATTCACTGTCAATGAGTCCAACTATGTAAGTTAGCATCTGAGATTTCGGGAAACGCATCCCAGATAGATTTACTGGAGTTACTATTTAGTTATAGGGAGGTGGGGATCTCTTCTTAGTGTGGTGGTCATACTTTTACTGTGCTCAATGTAATTTTTTACTTGTTCATACAACCAAAATACCCATCTTTATCATGTAAGCAAACAAACCTCATTTTTTTGTTACCCATTACACTCCAGATAGTGCTACGCTATGTGGGTGCGGGAGATCGTTCGGTGAAAATACTTTACTCAGATGGGTCTCCCCTTGTGCCAGGGGATACAGTGAGCATCGCTGGCCGTAAACAGTGATGACATCAGAGCTCTTGGATGCCACTCAACCGAACAACATTTTTGGCAAAGCCATCACTAGATTTATAAACAGCTCCCAGTCAAGCTGCACAGCTCAAAAAAATCCATCTTCAAGCAGAATGCATCTGACACCATGTTAATGATATAAGTTGATATGTGTTGGTTGACTTAAAGAAGCTGTGTCATGATTACTGTGCATATTCAGAACTTACATCCCAAGAGAGTGAATCTGCTTGACTGCAAGTCATAATCTGATTCAATCCTTGCCAATCCATCTTTGTTTTGCATTGTATTTATATATTTTAGTTCCTCCTGCATCATGCTTTTTATATTTCAGAGCTTTCTATGGAAATTCAAGGATTCAAATCATTATCTTTAGCTTTAGGCGAGGGATACGAAGAATGTAAGCTGGGTGTCATTGCCAATAATCTCAGAAGAAGAAAAATACCCTCTTGATTGTTTGACTTGAGTTGAACGGATTTACTTTGTTCAAAGTTGTGAGCATGCACAGTAATCATGACACAGCTCATTTAAGCAACAGAAAATCATGACCTAACTGGAGTGATACCCATTGCTTATGCTTTTTTTTTATATATATATATATATATATATATATATATATATATATATATATAACGTGGTGAGAGAATCTACTGAACATGGATGTTTGAAGAGCAGAATAGTAATTTCGCCACATGGAATTCGGGCACAAATGGCTATTTAAATCACACTTTTGGAGACTAGGATAGCAGGAAAGCTGAAAAACCAGCCTTTTCCGCTAGCCGCTTTCGGCACTTAGAGACCCCGAATCTATTCTAAATAACTTGCGTGGCAAGAAACCAAATGTGGGGTTAATTATGCTTTCATGCCTCACTCAGACCTCAGCCGCCTCATGAATGTCAAATAGATGGAGCAGACGCAGAGGATTCATGTGCTTATGCAGTGGGGTAGAAAACACCAGGCATGAAAAGGTCATGGTAAGATAACATCAGAGACAAAAACAATGCAGGAGCAATGGGGGTGAATTAGGAATTATGCATGGCATCTAGTATAACATGACAGACCTGTAGGAAAACTAGCGATTATCCTTCCTTTCACCACCCATGCATAACCTCTGAGTTTTTGTTTTCAGACTGCTCTGATACATTTCAGCAGAGGATAATGCATGATAATGCACCTTTAGATGCAAGACTTTTACCAGCCATCTGAGAGAATACACCTCAAACCATACACATTTCAGCAACTTTGTTTTCCTTTGTCTTCTGGGACCTCTGCCTTTGATCATGGCATAGTGTGCTTATAGAAAATTCTGCCCCATGAGTTCTCACTTGATGAGGAGTAAAATAGTGCTCTCCATGTGAATGTTCTCATATGAGCTTTTCCTATAACTTTAATCCAAACAAGTTGGCGCCATCTGTAATTGTGGAAGGAAAACACATAAAAGAACTGCAAATCACTAAACTGGATTCCCTCCGCAAATCACTAAACTGGACTCCCTCCAAACACAAGGGAGAGGACGGGGCACATGGAGGACAGAGGAACCAGTTGGCTGAGAGACTGAGACATGCCAGGGCAGCGTCTGAGACATTACGCTTTTCAGGTTTTACTAGGTGATTTAAGGTTTGTAAACTTATGTAACGCGTCAAGGACAGAACATGTACTTCTCATTATCCAAGTCTACTCTACTAGCCTTTATCAGCCCTCATAGCAAGTCGTTCGCACGTCAATGAGTGACTAAATTCCAGCAAACAGACCTATAATCAGACGGCCAATCAGTTTCACTGATGTACAAATGAAAGCGATCCAACTAAGACACAAATTGGAAAAAAAAACAAAGATGAACAGAAAAATAAATGTCAAACTTGATCAAAATCGAGGGTAATTGGAGATCAAAAGCATGAGAAAATATTAAGTAGTGTCTGTCCATGCAGACTTGAGGCATGGTATAAGAGATACACCTGTGCTGATTCTATTCCAACTTCAGCTGTGATTCCTTTTGGAAGATACTACCGTATTTGGTTCAAACAACATTATACATACAGTAACCCCCTCAGCATCGTGTAAACCAAAGGGCAGTACCAGCCCAGACATCACGAACACGATACGAACACAATATGGTGGTGTCAAACTTTTTTTATTCCATGCTGAATGTGTGAATTCTGCAAGCGGGCATAGCGGGGGTTGGTTACCCTGATCTGAAGCAAATGACCAGGTTCAGACATAAAGTGGGAAAGAGAGGCAATCAGCTTAATTAGAACATGCAGCTGAAGGGTTCAGTTCAGGAGGCCAGTGGGAAACACGCATTTCATGGCCGTAAGAACAAGGAGACTCTTCAATCTGGGGCTGCTGTTCAAGACTCAGGCTGGGAAGGTCCTCATCACTTTCAGCAAGACAATGCTCCTACATACACAGGGAGGTCTATAGATGTTTTGTCAAGATGTGTAACTTGACTGGCCTGCAGAGAACCCTGACCTCAAAGCCTTCAAGTACGTTTGGGATCAACTGTAAACAAACCTCGAGATAGGCTTCATTACCCACAATCACAGCTAAATCACACCAATATTTTTTTCTGGTTGCAGTGGATGCAAATCACAGCAGCAATGTTCTAACATCTGGTGGAAAGCCTTCCAGGGAAGTTGGAGGCTGTCTTAGCAGCAAAGTTGAGATCAAGTTCATTTAAATTATCACAAGTTTTTGAATTTGAGGCAAACAGATGTCCATATGCCACATAATTACGAGGATGTACTGTACAGTGGTATTCCTGGGATATTTAATTAATCCCGCTTTTATCCCCTTTCTCTTAACAATGAATTTTTGCCAAAATAAAATTAAAACCCACAAATGCCAATCCCACGAATAAGTTAGTCTCAAATATAGGCAGATGTGTCCGTCACTAATGTCCAGAGAACAAAAATATGGAGCAACATCTGCAATGCAAATCAACTGTAAGCAGTAGATATTGCAGCTCACTAAGAAGCAGCACCTACAAGATCCAGAAAAAAAATAACTGGGTCTGAACTTTTCACAAGACATTTTTACAGAGCCACGAAGCAATTTTTTTATTATTACCTGGCCGTCTCATTGTGGATGAAAATAATCATTGTTATTAAATATAAAGGCCTGCCAGGCCCATTGGGAATACCAAACTAAGAACAGCAGTGAATCATGTTCCCAACAAGACTAAGGTCTGCTCTATACTAACCAGTGCACTTAATCATGTTCCAAACGAGTTTAAGGTCTGCTCTGTATAGCTGCCATTTCCCTCTCACCTCCCAGCCTAATAATGGCCACCTTCATTTTCACTGTCACAGCTGAGTTCATCATCTTGAGGAACAGGACACTTTTTATACCTGCACTAAGAAAACACCCACAGGGTAATCTCACTGCCTAAAAACAACAAAAGCTGACAACCTGTACTTCACACCCATGTTCATTGTTTGAGAAAAAATTTCAAGTTGTGTAGGACAGGGCCAAATGAGAAAAAAAAATATGCTTTTGCTCCAGCGTTAATGTGGGAAACCCCATCTCAAAAAACAGAAAGAAAAGTAAACTCAGGAAAGTGAGATTTACCTCTGTTTACACAGCAAATCAAGAAAAGGCCAAGTAGATTGAAACAAAAAAATAATAAATGAAGAAAAATACATTAAAACATTTGCAAAATCCAGTGCACACCACCTTTCACTATGCAGAACTACAGCCCGTGAATAGCTGTAAACCGGTTAAATGTGCCTATCTGCGTGTCAGGTGCAGCAAATCCCGCGAGACATGGAGCAGTCAGGTCCCCTCGGGTGAGGAGCTGCCAAGCTATTATCAGCTTTTTAGTGATGGTGGCCCCAACGTCTGTGTCACGTTACATGATTGAGATGAGAAAGGCATTGCTTAGAAACACTAACCCTTGTTACTTTTTTTGACGATCTCGTCCCGAGCTGTCCCGGCCTTCACCAGAACAGTCAGCTGCTGGTTGCCCCCAGGGCCCAGACGGGGAGAAGAGATGTTATGTAAAGTTTCTTACGGAATGTACTGAGGAACGTGGCAACCTTAACCCCCCACCAACCTCCACATGTTCCAGGAAACAGTCCCCACTTTCCACAGGTCAAAAGGCACCGGCCTTATGCTCTTTCTCCACCATAAATAGAGGGTGTCACTGTCGCAAACAAATCGCACATCATTCACAGCATCGCGAACTGGATTAACCTCGAGAGAACAGCCCTCTTGCCGGTCCGAAAATCATGACTAGCAGCATGGTGAGATGTCTAATCTCAGTTTGCGGCGCCCATAAAACATGTTTTTGTGGATGCCACCCTATAAACTGGTGCATGACCTGCTACCATCATGAATGCCGTTATTCTTCCAGCAAAGACCATTCTCTGCTGATTTCTCTCCATGGAGACCAGAGATGTGGAGAGTTCCTTGCTGTTCCTGAGTTTTCTTGCAGCAGTCAAAACTATCATTTGTGTTGGACAATGACATCACCAGAAGTAATCTCACCCTGAGCGGCTTTTCAAATCGTACGCAAAACATAGTACGGACGTGACTATGTTCTTCGAAATTTGAATACTTTGCAGATTCTTAACATTCAAACAAAAATATGGAAATGGTGGGCAGCATGTAACACTGTCACCTCCCAGGCAGAGAGTCTTTGCTTCAAGTCAGGCCTGGGGCCTTTCTATATGGAGGGTGCAAGTGCTCCCGTCCCCGCCCCCGCCCTGCAGCACTGACCAGCTATAAGCTGGTTAGATCATGGATGGATGGATATGGAATTGGAATTCCTATTCTCTGGGGAAAATACACTGAAGCATTTCAGCATGTCAAGAACATATTATCACCTATATATATATATATATATATAGCCACTTTGTCTCCAGAATCACGGCTGCAGACCCAAGTGAAATAGTTTAAATCAGGAATGAGAGAAACAGGAGAGTTTATGTACCATTCTTCCTTACAAAAACTGATTTTTTTAAATTATATATATATATATATATATATATATATATATATATATATATTTATTACACACACACACAGTGCTGTGAAAAAGTATTTGCCCCCTTCCTGACTTCTTTTACATATATTTTTCACACTTAAATGTTTCAGATCAAACAAATTTTAATATTAGACAAAGTTAACCTGAATAAATACAAAATGCAGTTTTTAAATGATGATTTCATTTATTAAGGTAAAAAAATCTATCCAAGCCTACCTGGCCCTATGTGGAAAAAGTAATTGTCCTCTCCCCTCCCCCCCTGTTACATCATGAATTAACTGTGACATTTTTTGGGTTCAATTTCACTAGCCACACACAGGCCTGATTACTGCCAGACTTGCTGAATCAAGATTTCACTTAAATAGAACCTGTCTGACAAAGTGAAGTAGGCTAAAAGATCTCAAAAAGCAACACACCATGCCATGATCTAAAGCAATTCAAGAACAGATGAGAAACAAAGTCATTGATATCTATCAGTCTGGAAACGGTTAAAAAGCCATTTCTAAGGCTTTGGGGCTTCGGCGAATCACGGTGAGAGCCATTATCCACAAATAGAGAAAACTTGGAGCAGTGGTGAACCTTCCCAGGAGTGCCCGGCCAACCAAAATTACTCCAAGAGCGTATCGACGACTCATCCAGGAGGTCATGAAAGAACCCAGAACAACATCTAAAGAGCTGCAGGCCTCACTTGCCTCATTTAAAGTCAGTGTTCATGATTCAACAATAAGAAAGAGACTGCGCAATAATGGCATCCATGGAAGAGTTCCAGGGTGAAAACCACTGCTGCCCAAAAAGAACACCAAAGCTCTTCTCACATTTGCCAGAAAACATCTCGATGATCCCCAAGACTTTTGGGAAAATATTCTGTGGACTGACAAGACAAAAGTTGAATTTTCTGAAAGGCGTGTGTCCCGTTACATCTGATGTAAAACTAATACAGCATTTCATAAAAAGAACATCATACCAACAGACAAACATGGTGGTAGCGTGATGGTCTGGGGCTGCTTTGCTGCTTCAGGACCCGGATGACTTGCCGTAATTGATGGAACCATGAATTCTGCCCTCTACCAGAAAATCCTGAAGGAGAATGTCCGACCATGAGTTTGTGACCTCAAGCTCAAGCGCACTTGGGTTAAGCAGCAGGATAATGATCCGCAACACACCAGCAAGTCCATCTCTGAATGGCTTAAAAAAAACAAATGAAGGTTTTGGAGTGGCCTAGTCAAAGTCCGGACTTAAATATGAATGAGATGCTGTGGCATGACCTTAAACAGGCCATTCATGCTCAAAAAGCCTCCAATGTGGCTGAATTAAAACAATTCTGCAAAGAAGAGTGGGCCAAATTTCCTCTACAGCATGAAAGACTCCTTGCCAGTTATCACAAACCTTTGATTGCAGTTGTTGTCGCTGAGGGTGGCACAACCAGTTATTAGGTTTAGGGGGCAATTACTTTTTTCAGATAGGGCCAGGAAGGTTTGGATAGCTTTTTTTTCCCCTCAAGAAATAAAATCATCGTTTAAAAACGGCCTTTTGTGTTCACTCGGGTTATCTTTGTCTAATATAAAAATTTGTTTATAAATAAATTTAATCACAGCTGGGTCATGAAGAGGTTAATCGAGCAAATGATAACTAATATTGAACCATACTCTGAGTGGAATGTGTCCCAACAAGAATTTATGCCCGTTTATGCCTCGTAACCTAGTGATCAAATTCTCTGTGGGATTTAGGTGCAGTTTTGTTGCTCTTGCTCAGAGTGCGCCAGACGCAATTGTGCCTGCAAGATACAATCAATCTCACTCAAGATCTGCAGACTGCCCAAGACGTTCAATTGATGCAATTTGTAAGTCAGGAATAACAACATCCATGATTAGTCAAACAGTGGTAACTCCGGCCAAAGGGAGGTCATACTTACAATATGATTCAGTATCGAGACCTTCCAGAATTTAGGCGACAGTCCGAGCCAGCTTTTTATCTGGAGAAAACCCTACTCAAGTAGCCACATTTGAATCTTATAACCCACAGCAATGAACACGCAACAGAAAGTACTTTTTAAAATTATAATATCTTGATGACTTACGACTCGCGAGCTGCAGCTAACAAAAAGGCACAGTAAATGTATTACAATTCGCTGACATTAGCCTGCGATGCACCAAAGCCGCTTCGCTGTGTGCATCGAGAACACCTCAAAGATGAGAAGTGCTGCGCGTGTACCACTTGAACAAAAGCTCGCTGCCAGGGTTACCTCTAATTTATCACCAATAAAGTTCATTCGCGGATGGAGTCGCAGATGCGCTAAAACTGCACCAATTATTCAATGCACGGCCATATTATAATAACTTCATTGCTATTACGGGAACAAAACTGTTTACGAATGCGTCGCGGGAGCCTGATGTTATCCTCCCGACTCACCAGCGTATGTTAACCGTCACACAAAGCATCATGCACATTAGAAACCAGTAGGCGATTTCATGGGCGCACGTGTGATTACATAAGGCATTGGACATATTGTGCGTACTGAATGTCAGAGATACAGTTTGTGTCAGAGCGGAGAGTAAAATACAAATAAATGCAATGCCGCTCGTTAAGAAGAATCCACCCTTTCAATAACTTCAGCGTCTTCATCGATAGTGCCTTGTTGACATAAATGTAAGACCTCCTCGCAGACTGTAGCCTCCTCATCACTGCTCGGGAAGGAAAAAAAATAATTGGATGAATGCTCTGTCAATCATGATACGACGCCAGGAGATCCCACGCCATACAGTCCGCCTCGCCGCACAGCTAAGTATTACATTGGTTCGCACGCTTGTCAATTGTCTGAAACACTGTCGCTCAAATGTTGGATCCGCCTCCATACCCTGCCCATAAAAACGAAAGGAAATTCCAACCGCAACTCAAAAGCTACTTTTCTATTTAATACGCTTTTTCAAAAGTCCCTAAACTCTAATTTTCAGATCTGGTGGATCACATTCTACAAAGGTACTTAAATGCCATTAAGTTACGACCATCTATGTTCATGGTACCTACCGTTCAGCGATGGATCTCCGTTGTTATTTGCGGAGCCAGCGGTAGACATAGCGCCTGCGAGAGTTGCACGCGTACGACTGCCAATAAAAAGACGTGCACACACTGAGCATACAGAACTGGAACGTGCGCGCAACCGCGTCCGCGGCTGCGTTGGGAACACCGACCCTGGATCAGTTCACACTCAGTGACACACAATATTTTAGGTCACTGCAAAACTTGGCTTAACTGATCACAGAACAACGCAGGCAGCTGCGATGATCATATAGCTGGGGTGACGTAAGCAGAGAGCTCACCAGTACTTCAGCGCACTTCACAGGCGAACAAAGAACATTGGATTATGTAACACGATTTTTATCGATCCATTATGATATAAAATCTGTTTGTTGCGCGGACACAGTGAACAGTTAATATATCGGCTTATGCTGCAAATATGGTACGTTATATAGCTTATTATCAACTTAATAATTACCACACTCAAGTAATACATTCCACTTTGAGTCTCCTTTTAAGGGTTCACATTTATTAAGTATTGTTCAACACAATGAAGCAGAGCGAGTAGCACGTGACTATAACGCAGGATTTTTTTAATGGTCCTTTATTATCATTACACAGCAGCTTAGGGAAGTGACTGCATTTTTGTTCAGCCTCACGGAATGCAAATTTCCCATGCCTGCAAAACCAGGGGTAAGCAGGTTCAACCAGTCGAAATATCCGCTAATTTTTCGTCTCATCATCCGCATTGTAAAGATAGAGGTACCGTTCCTCCTGAAGTGCTTTATACCAGGTCTCCTGACCCCCCTTTTTCGGGCGGGACAGTGACCCCCTCGTCACTACAGGACTGGCCCCGCTGATACTCCTGGCGTGAGATGACATCAGACAGAGCGACTCTGGCTCCCAGGATTCTGTGGCATGACAGAAAGGCATTGTTATGAGTCTCTCTCTCATGATACCCATCCTTGTCTGGGCGTCTGTCCGTCTGTCAAACAAAGGAGTGTCCAGACCTCCCAGGCTCAGTTTTTCTCAGACCACAATGATGCCTGTAAGGCTGGCCGAGTAAAGACTAAAGCCATTATAATCTGTGAGAGAAAATAAATAGGGTTCTCCAGTCAATAGCAGCTGACGTCACATCCAGCAAGGTAAAACCTCCATTCCCTCGATGCCCAATGGTCAGGTCACTCCTTCCATCCTTCCAAACTAAGTCCTGGGGTAACCACTGTGTATGCTGGCCCTTCATTGCCACCACAATGGCAATCTCTGAATTTTAAAATGTTAATTTTTCTTTTTTTTATCCAGTGCAGGTTAAGACATCATACTGACAGAAATGACCACAAAGGATAAAATCACAATGTTCATACTGTGGTCATTCTGCTATATTCCAAGTAATGGCAATGCGTTATACGTTATTTTAATGATTAAATTAAAGACTGTGGGGAATCAATTAGCCCCTACTCAAGTTTCTGACCGCAAGTGTTCACGTTCTTTCAAAATGTTTCGCCGAGAACTTACACACAAAAACATCAAACAGGCCAGACTAATTTTGCTTCGTCTTTGAATTAATTTTTGAACAAATGGTTAGTTCTAGTCACCATGTGTACACACTGTCTTTCATCAGAAGGCAGCCGAATCCTTGATTTCAAGATACAAAATCTTTCTTTTATTTCCATCAAGCATCCCGAATCCAGCACAATATGAATAACGAACTACAACTATAATTCTCCATTGCATGCATAGCTCTCTCTCTCTCTCACTCCCACTCTCACTATGTGGCCTTAAACTACAAATAATCCCTAAAAAAATAAATATTGCAATTAAGAAAAAAGAACTCATTAAAATTCTGGGATTGCCGTTGTAACAAAAACCCGCACATGAAATGTAACTCCAATACCGAGTTTGAAGAAAAAACACACTACCGCATTAAAGTTCATTAATTCTTAGGAGGAAGTGTGCCATAACAGAGCGACTCCCGCTGATCGCACCACCCCGGGAATACTAGCCAGACACAAAGCATTGACTTCGCTTTCCCAGCCGAGAACTTCAATCTGCATATGAAGTGGACAGTCGAATGCAGGTAGATTTAAATCTGTCCCGCGGGGCTTGTAATAACTGCAGGTTTTTACTCCCGCCTCATTGCACGGATTACAATAATGTCACTAAAATTTCAATCTCCTGGCGTCCCAGGTTTAAATTAGTCCCCGATTAGAGCGGAGGGATAGAAGTTAAAAATCGGCAATAAATATGGCCCTTTGGGCGAATACTAAGTACCTCTGGTAGAGTTGCAGTACAGCAATGGCACATGGAAAGAGGGAATCGGGACAGCACTATGCACGCAAGCTTCGAGAGCTCGATGAGCTTTCAGTGAAAGGACAGGGACTCAGTGAAACTTGATCATGTGACTGAGCACAATCTTTGGGGTACAGCAGTGACTGACTGCTGCCTGAGCTTCTGCCTGGCTCTGAATGGGGCTTCATCAACCCTTAACATTCACATTAAGTAATTCACTAAATGACCCCTCCATTTCCCCATTCACTCCCCTCACACAAATCAAGTACCCCATTTTCTAAGAGTAAAAGTATGGATACACTTGCTTGCGTGGGCACTGATGATCTTACATTTGAGCAAATAAATTTGCAGAATACTATGTAGGCTTTTCATAAGGAAAATATCATACCACATTCAGACAGTAATGCAATTTTGTTTTGTGGGTCATCTGAAAATGCAGCCAGCAGGAAGGAGAAGAAAGAATCAGAAGAATATTGATACCGGTATGCTGCTACAGTCTGTAGTGGTGCAGCAGGGTCACATAAAGACCGGGTTCCTTTGGTGGCTAATCGCAAATCAAATGTCTGTTCAGCGTTTGGTAATGTTACCAAGCTGCGGTGCAAATTTAAGTTGTGCAAATTTCTCTGCAGGGCCATGACAGCCCCCAGATTTTACAGAGACCCAAAATTCAAAGCAGAAGAAAAGTCCACATAATCAACATCTCTCGTCTGTATGGGCAAGCTACATATCGATCTCTAGGTAATAATAGTGGGGGGGATTCCTGAATAGTGTGCCTTAATATGGCATAGGTCGTCGCTTCAGCTAATTATTCCAAGGCCCACACAATTTATACAGCCATAGATTCATTTAGGACATGTACTTTAGCTGCGTGGTTTCTATACCAGCGAACACATTTGCAGGCTAACAGATGAGCTTTGTTGTAGGACAACAAGAAGTTATTCCATGTAGAGCATTGGGGGGGCATGGTACTTACTCGTACAGAGTGGGCTTTTAGGAGCGCTTTTTAGGCCCAATTGAACAGCCAGATAAAAGCGAAGAAGTCAATAACGGTGACCTTTAAAAATTCCCTATAGCCAGACTGCCAGTGTAAGAAACCCCAACCATCCTCAATGCACAATTTAGAGCTAATAGTGCAGATTCCATTAATTCCTTCCATTACCACTTGTCTGTATTAATCTATCATTTTACAAGATTTCAACTCCAACAAAGTACAGCTTATTCAACAGCGAGAGATCTTTTTGCACTGCTGATTAGAATAAAATGTGCCACACTAGTAGCTGAAATGAAAACCAGAAGTGTTGCAGACCCACCTGAGCAGTTCTGGGCAGCCCTGACCTGATGGCTGATAAACATTAATTATGTATCGTAACCCCAGATTCTATGAGTAAAAGTGTAGGCCTTCAAGGCAGTCGCTATTCTGTTTACTCCTCAGAGGGATAAAGCCAATAGCGAAAGCCTTAAAGGGCGGAGCTTAGACAAAAATAGAACCCCGACACCCAATCAAATGTTTCGAAATGTACTTGCGTGGATCAGGCTAAAGAGGGGGAAAAAAATATATAAAATCAAGATGCACAAGACTTGAGGAGAAAGCCCGACACTGAGCCGAACTCAGTTCCTATCATGCCGAAGTCTCATTGAACCCCCACCCCCGTAAAGAACCTTAAAGTAGTGACACCACACCAACTGCAGAAACTGGTTTTGGCATTTTATTGGACATGTTTCAGTGACCATTTCAGACAGCCAGTGCACATCACAGGCTGGAAACTGGCCTTACGATACGGAGCAGTCCAGCTACTCGCACTGATCTTAAGGAGCATTCACGCAACATAATTAAAATGTTCTCTTAAATATATGAATTTCAGAGGAAAAGAACATTAGAAATACCATTAAAATAAATAAATCCCCTCATAGGCCAAAAAATAAGCTACAAACACACACCCGTGCATATACAAATTTACATAAATATACACACCCCATCACTCACTCTCTTGGACACACACACACACACACACACACCCCTACCAAAGGGACTCCGATACGCACACAGACACCTCCAGGACTCACTCTCTCACACACACATAACCCTTACTAATGTGATAGCCAGTGCTAGAAGAGGATATTTAGAGGAGGACGCAAATGCAATTTCTCACTCCAAACTAGGAGCTGGATCAGAGTTAAATGTCAGCCATACAATTAAAGAACCACCAAACTCATGACTAGGGGGCCAATCCTGACCATCGGCGGCCCCCAAACACCCAATCACAGGTCAGCCAGCTTCAGCAACCATTTTGTTTTCATTACAAATATCAGCAACCCAACCCAGACAACATACCAGGTCAGGTCACCTGAAAATGTAAACAGCTTTGATAAACAAATCCAGCACGGAGTCGCAATAAAACCCATTGAACCGGTGGCTCTATAGGATTGGGACACTAGCAGACCCTGGGACACTGATTGGGACACTGTTGTGAACACAGTATAAACCATTGTGAACAGGACAAACTGCCATCCCAAAATCCACATACTCAAGTCCCTCAAACCAATTTCCACACTCCCTTCCAGAGTAAATGCCGATGCTTTCCGCAGCCTTCGCTGGATACAGGCTTCCACTTCCAGCACTGGCTTAGGAAATAAAGCACGTCCCTTTAAATGATGCCAGTCAAACATGTGGTGGCTACGCAGGCAAGTCCAGGCAAGTCCCATCATTCAAAAATGAACTCCGCGTGCGGTTCCACAACATGTGCACATCATCCAGAGGTACTCCCAGAGAGTGAGAGAGAAAACTTTGTTCAAAAACAAAAGCCAGACACCAACCCAAGCTGAGAAATGTGGTACAGTTCATAAATACGATATGATAGAGACCTTTTTCCCCCTGTTGATATCATTTACTTTAACCTCATTAGAAGTTCAAAAGAGCAGGAAGGAGAACTGCAACCCGAAGTGCAAGGTGCCCCACAAACTCTCCTGTAGGGAAGACTCTGAGCAGGGCATCACGTAAGAAACAAGTTGGGTCTTCTGAAGGTTACCAACAAACCTGGACGGCAGGTTTCCAGAAGTCTCCATGATGGGGACATCACATTTTGTGCCTCAGATTCATGTACAGGGCATCTAAGGTGGGGGGGTAATGGCATTAGGAGTTTAGAGTGCGAGTCATGAAAAGCGGCTGAAAGGTTTACAATGCATTCATCTGTCCAGGAGCCGCCGGTACTCTGGCCCTGCACACCTGTGTGTTCTCGTCTCTGCGCCCCTGTGGGGCCATGCCACACACACACACACACACACACACACACACACACACACACACACACACACACACACACACACACACACACACACACACGCACACGCACGACGCACAGACACACACACGACAAACTGCAGACACATTCCCTTCTCTTCCCAAGAGTGCAAGCAAAATTGGCAACAAAGTCCCGTTTTCCCAAACTCAATCAGTAACAACCAGCAAAAAAGTAATGAAGATTGGGGGAAAAAAAAAAAAAAAAAAAAAAAAAAACCTTTCATGAGGAGGACCCCCAGTTTTAAAAAGTGGGTTGAAGGGGGGACAGGGTGTATTTACTAACCGGACTGATAAGGGAGGAATATGAATATTAAAATAAGGGGGAAAACCGATTTTCATGACGGAAATTAAACCGTAAAACATAAGCAAGTACACATATTTATAAAAAATAAAAAGTCATGATGGCACCGGCAAACAGTGACAAACAGAAGGTCGCTTCAGGACGACTCGTCGGCGTTACGCTTCACTGTTAAAAAAAGAACCTCGGCTGAGCGTCAGCCGGCCGACCCTGAGAGCATAAACGGACAGCCGCGTCCGTCTGCTCGCCGTAGGGAGGGGCCAAGGTTATACGAGGGCCGGGTAAATGGGGGCGGCCGGAAGCTTGCGAAAGGATTTTTTTCAGAGCCCTAGTTGGGTTTGTCCTGGAAGATGTAGAGGTTGTTGGTGGTTGCCACGGCGATGATGTTGTCCAGTGGGTGCCAGGCCGTGTGGAGGATCTTCTTGTTGAAGTCCAGGCTGTCCACGCTGATCTCGTCCTTCTTGCGCTTCCCGCCCGCGCAGACCCTGCGCGGCTTCAGCACGGCGTGTGGCCGGCCGCACTCCCGCGAGGCCTCCAGGGTCAGGTCCGGCCGCTGCCCCCGCTCGAACATTCGGAAGAAGTTGTTGTAGGAGCCCGTCATCACAACGCTAGACAGACAGAGAGAGGGTGGGATACCACTTATAATACAAGGTACAACTTCACACAAAGGGCTGATTGCCATGCCTTTGCCTGCCATAGCTTCATACACCCTGAAAGCTGATTGGGCCATTACATACAACTACTTAATGTGGCCTTTACCTTTGACCCGATGACCTCCAAAACTTTATCAGGGGCCACATTTCCCAAAACTGTATTTACTAAGTTAGCAACTTATATAGTTAATCCATTCGCAGTCAATGGGCCCAACTATGCAAGTTAGCGTCGGTGATTTCGGGAAACGCACCCTAGTTCAGCTGCCCTCTGTGGGGAGTTACCGTAGCTGTTTCTCAAAGCGTAGGCTGCATTATCAGGCTGCTACATCATCGCAGGCTGTTCCATTGGGATGGTGCTTTCGAATACAGCCCAGAGAGGCCGCCTCCGTCTCGTCTGATATCAAATGGAATTATCAACATGGAAATGGACAGTAAACAAGTTGACTGATATCAGGTGGAGTTGTCAAGATGAAGGCTGCATTTCTTGGTCGTATTTGAAAGCATCTTCACAAATGCTAGTCAGTGATGACAAACCAGCCAAGAAATGCTGCCTACCCAGGCTGTAGCCTACACTTCGAGAAACGGTCCATGTGCCATTTGGTGAAAATCCCTCCACTCAGTAGGTATAGAGCAGACAGTATTCTTTGTGATGGATGGCGGGACGAACACACGAATGGATAGACAACTGGAAAACAGTATCCCCATTGTGTGAGGTGGAGCCATAACGATCAGGGGACATCGGGGGGCAAGGAAGGCAGGAGTGATTTTGTTGTGTTGTGGCTAGCGCGAGTTCTCGCCTCCGCAGAGCAGGAATCAGGTCAGGCAGACGGCTCACGGCCTTGTAGCACAAACGCCCTCCCTCGCCCAGACGCACGACCGCATCACACGCGCTCTGTGGCAGGGCGATAAGGCATGAGCCTGATAAAGCGTTTTCACCCAGTGTGGCTCCAGCCCCCACAGGGGAGTGGGGCGACTTATCAGCCCCTGCTAACCACCAAGCGTTACGTCATCGTGTCGGGAACCCCCAGGCTGATTCGCAGCATGGACCTTGAGCCCTGCTGTAAAACCCTACAGTACAGCACAGGCCAGAACTTACTGCAGATAATGGAATGTGTTCAAGCAATTAATTATATTATTCTAACATTTTCAAAGAATGATGGATGGGCTTGGCAAACTATTCCACGGAAACAATATTCCCCAAGAAAAACATGGGTAACCAGCATAGTTTTGAAGTTCACCTGTCACTGCCGTTCCAGCAGCACTCAAACTTGTCGAAGATGCAGTCGTTCTCGTAAAGGGAACACAGCTTACTCCTCAAGTACTCGTGGACCTGAAGAACAGAGGACCCAAGGTAAGTTGTGATGACAAAATACCTGCAACTGCATTGAAGCTCACCAAAAATCAGCTCTCAAGACGTGGCATGCACTCGCACTCCGTGACATGCTCACATTCTAAACATACAAACTCATAATCATTAGTTAATGCAAGACAAGCGCAAATGTATGGACACATACACTCAATCTTTAAAGGAACAAAATCTCAAGTGAACTGACCCAAAATTAGCACCAACTGCAGCAATTAAGATTTCAGACATGATCTAGCCTGACATCACCAAAGCAATTCGCAAACACAAATTAGTTGAGAACCTCACTTCATTTTCAATTTCCAAGGGTCGCTTTCAACGGCCGCAGACCAAATTGCCTCCAGACACAGCTGGATAGATCTACACCCAATCAGAGCAAAAAAACGTGACACAGCACTGAGCACTGGAAAAAAATGTAAGCTAGTTAGCTCCCACTACTTTGTAGCACAGGGAGGCCATCCGGCTATCACCAAGATAAATACAAAAAGCAGGGTGAATCGTGACCTGCTGCTTTGTGTGTGTAGGCAATGCCATAATGTCTTCAACTCAACAACTACAAGCAAGCTAGCTTCCTTAACTACTGGTAGACTACGAAGCGAGCTAGCTAGTTCCAGCGTCTAATTCTTATGGCTTCTAGCTCAATATAATACACAAACGTTCGACGTGACACGACTTGCTAGCCCACGTATATTTTATATACGTACCGTGACCTTCATCCAAGGCAATCTGTATGAGGTTATCTTAGAAACTGTGGAATTTAAAAACCCTCTCCTCTTGCTATTCAGCAGCCAGGAGATTGGGTTACCGTATAAAAGTCACAACGTACGCCATAGATTTCTACCTGAAGGCAGCAAATTCCCAGTTTGGTTGCTTCCCTGATCTGCTCCTCAATGAGAACGACTTATGGAAAACACAACAATAGCCACTGGGTTTTCAGTGTGCCTAATCGTTTTGGCTACCTGCAGTCAGTTACAAACCTTTACCAAATCCCGTCAAAAGTGTGGCCAACGCAGCAATTAAACGCTTTAAGTGCTGTTGTTTGCTCTCCTTTCAGAGAAAATATACTGTTTACTTCATTAAACACTGTCGCAAAAGCAGACTGAACACATTGGTCCACATTAGTGGCAGCTATCTTGGTTGTTTACAAAAAGCACTCAACGGCACTCCTCTGTACAGTCATCGTACGAAACCCACCCCTAATTGGAACAGCTGCGATCTGTCTGAACGGGAGAGAGACCAAATGAATCCGCCAGGGCCGATAAAACATGAGTTTGCAGATTCGTCTGGATCCCTGCCTATGCACAATCTTCACTGTAGATAAATGGGGCTGGGAGGGCCTTGATACATAAAGCCGACATCAGCCATCTTTACTGGAGTCTATTTGTGTGGCTTCACTAGGCAAAACTACTCCAGTAAAAAGAACTTCATATTTAAATGTCTGAGACACCATGACAAACTTCAGCTAGAGTTATTCCACAGAAACTCTTTTCACTACATCCTGCTCTCTGCAGCCTCAGGCTCATTGTAAACTTTTGCCCCCATATTTAACAAATTAATCTATTTCATGCAGAAATACAACCATTTGCTGTAACAATGGGATTTAGAACGGAAGACAGGGGTCAAGCCTATTCACATTATGCAGGTTCAGTTTACAAGATTAAGTTTCCAAAAGGCAGACACTCTCAGTAAAGTAAAATGAAAATATTTTCCCTTCTTTCAATAATTTGAGGATTATAACCATGTAGACCACATTCCAATTAGACGCTAAAGAGAATCATGAGCACTTGGACTCAAATCACCATTTTTATAATGAGATGGAGACAGCAAAAGATTGTATCTTAATACACTGGATTTTTTATTTATATACATTATATATACACATTATATATATTTATTATTATATATTATATATAATTTTTTTTACATACACACAGGGTCATTCCATGTCAAATCATCAGATTTTTCAAAACCTCTGTCACCATGTAGTCATAGATTGCTTCCATATTTTCACATTAGATAAATATGTATTTGTGATGAACAAATCCGAAATTTCAGCTCATTCGGACCAAAAATGAATTTTTGGTGAATTATTTTCTAAGGGTAGTGTTCGTCAGTTTTTGTCAATTGACATTTTTCTTGTATTTAACATGGCATAACTTTTTTATTATTAAACCTATACCTTTGAAACTTGGCATCTAAGCTAATGTTATACTGCTTCATCAGAAAATCCAGTCCAGTTTACGTTACCTTTCTTGGTTGTGGAGCTATGAGGACACTAAAAGTGCCTTTTGTTCAGGCAGTTCCATGTTTAGGTCTCCAAAGCACCCCCAATATAAACCCTACCATTGGCTCTCTGGCAATTTTTTCCATTTATTTGTGTCTGCTGAATATAAATCAGGCTGAATTCACCATGAATTCATCACCATCTGCAGTCAGTACCTTGCCAAATGTGATAAAAAATGTTAAAATGCCACCTGTTCAAACCCCCGTATCTCCAGGGGCACACCTTGGATTTTCTTCTATTTTTTTGAACTGATTCCTCTATTATAGTAGAAAGACGACTCCAAAAATTGTTGATGTGTTTTGACCAATATAAATTTTGCAGGTGTCTGAACAGGGGTGGGGTAATCTTGAGAATCGTGTGGCACTTTAAGCTTCTTACACATTTAACTATGCAACATTTTCATTAGTCAATCATATTCTAAATCGTACTAATTCCTGTATTATAGTAGACATAACAAAACAAAAATTGTTGATGTGACTTGAACGACATACATTTCAGAACTGTCTAAATAGGGGTCAGGAAATTTTTGAGAATCACACTTCTTTGCATCAATAAAATTTACTGACACCAATTCTCGTAAACTGACTGTCAAATTAAAACTTTGTTTTCCATGCTATGTTAACAGTGTTATTGCTTCCCAAATGCAGCAAAGAGCACAACAACATTGTCTGTCCCAGTTTTGTCCAACTTATACTGCCGGGCTGTGCGTCCAGTGACATCTGGAGTTGGAACAGTTCGGAGAATGTTATTGAATGGCACCCAGCATTTTTCAGAAGAAGTCCATGTTAATGCTTGTGTCCTCTTGTTTCGCTTCACGAAAGACAATAGCAATAATCAGAAATTATTGATCAATAACTGGTTCAGGTTTCTCCTTGCCAACATGATCTACCAACCTGCATATACTGACCTTGCTGTGAATGTGTCATGCATTGATGAATTGAGAACTTACAATTATTGTGATTCAGTAATCATTAACATTGTATAAGAAGCTGAAAATGCCAAGCGATTCTTGAGATTACCCCACCCCTCTTCAGACACCTGCGAAATTTATATTGGTCAAAACACATCAACAATTTTTGGAGTGGTCTTTCTACTATAATAGAGGAATCAGTAAAAAAACATAGAAGAAAATCCAAGGTGTGCCCCTGGAGATACAGGTGTAGACATTGCATATTTCATTTTACAAAAGATTGTTCCATTTCTAAACCCGTAAAATTCGTCTGTGCCTTTGGGTTAGGTTCTGAGCGGCACCTCTGTAAGATCTGCAAACGCTGATGCGTGGGGGAGCCCAGCGACTGTATGCGACAAATGGCTGATAAGCTTAGTCCAGAGCCATGCCAGATAGCAATAAAGCTTTTGTGGACTTCCTCCCCAAAATGCTTGCTAAGGTGTTAACAGTCTTACTGTTCCTCTGTATGGGGGGGTTGTTAGAGGGCTCTGGCTGACACAATGCCCCTGTGCGAGTCATATTACTGGCCTAAGTCTTAAGTTAAAGTCCAGTTATATTAATTTGTTTCAAATAATCTAAACCACTGGGAAGTGCATAATGTGCTTATATGTTAAATCATGTTCTTATATATCCAAATAGCACTTATATACTTATAACCCAATTAAACTATATATTAATTCATCTTAAGACTTTTTCATGACAACTGCATCATATTAGTACATATTCATATCATGTTTGGTCTTGTTATTCTCGGGGGAATCTAAGAAGTTGAATGGAGTATGTTTCATTCCCATTGAAATTATGGTTCGTTCTCTTTTGGAAACTCCTGAGAATTTGGTCAGAATACTCTCTGGTAATCACCCTATTCTCCTCTCTCTGCTGAAGTGCTTTATTACCCAAAAACCGGATTCGACCCCCCTTCCAAGTGTTTATGGCCATGCCGCCTGGATCAAAGGCGTGATTTGGCTTAAAGCAAAGAGAAACAATCCATTCTGGGAAGATCGTATCCGATCTCTCCCCGCGCACGTAAGTGCGCGAGTAGCCTTTTCAATGATGTAACATCGTATTTCGAACTTCCCGCGCACGTTAGTGCGTGTATCCTTTTCCTCCAGGTATGACTTTATTCTCCTCTTCTAAATTATGCGTAACTTGTAATTGGCTTAACGTTGATTTGTTTGATTTAAGCTTTTGCCTACCTGGTGAATAAATTATTGTCATTCCTTTAAGCTTGCGTGGTCTCCGTGACTCCTAATCCTTTTGTTCTTTCTAGCCACGTTACGACCGGTACTTAGGGGCTTAATCCTTGCATTCCAGACTAGCTAGCTGATGTTTTAAAGGTAGTGATGGGTTTTAAGTTGGATTGCAGATTACGGTCTACTTATATAAAGGGTTTATGTAGTATCGGTCCTGGGGATTTGGCCTTAAGGGCACCCTTGGGCTTATAAGCCGGTGCCTGGTCGATCTCCTTAAGGGCCCTGTGGTGCACATAAATCTGGGTTCATGATATGTTTATGCCAAAGTTGCAACTATCATGGTAATTTCTTCCATCCTCTAGAACTCTCACCGAACTAAGATCCGCAACGCGCTTATTACCCGGGGCGTCGGTTGAGTAACTGGTTTTCACGGAAGAGTCTGGCGGCTTAGTTGCTCCGAGATTCACGCATGTGTCCCTAAACTATCAATTCTAATTCTAATTTGGAGTCAGATATTTAACGAGGGTATAACTAAATTTGGTATTCTAAATTTATTTTGGAGTCAGATTAATTGTAACCGTTGTGCTTTTGTGCCCCGTCCTTCGAACGGAGAAATGTATCCATTTTACTGTGATTCGCACCAGCCAGGACATCGCGCATGCTAACACTGGCCCAAAAGAACACGTTGAACCTTTGCCCTACAATTTCCGCTGTTGGTTATTGTTTTGTGGGTTTTACACAGGGGTTTGAACAGGTGGCATTTTAGCTCTTTTTTCCACATTTGGCAAGGTACTGACTGCAGATGGTGATGAATTCATGGTGAATTCAGCCTGATTTATATTCAGCAGACGCAAATGAATGGAAAAATTGCCAGAGAGCCAATGGTAGGGTTTATATTGGGGGTGCTTTGGAGACCTAAACATGGAACTGCCTGAACAAAAGGCACTTTTGGTGTTCCCATAGCTCCACAACCAAGAAAGATAGAGTAAATTGGACTGGATTTTCTGATGAAGCAGTATAACATTAGCTTAGATGCCAAGTTTCAAAGCTATAGGTGTAATAATAAAAAAAAAGTTATGCCATGTTAAATACAAGAAAAATGTCAATTGACAAAAAAAAACTGACGGACAGTACCCTTCGAAAATAATTCACCAAAAATACATTTTTGGTCCGAATGAGCTGAAATTTCGGATTTAACAGTGATATATATTTATGCAGCTGCATAAAAAAAATTAGATAAATTGAGAAGGTGGTGGTGAGACCCATTTGATGATCTGACATGGAATGACCCAACAGCAGACACGTGATGCCACCAAAAGCAGTTTCCTTTAAGGACAGGAGGTAACCTTTTCCCATTGACCCGTTAAGGAATAAGCCTCATTTCAGTATCACTTCTCTTAGCCGTACATAAAGTTGCAGTCAAACATCACCCCCTGTTGGTGATGGGATTGAACTGTGCAGCAATACCACACAATACCACACCATTGTTGATAAAATCAGATATCTTGACAAGTACATGCTATGCCAGAGCATTCACTTAAAAATGCAACTACAACCTCTCAAAAGACCTAATAAAAGTCATTTTTTAAAAAATAAAATCAATCCAATTTTGCAGGCAGGGAAATGTAATAAGAAAAGGAAGTGTAGATAAGGAAATTTAAAATGAGAATTCAGAAAAGACTGTTCTTTATGGTTCCCAAATCTTCACTTGAATGAGGGTTAAAGGCTGAAAAAGTGGAAACACGACAACTAAACCTTAATATTGCAGATTGTTTTTCATATTTTGCTGGTTCATGCCACAAGAGCAGCAGATTCCCAATAAAGCAACTTCAACAGTAAAGAATTCCTGCCAGAGGTGGTTACTGCGAAGAGGAACACTTATGAGCTGGATACTTCCCCTCATACACATAACTGGTATCAGTTTTCAGTTGAATTAAGTATGCAGCATCAGTTCACTTAATCACACAATGACGAGAGATGTTACACATTTCCTTGTGATTAGTCTGTTTTGCGAGCAATGATTTGAGAAGCACTGCGAAATTGTGGAATTTTAGCCATTTTATCCATTAACAATTATCCATCTAAAAAATAGTTTTGCAAAAGTGAGGAGGCCACGGATTACAAAATTTATTTCTGAAAGTTTATTTACTCCAGTGTCTCTGCAGGAATCAGACTCCTTTTACATGGATGCCGGAGACACATGTTAGTACCAGGAGTAAATGTATGTGGTCAAACGCTATCTGACTGCAGATGTAAATCAGGTGTAAATGGGGCCATGGACTATGAAAAATTTTATTTAAAATTCTAGTTAGTGCGACAGTTATTCTGGAGAAAACTGTTCAGAAGCCATATTAAAAGTATTAAAAACTAGCATATAAAGCCAGTGGGTACTTTCTCTTTCAAAATGAAGACAAACTTCTGATCAACCGCAAAATCAATTAAAAAAAAGCCAACAAATTGTTTGCCATCAGTTCCAGGTATGGGCCTATCGGGGGGGGAAGAAAAAAAAAAAAAACTTAAGATCTGCATTTTTTCTGATTCGCAAACTTTCAAGGATTTATGGTCTAAGGCAGAGGAGGTGTGGTCGATAAATGTGGACAGGATGATCCACCGATTGTTTCTATATCACTTTCAGGAACAGAAAAACTCCCAAAAATTACAGCTGCAAGCAATGATCAATGGGCCAAACAGGGTCGGCCGGTTACTGGCTAAGAAACAATGGGACTGTGTCACGCCTAAATGTTGAATGTGAAACGTTGAGCATTTTCTGATTTCAAGCCAATTGGTTGAACTGTTTAAGAGCTATGGAAGAGAGCAGTTCTTATGAATTTTAAATTTTTTAATAAGGCAGCCATAAAGGACAAAAGTGATCAATCAAATCATAATTACTCGTACTTTGGTGTCTGGAGTCAACCAAAAGGATTTATGGGCAATTCCTCAGTGATGTCAACAGACCCAAATCCAGATGGCGCCAATTTTACATTTTTGTCAACTACTGCGCTACTTTGCGATCGCACCAATTTTTTTTGAGAACCCCAAAACATTTGACATGTCTACAGATTGCTGTAAATAATAAATCAAAAAGACACTATCGTTAACTCCTGGATAAGCTGTTTGTGAATTAGGGACCAGTCATCCATCCCAAGATTATATTTATCTTACAGCCCGTGGTCGTGCTAACGGCAAATTGATTGATCGGAGACGCTCGAGTCACAACACTCCTTCCTACGCATCGCTTATCCAGGTGTAAAAATGGCTCCCTAGTTATGATCCTGTTTTGGCATCTTCACCATCAAATTTGTAGATAAACTACGGCTGAAGCATGAAAAATAAAAAAAAAAAAAATCTACGTGACAGCTATTGTAAGGCACAGTCTGAAGATTATCACCTCCAAATTTTGTGAATATTGGACAGACGTTGTACGAAGAGATGTGACAAGAATAGTTTTTAAGAAGATTCAAAAATATCAGAAATCCTAGTAAGGTGGATGTGTTAAACTCAGCCTGACAGAAGGATTCCAGGGATATCAAGCTTTTTTCCAACAAACAGAAGTTACGACCAAAAATATAAGTGCTATTTGGCCAGATGGCGGCGCTACAACAATTAAGCCATAGACCCCAAAATTGATGTATGGGGGTCACAGTGACTGTTGACGATTACCGTGCTAATTTCACAACATTTTACCAAACGGTTCTATGAGCCACCATAGACATCCACAGCAGAAGAATAAAACAGAAAATACATGACTTCTTTCCCTTGGTGCTTGGCCCCCTGACAGTGGTATCTTTTCTTGCTAAAGAAATACATGGGGAAAATGAAATTATTATTTCTCCAAGTCATTGATGGTTTGGAATTTTAATGATTTTTGACCTTGTTGATTTTCGGTCAGTTCGATGCATAGACGGATGGCGGAGAAAATAAGCCCGTCGAATAAGCAATGATGTACAGATAAATCATAGTCATCTCCAAGGTAACCTGAACGGCCTCACCTGATAGGTCTCTACAGGCTGGTTCTCCATGTTGAGGTCCCAGATCTTGATGGACAAGTAGTCGCGCGTCATCATGTACCGGCCACTGTGGGAGAACTTGACGTCTGAGATTGAAGAGATGATCTCGGAAAAAAAGGAGCGGTTGCTGGGGTCCTCAGGTTCCTCAAACACTAGCCAATCAAAACCAGAGAACAGGAGTCACCTGACTGGAATGCACAATCATGCAACAGTCTATCAGAAATTTAAGTGACCGAATATTAAGTTGCAGAAATTAAGTGCCATTCCTAAGAGTAAAAAATGCCACCAATCAAAGCTTTCCTAAAGGTCTGTTCACAATCTCATCAAAAGATTTCAGGAAGTTGAAAGTTGGTGGTCATTAAAGTAAAATAATGTCCCAAAAGTTTGTTTAAAAGAACCAGAGATCCTTTGATCAGTAGCTCTCAAACTCAGTCAAAGACAAAGTCCCTGTGTCTCCTGGTTTTTGTGGGAAGCCCAACTGCAATCCAATCCAAGAACTTTAACAAGCTGATAACGGTTCCTAATTATATGCACACGGCACACCACATCTGGAGGGATTTTTAACTCTTCATTGCCATTAAGCCATGTTACTGCAAAATTGCAATGCAAAACATGAATTATCGCATTCCCATGTTCATACTGCGCCATCGTGCAAATTATAACATGTAAAGCAAGATAACTAGAACTAATCAAATGAAAGACATTAATCAGTAGGCTCCTAATTGGTCAAATTGCACATTCCTGTCCACTAGAGTCCTAGGGAACTAACTAAATGGATAATGAACCAAACCTGAATTTTTTTGATACATTCAAGGAAAGACTCGTACAAATTAAGAACATGTGTCTGGCAACTCAAATGGCACCATATTGATTAACCTTAGTCAGATATTTGACTAAAAAGCACGAAGTAACCACTTCATATGTCTTTCATGAAGTGGATTTAGAGGGTAACTACAGAATTCCCGCAAGACATGAAGGGGGGGCAGTCAGTGGGCAGGAGAGTTCGAGAACCTCTGCTTTACAGGAACCTGGGATCATGAATGAATGCTTATATCTGCAGCGCTTTATTTGGTCCTCCCAGCAGGTAGGGGGCAGCAGCTCACATTTGGAGTGCTGGTCACAGAGTGCCGACGCCCTCATGTCGCACAGGCGGATGGTGCCCTTGCTGCTGCTGTAGACGAAGGTGTTGCACTGGTGCGGGTGGAACTCTGCAGCCGTGATCACCTCCGTCAGCTCCTCCATGTTGGCAGGTTTAATGTCGACGATGTCTGGGAGCGCTGTGGTCAAGGGTTTGTACTCCCAGAGTGCGCACATGAGCACACCCAACACACACCTACATCCTTGTACTTCTATCCTTGTCAGGACATCACATTGACTTCTATTCATTCTGTGTGCGTCTCTACAGCCTTTCCCTAATCTTAACATTAGGCAATGCATTCCTAACTCAAACCCTTACCCTAACCTTAACCTATTCCCAATTCCAACCTGACCCCTAACCTTAGCTCATAGGTCACCATTTCACTTTTGCAGTTGTGAGGAAACATGAAAATGTCCTAACTTGCCAAAAATGTCTCCACTCCATCCGAAAAAAAATGGTTTTTGGTTCTCACTTTGTAGCAAGAGCACGCAGGCACGCACACACTCCAACAAACAGACAGACTAAAACCTGAAAAGTCCTTTCAATAGTCTCCAACACCTCAGGGGAGTTTAATTTAAAGCAACACGGAACAATACTGCTGGACTGCAACACCAGGTTATGACACCGCACTTAGTGGAGCAGCTTGTCAGTTCCACCAGCCTCGTCACCCATCGAGGTCTCAGACACTGAATCTCCACCCCCCCCCCCATCCCCCCTCCTCCATCTTTCCATCTTATCCTAGGTCCTCCAACTCAGTCGCTCCAGGTTCATCCCAAAATCCCAGTACCCCCACTCATTTTTCCTTTCACCCAGTCTAGCCTCCTCCCTCTATTATTTAATCTCTCTTTCCTCGACCCTCATGTTCCACACCAACATTCAACACCCATCTTCCCTTCCCTTCCCTCCCATCCCCTCCCTCCTATTTGCTCTCCCGTCTGGATACTGAAGCTGCGGTCGGTGATCTCCAGGTGCCACAGGTTGATGCGCAGGTCGTCGGTAGACAGGTAGGTCTCGTTGTCGCTGTTGACGGAGATGGAATTGACATGGTAGGTGTGGGCGTTGGCGAACACCCTCCGCGGGCTGGCCTCCACCATCAGATCCATGGGCATGAGCACCGGCACCTGCGGGCAAGGCAGCAGCTGAAGGTCACACGCCAACTCCACCACATTTACTCACGCCAACTTCCTAACCAGTGTTCAAACCGCACATCTTCTTAATAACATCATGAGTACTCATCTTGTTATTTTCTGACCCACTGTGGGAACACTGACAAGCACAATCACCAACAACAGGGCAGCAACTAATGATCATTTTCACCGTCGATTAATCTGTTAGTTATTTTCTCAATTAATCCATTTGTTAATTAGTCAAAAAAATGCCAGAAAATGGTCAAATATGTGGATCAGTGCTTCCCAAAGCCAAAGATGACATCCTCAGTATCTTCAGTTTGGGAACAAAACACATTTCAGTTTACGGTCAAAAAAAAAAGTGAAGAAAGCTGAACATATTCACATTTAAGAAGCTGGAATCAGAGTATTTTTGACTTAAAATAACAAAAATTCTCAAAAAAGTGTCACTGCATGGATAGACCATGCAAAATCTGCAAAAGTTGATAACCTGCGCGGACAACCGATTTTGTTCAAATCCCTACCATAGCCTTGTCCTGGGCTAGAATGAAGGCACGTAAAACCGTTCTGTGAATAATCACTCTGTTCAGGAGTAAGGGGCAATTAAGCCTTCCAAAGCAAATTTTGATGAAATTGACAAAATTTGCCAATTTTTGGCACAATACTTGAGGATAAAGACAGACTTTGCTTATGGGTAAACTGCAGTAGACAACCTAGTCTTTCTATAAAAAAAATTAAAGGTTGCATACTGCAAGGCATTATGGGCATATTAACCCCTTAAGAAAGGTTAACCCCTCAAAGTCATAAAATAATGGGATATTGGCATATGGACATGACAACTGCCACAGGGAGTTGGCAGCAGCAGTGTTGGACTGCCCCCGTTACTGACACTTGACATATTCCAAACCGCTAATTTCAAAACGACAGCCATGGCTGCAGGCAGTGATAAATCCAAGTTCCTTCTAGACGAGAACATGGAGAGAAAGGCCCATGACTGCCACTGGAGAAGGAGTGTGAGCTCACTGCATTGTGTGCTGGGCTATTCCATGCTGTTGACGAGGACATCACTATCTGTCCAGCAAACAGAAACAAGCCTGACCTTGACTGGAAGCCATCGCGGAAGTGCCAGCACCCCCTCCACCATTAAAGTCATCGGCCGCGTCAAGAACACGCAATTAGCTGCCAGGTTAGCTAACTCGGTTAAAGCGCCGCATTTGCGGTGCAGTAGTGACAACTACGGCGCGGGTTCGATCCCCGGTCGTACCAACCAGCAGTGGTCGGCAGCTTTAGCAGAACAGTGCACGAATGGCTAAAGCGCTGTGGGGATGCAAATTGGGAAGGAACTGCTGGGAAGGGAAATTAAAAATGGATTGCCTTGTTCGTTGCTCAAGCACCTCCTGTTGGCCAGCCGGGCGCTCGTCAGTGAGATTCTAAGCTTGCTCATGTTCGGGTATCCTCCGCCCTCGTTCTGAACTTGCGATAGTTTCGACCAATGAGTGTAAAGATGCAGGGGCTGACAGGCGTGTGCTTCAGAGGAGAGCCGCGAATGGTCTCTCTCTCTCTCCTGAGCTGGCCACAGGTGGTTGCATACGAGCAAGACTTGTACATAGCTCACCAACTGGGCATTCCAGATTCCGGTGGGATTGGAGATGCCAAATTTATTTAAAAAAAATAAATAAAGAACATACAATTAGGGTATCAACATCAAAATAAACTTTTGATATTTGGAATGTTTTACTGCCAACTGGATCAGGTAAGTACTTGTGAATGTACTACTGATGCTAGGCCTAGGCCTATATTTAAATGAATGCCATGACAATTCACAGTTGCATGCATTGATGCAGCCACATCCTTAGATCCTATAGCCTGATCAACCATGAGGTTTATGAGAGGAGTAGAGACTGGGACGAAGGAAACCCCAGGGTCGGTGGCTAAGAAAATCAAAGCCCGTTCTGTGAAAGGACTGGCCAACTTCCCAGCAGGTTTCAAGCTACTTCTCCCGTCTCTGTCCAGCAGAAGTGTGGCCACATGACCAAGGATAATACTGACACTCCTTTAGATGACCAGCACCTGTTAGCCTCCTCCATGACAAGATCGCAACTGCGCGCAAAGGTAATCAGACAGGTCGATCTGCGGACTCAGTAATTCTGTAAGGGTTCACATAGATTCTATACCATGCCCATTGGCTGACAACGTGGATACTTCAGTTGTCTAGTTAAGTTTTGTTCATTCTCGCTGTGATTGTCTATGGTACCACTATCATGATTATTGGCTGGACTTGGGCATACTAGCATCATTTTTTTGTCGAGTTACAGGACCTCTTGGGCCCAACACTGCTTTATTTTTGTGTTACTAAATATTTTGAAATACAGATAAATTGAACAGATATTTTTGTCTTTTTGTTCTCCACTTCCTCATGCTGGCTACTCTGGCGGTCTGGTAGTTGCTGCCATTCAAGGCCAGTCATTCTTGAACTGTTGGGTAATAGATAGTGGCACCACTCCTGCTAACACGGTAAGTCCACGACTGCCTCATTACTGGACTCTCTAGACTCTATTTTGACAAACCCTAAAGTTTGAAACAAGCCGAAACAAGGTGTTCAGGTGTATATTGGGCTGTTGCCAATCTGTTCACAGAGTAAGTAGTTAGTCAAAGACAGTCTGGGCCAAATGAAAGGTTTACGAAATATTGAGTTGTACATTGAAAAATGCCTGGCACGCCCCTTTCCCAGGGAAATGACCATATTTATGATAGAATACCCTCAGTTTTCATGTGTTGGCAATATAATTGAATGGTTAAGGCCAGGGCACAAAAAAATAACATTGGTGGTGTTGCTCGTTTAGTGTACAGGTTTGTAGTTCCACATACAGCAGATAGGTGGCAGCACTGCAAAGCAAAGAAACATACTCCTCATTTCTGGTGCTACTATGAAGTACTGAGTAGAGCGGCAAGTGTTTTTTATTTCTAATTATGAAAGAGCAAGTCATCAGCCTCCATTTACACCATGGTTTGTCGTTTGTACCCCAGTGGCAGATGACTAGGCCTATACACAATTGCAAATTTTGGGTAGGGGAAATATTGACATAACTGGCACATTTGAAAATATATATATATAAATTTTTTTTATTAATCATTCTCAGCAGTTTGGTAGACCATCATTATGGGCAACACACACACACACACACACACACACACACACGGGCAATGTTGAAAATTTAGCAATTTTCAGTAAAGGATGACCCAAATTAACCCTTGAAAATCCTTCAAAAATGGTCCAGAATCCATCAAAATCCATTTTTTGGTGATTACTCCTACGAAACTAAATGGATGATGCTCATATTGTAGGTTCATTAATAACTTGGTAAGGTGCATGTGTATACCAAATATCGGCAAAATTGGCCGATCCCAGGTTATCACCCTTTGCGTGGTCTATCCGTGCAATGACACTTAATCGGTCACCAAAATAGTTGACATTTAATTTAATAGGTGTCAACTAATCATTACAGCTCTAAATGACAGCAATAAACATTGTTCGAAAGATTAAGGGCAGCATTCACATTTATAAATCGCCCATCTTCGCCATCTGCTCCATAACAATGCATATCTCGCTAGTGCCTGTGCTCCAACAACAGGATTATAGATGATAAGATGTATTATTGGTACCAGGATCAATAATATTAATGAAGACCTCTCCTCACCCTGAGTGTAGTGACAGTAGAGGGGTCTCTGTAGCGCCCATCCTCTTCTTTAAGGTTGTACCCCTCCGGTCTCTTGTCTCGTTCACTGATCTTCCACAACTTTATAGTCTTATCTGCCAATCAGAGAACAGGACCAGACATCCAATTAGAAAACTGAAACACGCCGCTGAGTGGGGGCAGCTTGGTAACAGTGCCGGCTTAATGCCTGAACTCGCAGCAATGGACCATTAGATAGCTGGAGTGTACCCTCTGACTGAAAGAGCTTACTACCTTTTGCATGGTGTTAACATTTAGCCTGCAGGGGCAGAAGTACACGAGAACTGACAACAGAAATGGTCACAACACCAGCCCTGGCCCGTGCAACTGCTACAGCAGAGGCATTGTTCAAATAAACCTGTGCCCCAATTTCTGCAGTCCATGTGGGTTCTTGCACAAATGCCCTGCGGCCTGGCTATTATGAGGACAAGAACACACCACCTAGAAAACAGGAAGCCACTAACCAAAAACAAGGAACATGCCACAAAATGAGAGAATAGATACACGCCATTGGATCAGACACCAAATAAGACAAAATTTCAGCCCCATAAAGTTCAAATTTGAACGGTTTATCATTCGTACCAACTTCATGTTTAAAGATAAAATGGAACGGTTTACAGGTAAGGTCAGCCCTGAAAGATGCAGTCGCGGTGCCATGACCGTGTGGATGTTGATGCAAGAGGCCAATCAGATGGATGAACAACTCAACTAGACAGGTCAGTTGCCCGTGACCAATGGGTGTAGCCCCCACTTATTTGACACAAATTGTCAATTATTTAGTCAATTATGTTACCATGACAACCAAAATCGATAGGCGCCGTGTCCCAACCACTGCCCATATACATACCAGATATAGAAGAAATAGCTTTAAAATGTGTGCCCTGTAGAACGTCCACAAGGAATTCTCAATGGCGGCAGCAGACACGTGACGAGGCCAAATCCATAGTAGCCCCGACATTGTCTGGGGGCTAAAATGATGAGAAAAAGACGCTGACATGATTAGCCAACCATTTCGCCTAAAACAAACCTGAATTAAGCTAGACAGGCCTGGGTGTATCCCACAGATGAACAGGAGCAAAACAAAGACCATAGCGCCTTATCAGGACAGTGAATAAGCGATCAAGGATACCTGTAACGCTAATGCAACGTCACGGAAATTCACACGAGTCTCAAGGTCGAACAATCTGAAATTACAGGCAATAAAACACGACAACACCAATAACAATAATATTGAAATAATAGTCATTTAGTCTACCGTAAACAGAAGCAGGAGAAAAGAATGCGCACTGTGCTAAGACTGGTTCAACCAAGTAGTGGGTACACTCAAGTGGGACAATATACGAGTGACGGACAGACTGTGACGGACTGGCAGAAGACTGAAAACAACATGACTCCCGCCCACTGTGAGTGGCAAAGATATATTAAAAAAAAAAAAAGAAGAGGCCAAAAACTGCCTTATTCACTGCAGATCCCCAAGCAGCTGCTGAAACACAGTAAAAACAGTTTCCTGGTTGTGAACAGCTGAGAGGAGGCATGTGGAGAGAGCCTGGGGAGAGATATTATTAGCCTCATGCAAGTCTACCTCTCACACAATTTACACTGTGCTTTCCATCAGGAAACAAAATGAGACTACCACAGGACCTCACTGAACCTAAGGACGGCACTGTCCGTTTGAGTGGAAAAATAATGGCTAGTAGTCTTTAAAAAAAAAAAAAACCAAACTGAACACACCCAGTTCTGTGTAAGAAGCAAAGGCAACAAGAGCACTCAGAAAGCGCAGCACCTCCGCCCATGTCCCTAACCTGGATCACTCCCAAAAATCAACCCAGATCAATTGGTCCTTGTGTCATTTCTGACCATCTCTGAAAATTATCCAAATCTGTTCTTAACTTTTCGCGTAAAGTTGCAGGCAGGCAGGCAGGCAGACAGGCAGAAGCCGGCAAAAACATACACCTCCTTGGCGGAGGTGAATGAAGGCAGACACTCTCTCAAAAACAGTGGTCAGAATTAATAATTAATAATTACGTAAAGCAGGGAGTATGCAGTTCTGATGTTCATGTAAAGCAGAGTGTGCAGTACTGATGATCTTGTAAAGCAGGGAGTGTGCAATAATTATGTTTGTGTAAAGTAGGGAGTGTACAGTATTGATGTTCATGTTCAGCAGTGAGTATACAGCACTGATGTTCGTGTAAAACAGGAAGTGTGCAATAATGATGTTTGTGTAAAGTAGATAGAGTACAGTATTGATGTTCATGTAAAACTGGGAGTGCGCAGAACTGATGCTCATGTGAAGCTGGGAGTGCGCAATTCTGAAGCTCATGTAAAACAGAGGGGGTATACAGTACTGATGTTCAAATAAAGCAGGGAGTGTGCTGCACTGATGGTCATGTAAAGCAGGGAGTGCACAGCAGTGATATTCACGTAAAGCAGGGAGTGCACAGTGTTGTTGTTTATATAAAGCAGGCAGTGTATAGTACACACCATTGGTGCATTGGGCAGCAGCGCACAAGAGGAGCTCAGCACTGACCGTTTGTGGACAACAGGAAGTGAGCAGCATTCTTCTGCGGCAGCCATCGGATCTTATTGATCTTCTCCTCGATCTCCAGGCTCTTCAGGTAATCGAACTCGGGCTCGTGGCTCTGGAAGGTGCTGTAAACGTTGTACTCACCACGACACAGAGGCTCACTCTTGCTCTGCGGGGGAAGAAATGAGGACCCACACTTCAGTCGCTGATTACACCTTTGTCTCTGGAATATTTGCACTGGCTTGGATTGCTGCCATCAGTTAAGCTGTTCAGCAGAAAAGCTCCTCCACTGGGAAACTGGAGTCTTCATTAAAATGGAAAATTACGCATCACAAAAAAAGGTGTTTCACTAATTACATATCCTTTATTGGCCATTACATTTAATGAGACATTTAGCGGAAATCATACAAAATATTGCCATTAGTAAAGGAGACATTTGAGCCACACCCCTGTTCCCTGACCTCTCACCTCTGGGACCTGCTGGAAGATGACGACTCTGCCTCCCTTATCCCCTGTGGCTAACAGCTCCCCCGAATGGCTGAACTCCACAGTCGAGATGATGTCAGCTGTCACAAACAAGCAGGCATTAAAACACACAGGAAAACAAGTGAAGGGCTCAAGGTTTCTATGCGCCAAACGAACATTCTCTATAGCCGCTTACACGCTCCAGTTAGCAGGATGTTTTTGCTGGGTTTGGGTCCCCGAGGGTTAGATTTAACTCATTGTTGCCCCATACAGTTCAACACGTTGGCCGAGATAGGAAATGCAGGGGACCTTTGTGTGTTCCCGCCATCACCCAAGGGCTAATACTCCCTTCATGTAATACTGCATGAGTTGTCCACAACAATGGCCTGACAAAGTCAGAATTTCCAGTGGGGAAAGTCAAACTTTGGTATTTGTTACATTTTCTCGTCAAAGCAGAACGGCAGAAAGTGCAGTGCTTCAGAGCTTTGCTCATTTCAGTGACTCGTCATCTCATGGCTGCAATATTGTTAGCTAGTGTTAAACACGTTAATTTTAAATGCATTTTCAGCAGTCAAAAATTGGAGCATGCCAGACATAAAAAGTGCTCCCAAAAAAAGAGCACTTGAATTTTTGAGCACATCTCAGAAGTGGGAGGAGCAACTACAGTCAAAATAACGTGAGTGGGGGTCTAGTGAGTGGAGGAGGGGCCAATACACGAGGGAAGGGTCAACTTTTTGGGCGTGGCTTGTGCCTGACAAATTCTAAAACCCAGCCTGAGCCTTCTGCACACTGCACACAAAACAGCCCAGACAGCGAACCAGCACCCCAGGCCCCTTCATGACTGCACAAGAAGAAGAGAAAAGACGGACAGCGACGTGTTCTCACTCCTGGGTTCCTAGGGCTCACACACTCCGACAGACCCAACAGGAAGTTAATGCGGTCAACCAACACTCAATTTGCGGGAGAATGGCAGTTGTGTCAGAGTTCCTTAACAATCACAAAACTGCGTATTTTAGCTCCCAACCAATAGGACTAAAGAGTTGCCACCTCGTTTTCCACCACTCCATCACCCATCCTCCCGCACGCCAGGGGTCGGCTCTTACCTTCGGCCGCATCGTCATCGATGGCGCCCTTCACCTGCGAGAAGCACCACTGCACTTCTCCGCCAGCTGCTCCCAGTCCTGCACACACAGGAAACGACATGTCACAACCCGGGCTACACTTTGTTCCAGCTGCAACAACATCCATCCATCCATCCATCCTCTAAACCTGCTTCTTCCTCACGAGGGTCGCAGAGGAGCTGGAGCCTATCCCAGCTGACTCTGGGCGAAAGGCAGGGACCCACCCTTAACAGCTCGTCAATCCATCGCACGGCGCGCAGTACACACCATTCACACACACCACTCATTCACCATTCACTCACACCTAAAGGAAATTTAGAGTCTCCAATTAGCCTGATGTGCATGTCTGTGGACTGTGGGAGGAAAGCGGAGTACCCAGAGGAAACCCCAGCGAACATGGAGAGAACATGCAAACTCCACACAGAAAGGAGTTTGCATGGATTCAAACCCGCAGCCTTCCCGCAGTGAGGCAGCAGTGCTAACCACAGCGCCACCATGCCAACCTCCCCAACAACATGCATTCAACATTCAATGGAAACCTGTCAATCATCACAAACTAGCAGCAAATCAAAATGGGAGAAAAAAAAAAAAAAAAAAAAAAAAAAAAGAGTTTGGACCAATAGGAGGTCAATCAGGCCCCAAGGGCAGCATCCAGCTCCACATTACAAAGAAAAAGGCCCTGCTAGTGCTAGTGGTCCATCTCTGATGCAATACGGAGGCAACTGTACCGTCCTAGAAATCCTGCTTGTCTCCAACAGGCTGCACAGAACCTGAACACATACACCCTTGTTCAAATATTAAATGACATGCAAAGCAAGGAAATGACCTTAACCCAGCTAAAAAAAGAAATTCTCAAAATGTACCAAACTATCGTGCAGCCCCGACTATTCCAAGATGACCCTGAACACCGTTCCCACTGTCCTCCACAATATCCTTCAGCCAAGTTTTGTTAGTAGAACTTGGGGTCACAAATGGAAGTTGACGAAGGGTAAATTTAGCACTGATATTAGGAAACATTTTTTCACCCAAAGAGTAATTTCGATGTGGAATAGCTTGCTTGACCTTATTGTTGAGGCAGAAACCTTGGGAATTTAAGAGCAGGCTTGACTTAAAGCTAGATACCATTGAGTCATTGAGTGTCTGAAGCGATATATTCACAATAAAAAAAAAAAAAAAAAAAAAAACCTGGCGAGCCTAGTTGGGCTGAATGGCCTGTTCTCGCCACTCATGTTATGTTATGTTAATATGCAGTGCAGGTTGTTAATGCTGCTCTGTTTGAGGTTAGTACTGCTGCTGCACAAAAAGTCTACCTTGTTACTAAAACATGGTGACGTCCTGCATGTTTATGAAAAACACAATCTTATCCCCGGTCTTGCTTTCCTGAAGCACAGCTCTGATCTCACAGGCGCACTTGTAGGTGACATTAAACAACAAAGGCAGGACTGGAATTCACTGCTTTCGTTCAAGGCAGGGGCTTTAAACTTCACGACTGGACGACTACAGTGAATGGTGGCTTTTTAACGTTACCTTCACCAGCCAGTTTAGACCTTGGCTAAAAAGGTGCAAACACACTTTTGTCAACCAGTGACTTAAAGCAAGCACCTACGTGCAGGAACGACTTGAAAACCTGCAAAGACAGTAACTCTCCGGCATTTCAACTGGAAATTTGTGCTATGACATTTCCATTTCTAACATCGTGCTAACATTTTCATGTCCGCCTAGAACCAGACAAAGCGAAAGACTTCACAGCTCTTTTGAGTGACAGAAAAAAAAAAGCACATTATGATACCGGCCCTGATAACGATAGCTCCCAATCACACAACTGCACTGATTAAGTTCTCCAGCAACACCTCCCACGTATCCACCAAGATAATGTATCCATCATAGCAAACATATCTCTATAACGGCCTCCAACAGCAGGGTAACCAGGCCAAATGTTCAGCTTCTTCAGCACTCAGCGCTGCAAATGCAGACACCGGCACCAACCAGCACTGCAGAACAGGTCGGCAGCAATGTAGTCAACAGAGCTGACATTTAATGTTTTTATCAACTTTAAAGACAGAAATGAAGAGAACAAAATGATTTAGTTCACTACAAAAATGCATATTTCTGTCATAAGGTATAAATACTCATTTCCATTCATTTCCATCAGAGGCCAAGGAAAGCTGTAGATTCTGCCTTTTTTTTGTCCCAACTTCGCACTTGATCAAGTAGTGCAGCTGATTAAACCATTAACTCATTTCATCGAATCGCCGAGTCTGAATCCTGCTCTGATTTAAAGGTGAAAAAAAAGGAATAAGAGCGCAGAGGATGCAGTTCGTCAGGACTCCTGGAAGCAAATATTAATCAGAGAAATACATAATATGACAGTGTTGCCAAAGAGAAACCACTCCCAGTTCATTGGCTAGAATCCCCCCCAGGCAATCTGACAACCGTTTTGTGGCTAACCGCCATACCTCAACAACACAAAATTGACTGGAATGCGACAATCAAAGACAGTGAGAAGGTAAACCAATTCATGCTGAAGCTTGAGAGGCTGGTAGTGTTAAAATGTAGCCAACGTTGCATCTGACAGTGATTCATCTCTTGCGAAGCAATGAAGACCGTGATTAGACAACTCGAGTATGACTAACTAAAGAATATAACGAGGAGCCTCTCCCTTTTTAACACGCGCTAACCTTGTCCCTTTTTAAAAAGGGACAAGGTTGAGGCGTGCTGAAAAGGGACAAGGTTGAGGCGTGCTGAAAAGGGACAAGGTTGAGGCGTGCTGAAAAGGGACAAGGTTGAGGCGTGCTGAGAAGGGACAAGGTTGAGGCGTGCTGAGAAGGGACAAGGTTGAGGCGTGCTGAAAAGGACAAGGTTGAGGCGTGCTGAAAAGGACAAGGTTGAGGCGTGCTGAAAAGGGACAAGGTTGAGGCGTGCTGAAAAGGGACAAGGTTGAGGCGTGCTGAAAAGGGACAAGGTTGAGGCGTGCTGAAAAGGGACAAGGTTGAGGCGTGCTGAAAAGGGACAAGGTTGACGCGTGCTGAAAAGGGACAAGGTTAACGCGTGCTGAAAAGGGACAAGGTGTCCCTTTTCAACACGCGTTAACCTAGATCATTCTGTAGGAGCTGTCCTGCCAATTCCAGCCAACTCCCCGACTGTAACCAACTCTGCGGTAACTCGCTAGCGTTAAGTTACTACTACTGCTGCTGTGTTGCTGGGGTGGGTAATTTGAAGGAGAGAGAAACGTGCACTTGTGCTACAATACCGATAGTCATATGGCCCATTGCTTTGCAGCTGTCGACTATCCAACGTTAAATCTTTTTTTTTATACATATTTAAACATCCAAGACGCTCTTGACAGATCCAGCGTCAAAAGCAATACTAACTAACTCAGCTGGCCAAAAAAGCGAATATAAACTAGTAACATTATGCTAACGTTGACGTTGCAGAATCCAGCATTAGGGAAACCAGCAAAAGTTGAGCATTAATATAAGAAAAATGACCCTACCCGCTGACGTACAGAAGACCAATTAGCACACAGATCAACTTAGCAGTTCTGGTTAGCCTAAATCAAACTAATCAACGTTAAAACTGGACCATGGACATTCCCGAGTGAGCGCAAAGCGAGGGGAGAGAGGAGACCGATAGCAAACGGTAAACTTGCTAACCTATGTAGCTTACGGTGCGATCAGAGACCGAATTAACGTTAGCTAGCCTGTAGCTAACATTGCTACCGGTAATGTTGGTTAATAATCGAGCAGGCTATGAGGCGCCTCTCCCGGTTCATCAGCCGATTAAAGCCGCTTTCACACCGGACACGAAACGAATTTTTCGCACGACAGATTACATTCAAAGTCAATGCAAAGACGCGAATTCGCGTCTTTGCATTGAGTTAGAATGTAATCTGTCGTGCGAAAAATTCGTTCCGCGTCCGGTGTGAAAGCAGCTTTAGCCACACCTAGCCATTCTGCTTAAAGAACGAAAACTGAAGAAGAAGGTAACTAAGCAACCAACTCAACTTTGACAGGGTAACTTCGTAACAAGCGGAATTATAGCTAGCTAGCATGCAACAGTGAAACGACAACGTTAACATTAATCATTAGCACGGACTACCTAAGCCAGCTAACGTTAACTTCTAGTATATCAAGCTACTAAGAGCCACAATATCCTATGGCTATGGGCTGTAGTCGCCACATCAGATTATTCCACGGTTAACTTACCTGCCATGTTATGTGTCTGGGGCCTGAGTGTTTCAGATTTCCTCAGCCGGCTCCAATTGGTGTGATTATTGCTTGGAACGGAGGTGGACGGCGAAGCCCAAAGCCGATCGGGGTTGGATTCCTGCTCGCCTCCCTCACGCTCCCTGCCCTACCTTTCCATCTCACCCACGCTTCCCCGCTTCGCCCGTTTTCAAAATGGCGTAACCTGTTCGTGCACTACGTCATTCAGGCCGGCGTAGTTCCACACCTGAACAATCTCGCCGCCTACTGCTAAAATGGAGGATCAACCTATTTCCCCCCCAGATCCTTTGAAAAGTCTCTGGTTTGTCCTTTTTTTTTGTTGCGGAAGGCAACCGCAAAGCTGACTGAACGAGAGGCCATTCACTCAAAACGCGTTTGATCGACGGGGAAACGCGATGCTAGTCTGCAACATCTTTGATCACTCATCTGGTTCCAACTTGGCGAGGGTTTGACCATAATAGGTTCTTGCTTGGTCACAGACATTGACAAGCTGTAAAAGAGTTTACCTTAAAGCAGTAGCAGTTGTGCCGTATCAACCTGGATCATTTGGGGTTCTTCATTATTTTTTTTCCACTTTTCTCTCCATGTTTCTTCTTTCATATTGCGGTGAGCCAATTTCATGATTACCTCAACAGTGAAAACAAATCACTTGTGCTTTTGCCAAACTGCCCTCCATGCACCCATCTTTCCGACACCTTCTACACCTGTGCTCCCTCTTCCTACACATGCTGCCACATACATGTCCGTACTCCTGATACCAATACCAACTCAGGGCAGCACATTCATGTATTCTCGCCCTATAGCTGCCATAAATTTAAAAACACCCTTTCGTGTAATTGTCTATCAAAACTTTCTAACTCATCTCCTTCCCTGTGGCCTCCAGCCGCTTTGCCTCACATATTCCAACCACTTACAAGAAAGCATCAGCCTCAACAGCAAGTGGAACACCACTGACCACATCCGTAATGCTTTCTTGTTCCTTCACTGGCCCTCAAATCACTCACTCAATCTCCCAGCCAAGAGACTGTCCCCTACCCTGACTGTTCTGCACTGAAAATAGTCATTGGTGTTAACAAGCTCCAGCTTGTCACTGTCAACTTCAGGTTACTCAACGGACATTTAAATTATTTAATTCCCTGCCCAAAAATTACTCATCCAATGAGGATATTGGATGGGAATGATAAAGAAACATTAGGAACCCAGCCCATGGAGCTTCAAATCCAACGGCAGAGACTAACGGTGAAATCAGTCTGATTATTCCCTCAATAAAAAGCTATTTGGGTCAGATCTAAAACTTGTCAACCTCCTGGCTTAAATTTAGAGGATCATATTATTGATCAATTTTGAAATTTTCTTTTTCTTCAAAAAATAACAATTCAGGATTTGCTAGCAAAAAAAAAAAAAAAAAAATCTCATTTTTGTGTTTCTTAATCAACAATTACTGCTTAAGTAGGCCAGACTTTATTTTATTGTCTCTCTGACTTTTATCCTGAAGATTTAATTGAGGAGGGAGGGGAAAAAAATAAAAAAATATATTTATTTTTCAGCACTTTTGGGTTTCTCAAAGAACATTCAGCCTGTATTTGCAATGGAGGAAGAAATAAAAAGAAATCTTTTTTTATTTATTGTCGAGTTGAGGAAGATCAAGGATTATGGTTATGGGGTTAATGTGAACATTATGTTCCCTCCATATCAGCGGACGGGGGATAAATAAATAAAAAAATAATAAATTTTTTCAATACCAGGGCAATCAATGGTCGGCGGATCCGCGAGATGGCAAAAAAGAATTACTATTTTTTTGGTTTTCAGAATTAGGTAATTGGCGGATCCGAGAAACAAGTTATAAAAAAAATCTGGCCTCATCACAGTAAACTCACTATGGAATTAGTGAGAACTGATCATTTTTCTGATTCTGTCCATAACACATTCCTAATTTGCATATTCAGATGAAGCTCATTAATTATTTTTATTTTTGGTATAATGCAGAGGTATCCCAACTTGTATCAATCATGCATACCCTACCTAATTTTAACTCTCACATTATTTTTAATGGGACTTTATTTCTCTGAAATTCCGTCCATAAAGCTTGCAGAGCTTTTGGATCAGACCCAAATCTGGAACCTCAGGTTACATTAAAATTGCCCTTTTTCAGCCTACTAAGTTCTCCTCGACATCTAAACACTGATGTTCCAATGAAAAATTGTCATATTGCTCCTTCAATAATTCATTTATCTTTCTGATGTACCTCTTTTCCAGCTCAACACCTACAATCCTCATTCTGAACCACCAGGATAAGAGGGGTCATGCCTGGGGAACAATACTGGGGGTCCTCCTGTTCTTCTACAGACTGGCCAGTGTGACACCTTCCCTGGCGGTATTGGAGATTTTTGATGTTTAATTCTTCAGACCATAATCTATGATGCTGTCTACAGTGCCAACAGGTAACCCAGAAAATCTATGAGGGTCATCCAGGTTCCTGATGGAAGTCAACCTGAGCAGATTAAGGAAGGTTTCCAACACCTGACCGATTCTCCTGCCTGTTGCAAGGTGGGTATACTCATGGCTGCCACGTGTCTATCTCACTGCTGCCCAAGCAACACAACAATGATCACTTACACGGGAAACCATTTTCGTAGTGTCCAAATGCAGGCAGCTTGTGTTTGTAAAGAATGTGTCCCAGATATTTTGGCGGGATATCTTGAGAGTGTGCAGGATTCAGGGCTCTTGCAGCATAGCGTGGTGTGCATGCACTGCTGTACTCGCCTTTAGGGATTCCAGACACTTTGCTTGGCAGCACTCCACTGCTTCTCCACACCCTACCATGTTGGAAAAAAACAATAGATGTAAAACGGAAAGGCCTCTTTATTCAAAGTCTTGAGATTCCTGGGTGAGGTAAAAGGTCCAAGATCAAAAGACAGGAGCTCACAGACTGGTTTTTATTTATTTTTTCACTTGCATGACCAATTAGTCTGAAGAATTGAGAAAGACCCATTTTGACACATTTTAAGGAAAACTTCTGTTTTTAATATGATTTCATATTGAAATGTCCATTTTCCCCCTGTATTCAAACTTCAAATGTAAAGCACACTTGTGTGGCCTCATTGTTAGCCATTTTTCCCATAACAAGACTGTTCCTTCATTGTCAAGCTAGTATGACTGCTCAAATCAGTTGTCATACTGTATTTTTCCAGCGGTGCCATATCTTTGAAGTCAATAACTGGACTGATAGTCTCACCCAATACTATAATATGGCTCCAAAGTTACGAAACTCCTGTTTTTGTGATCCTATATGTATTTTATAGCCTCAGATAGATTTTACCACTACCATCACACAGCTGTTGATGTAACCACTGCCCCATAATCATTATGACATGTCAGTACTCTGCACCCATGCAAACAATTGACAGCAGACTGCATACAAATCATCTGGAGCATTGACAAATGTATAAACTTGGCTGAACCAGTTATGCTTGCAGCTGAATGTCAAAAAGTCTGTTTGCGAGTTTTTTCTCCAAGACAACGACAGAAGTCCATCAGCCGAATGTGTTGTTTAACAGTGAAATGACACGGCACTGGAACGCTCTGCCCACAAATGTAAGGACCTGCCCTACCTTGGAATGTAAAAAAAAAAAAAAAAAAAAACGGCTTAAAGAATATGAAAACTGTACTCAGCTCCAGTGTGTACCATCTGAATTCATTCAATTGTGGTTATTACTTTCACTGATTTTTTTTAATGCTGTTGTACTGTTATTTTTTCCAGATTCATTATTATTATTAATATTTATTTTATTCTATTTTTCCTATCCATTGTAATCCTTTTTTTGCTAACCCGCCCCTAGACTACAGATGACCATTAGACTCTTGGCTAACTGACTCTTTTACATTTAAGTGCAAACTAAAATGTTGATTGATGTGTACTGTCTTTGCCAAATAGATTTCAAATATATAAAATAAATAAGAAAAAGATAGCTCCAAAAGAAGCATAAATACTGGCACGACTGTACGCCAGCCAGCTAAGTGTTACACAGTGGCCTTTTCTCCCAGGTGCCAAGAGAAGCCAGGCTTCACCAGTTTTTTTTTTTTTTTTTTTTTTTTCTAGGATCGTAGCTGCCACTTTAATAAGTTCAGTTTGTTGAACAGTTCCAGCCATTACAGTCTGCAGTTCCAGTAACTCTGTGCTGTTGCCACGATCTCTTCCCCGTTTCTCAAGGAGTATTTAACAATTAATGAAACAGCGCCCCTCTAAATGTTGCATGGTAAATTTGTGGTTAAATACTGTCTTGCGCTCCGACTGCAGACTATCCCCCAAATTACATCAGATGTCTGTTAGGTCCGTCTCCACTCCGCCATGCCAGCGGAGCTGATAGATGTCATTTTAGTCAATGTGTGTGCCTAAACTAGATCCGCTGCGTCGCATTTCTCCTCCGTCGCATCTTCGGCAAACTAGAGCCCTCCGCATCAGATACGCCAGGCATCTATTTTTGCCGGATACCACAGCACACCGCAACACTTCAGCACAGAGCAGATCAATCAGGACACAAACACAACTTTAAAACATCCGGTTAAATTTCAGAACGAAACACTCCGTGTTGACGCCAGATTGTAGTGCAGGCTAGGACAGCAACAAAAGTAAGAAAATATGTAAACTTTATCAACATTGCACTTTCCAAACAAATGACAAACTCGACACGAACAGGAAATTAAGAGCATTTATTTATAAATAGGCTACTCGTCCATGGTAGAAGCACAAAATTCTTGAAAAAGAGACAAATGCAAACAAGTCAACCGTTCTTCAGCTCCTTTGGTCAGGACCATGTCCATGGTCAGGACAGGACCTTAATCCTGTTTGCACAACCCCAATTCTGAAATAGTTGGGACGAAGTGTAAATTGTGAATAAAATCAAAATGCAATGACTTTCAGATCACATGAGCCAATATTTTATTTACAAAAGAACATAGATAACATTTCAAATGTTGAAACTGAGACATTTTACATTTTTATCTATAAAATGAGCTCATTTCAAATTTTCTGGCTTCAACAGGTCTCAAAAAAGTTGGGACACAGGCAAAAAAAGGGCTGAAAAAGCAATTCATATATAAGAGAATCAGCTGAAAGAACATTAGCAAGTAATTTAGTTAACTGGCATCAGGTGTGCAAAATGATTGGCTATAAAAGGGATGTTTTAGAGAGGCTGAGTCTCTCAGAAGTAAAGATGGCCATAGGCTCTCCGACCTGTGAAGGCTTGCATAAAAAAATTGTGGAATACTTTAAAAACAATGTTCCTCAACGTCAAATTGCAAAGGCTTTGAAGGTCTCACCATCGACAGTGCATAACATCATCAAAAGTTCCACAGAATCTGGAAAAATCACTGTGCGTAAGGGACAAGGCCGAAGACCTTTACTGGATGCCCGTGATCTTCGGGCCCTCAGATGCCACTGCATCACTCACCGGCATGATTCTGTCATTGATATTACTAAATGGGCCCAGGAATACCTCAAGAAACCACTGTCAGTAGACACAGTCCGCCGTGCCATCCACAGATGCCACCTAAAACTCTATCATGCAAAAAGGAAGCCATTGTTGAGCATGATCCAGAAGCGCCACCGTGTTCTGTGGGCCAAGGCTCATTTAAAATGGACTGTAGCACAGCAGCAAAGTGTCCTGTGGTCAGACGAGTCCAAATTTGACATTCTTGTTGGAAATCATGGGCGTCGTGTCCTCCGGGCTAAAGAGGAGAAAGACCACCCCTCTTGTTATCAGCGTTCAGTTCAAAAGCCAGTATCTCTGGTGGTATGGGGATGCATTAGTGCATATGGTGTGGGACACTTGCATGTTTTAAAAAGCACCATGAATGCTGAAAGGTATATAAAGGTTTTAGAGCAACATCTATTCCAGGGAAGGCCTTGTGTATTTCAGCAGGACAATGCAAAACCACATACTGCAGCTATCACAACAGCGTGGCTTCGTAGTAGAAGAGTCCGTGTGCTGAACTGGCCTGCCTGCAGTCCTGATCTTTCACCGATTGAAAACATTTGGTAAAAAATTAAACGAAAAGTCCGTCAAAGGAGACCCAAAACTCTCCAGCAGCTGGAAGCCTGTATTAAACAAGAGTGGGATCAAATTCCAATGGCTACAAGAAACTTGTCTCCTCAATGCACAGACGCCTCCACTCTGTGTTGAAAAGAAGAAGGGATGCTACACCATGGTAAACAGGCCCCTGTCCCAACTTTTTTGAGACCTGTAGCAGCCATCAAATTTGAAATGAGCTCATTTTGTGGATAAAATTGTAAAATTTCTCAGTTTCAACATTTGCTATGTTATCTCTGTTCTATTGTGATTAAAATACTGGCTGGTGTGATTTGAAAGTCACTGTGTTTTGATTTTATTCACAAGTTACACTTTGTCCCAACTATTTCGGAATTGGGGTTGTAGTTGCGTTTAATACCACATATATTGCGTTATCTCATGCGATCGCGTGGGATTCTGTCATCACCTCATGATCTCGCCAGTCTTGCTTCTCTGGCTGTCCGGCCCTGCTGCGCTGTAAACATGCACCCAGTGGGTGTTGATGGATGACAAAGCATGGAGCAAACACGCAGCGGAGCGGAGACAGACCAAACACGCACCCTGTGTAATCCCAGGATGGTGTCATGTCACTGAGCAAGCCAGGCAAAGTTGGCCTCCCTTTGTGAAAAAAAATTGAAGGATTTACTAATCAGATGATGCTATTGTCATGCCACTGCCAGAGCCTGGCCGCTGCCAGAGTGCTAGGACAAGGCCAAGGGAAGCCAGCATCATTTTAGCCTCACACCAATCGGATCATAACATATCAACGTCATTGAAATGAAATAAGAGAGACAACCATGAGTATATCGTTATCTCCGCAAGCAACATTAGCTAGTACAGTTATGGAAGGTAATTATAAATGAGGTGGATATTTTTACGCAAGTCGGCATGAGCATTAGTGTTAGGGTTAGGGCTATGGTTACACCCCGAAGCCAGGTATTTTCCTGCCTATATTTAGGAGTTACTAATTTATTTATCATTAAAACCCCACAAAGTGGAGAGAGTAAAACATATACAAGAATTAAAGGACATTACAAAAAAAAAATGATGATGAAATTTTAATGGTTTCTTTTTCTCTCCTTTTTTTTTGTAATGTCCTTTAATTCTTGTATATGTTTTACTCTCTCCACTTTGTGGGGTTTTAATGATAAATAAATTAGGAGTAAAGATCATTCATTGCGCTTGCACATGTGGAAGTTCATAAGAGTAGCTCATTGGAGTATGTTTTTTTTGGCTGGCATCAAAATAGCCGCTGCCAATTATAAAATTGACTTTTTAGGTTGTTTTTTTTTTGATAAACATGTACACAATTGGTGAACACAATGGTTTTGGTTTCCTTTATATAATCGATTTAGCATTGTAAGGATGGCAAATTGGCAATATTAATGCAAAAAAAAAAAAAAAAAACAAAACTTTCCATGATGCGCAGCAATCATTTTCGCGATTCTCACAATTGCCACTCTGCTGTACATCATGCCTAACAACGCTCTTTAGCTGTGACTACATTCAGAATATAAAACGGATTCTCCTGGCTTATTGCTTAATGAGCCTCGCAAAATAATAAATGCAAGTGCTTGGCGTTTCAAGAGCTACATGTCCGCAGAATTTATAAGGACGTATTGATATTTTAAGTCTTCATTTATGTGCAGATGAAAACGCCTCAAAATTTTGTGGTGCAATGTATAACAGTGCCATCAAGAACAAATTTGACGTCTCCCATTGACTTTGATCAATTAGTCTGAGCAGCTGTTGCTAATCGGGTAAAGTAAACTGCGAGAGGTTTATGTTATTAAGAATTGAAACGTGAGGTTTCAGCGGGCCTTTGTGACTGCGACTGACCGCTGCTGTGTTACGCTTTTGTACCCCTGGATCGTGCTAATGGTCAAGAACTATTGCGTTTTAGTGAAGAAAATTGACAGGCTACGCATAGCATTAGGCTTAGCTGTTTCCAACATCACTTTAACCTGTTTGACACAGCCCACAACCACAAAATTCTTGTTAGGCAAGTAAATAGGTTACAAACATTTCAGATTAGCCTATTAGTCTATAATATTTAGCCTACCTCTTATAGTTATGTTTGAGTTTGGGAGACTGCATTTACTGATTTCTTCTTGATCGCCTCTCGCCTGCTGGTGATAGGTGGCTGAATTCTCTCTACTCTGCCGGGGCATGCCAGGGTACAACACACAGGAAGTGAAAGTCTGTTGGTCATTGTAGCCCAAACACAAAACATTTCAAGAATGAAAAAAATAACGGTATTAACCGGTTACCATTATTTTCATAAACAATTCTGCTCCGGAACATTAAAAATTCTAAAGTTTCTGGTTTTGTTTTTGTTCCTAGCAAAATAGCAAAAGTTTCTGGTTTTCGTTTTTGTTCTGCGAACCTGTTCAAAGCCCTAGTTATCGCTGACATTTTAAAAATAATTTCTCAATGATTACAGGCTAATTAATTTTCTATTTCAAAAATTGCACACATGGACTTGAAAATGAAAACACAAAGCGGAGGATTACATTTTCATTATGATACAAATAATGTGTTTGCATCTTGAAAACGAAAACACATTCCTGAGAATGCATTTTCATTTCAATATTGTTAGCTATATGCTTCCATAGTTGCGTGCGCTCGCTGCGTATATCTACATGTGCAGATTCCATTCTGTGTACGTGAAATAATTTAATTTGCTCATAGGCATGTTTTCTTGCGCAAGCTTGTGACTTTTGACACAAATCTGATGCCATACATATCACTTAGATATGATGATTTCCAACGACAATATGTTGATAATAAATTGATATTGATATTATATTGTTTGCTAGATGGCAATATAATCGACAGGATAACTTTATAGGTGACATATTTGCATAGCCAACATGTAGCTATGTAAGTCAGTCCAGCCGCCAACACTTCTGGATTAAGTCTGTGAATGAATAATTCTTTAACTTCTTTCACTCATTATCGGATCTGTACTGTGCATTATACTGGGTGTTCTGGTTACATTACATTGGCTGTTAAAGTGGCTACGTATACTCACCCCCACCCCCATAAAAATGTGAATGGATTTGAGGTCTTGTCTCACTTGTCTTCCACAAAAAAATTTCCCCATGCGACGCCACTGGCGTTACAGTAGTTCAACTGCTCATTGTGTTGCACCACCATAAGGCTTCATGCAGATAAGCCAGTTTAAGTAGGCAAAGAGTGATTTATAACATTATTACACTCTAGTGATCATTTGAAAAGTTAGAAATATTCAGTCAATATCATGTAAAGCTCATTTTCAAGGAAAATAAATTCATTTGTTAATCGGAAACTACAATGGAGAATAAAATAAAAGAATCAGGAATTATTCACAGAGTAATAATGCTTTCGTTCAATTTAATAATAACCAGTCAATAAATGGTAAAATATCACTGTTGGCAAACAATGAAATGGTCATTAATTACGTTTACTATTAGCAATGCTATAATTTTTTAATGGACTGATAATCTTATTAGGTATGATACAATCTATACTTTACAAAGTAATAAATTTAATTTACATGAATACAAAATGATGAACATTGTATCATTACTAATCACATGTAAATATTTCGGTCAGTCAACTCATGGTGAAATTTTGCAACAACAGTGAAACTTAAGAGTTTGGAGTCTAGACAGCAACCTCATCACTCACCGCACATAAGTTTAGACTAGATATAGAAGAGTGATGATTAAATATCTCGCCTTCTTTCGCCAGAGTCTGCAGGTGGGTGCCGGGGTGATGGAGGGGCTGAAGAGCAGGCAGCCATACAGGTGCATGTAGCAATGCACGCGCAAGCAGCAGGAGAGCTGGGAGATTTTAAATAGACCACCATATTAGGAGGGTGTGTTTGTTGAGGATTTGGATAGGGAGGTAAGAAAGCAGCCCGAGTTGACTGCTTGAACTAGCTCGCAGGCGTCGCCCCATTAATTATCGTTTCAATGTTTGTATACAGTAAAATAACTACTAAGGTATTACCATTTATTTACAATGGTTATTATAAAGTGTTACCCATGCTTTCTGAGGCTGCAGATGGGACTCCCGGAGCAGCCAGCTGTATCGTTACAGCCCAGCCTCCCAACAGGATGTGGTGAGGGGACACTGACCAGCTATGAGCCCTCTCTCCAGCTGTCAGGAGCACAATTAGGCAGGATGGCACAAACCGCAATGACGTCTAAGATGAAAAGTGTGACTCACTTCCTGCTCATCCATCTGGTCTCTATGCCAAAGGCTTCCGTTTTGATGCAGCAAGTGCTGCTGTGATGGTGATAGCAGGTTGCCTGTACTGTCTCCCAGAAACCCGTCATTATGTCCATTGGTCGAGATACGACCGGACAGTCAGGAAGTAGCCCGGAGGAGGGAGGCATGATCCCAGGCAAACAGCTGTTCTTCTGTACCTTGGTGTCATGGATCACACCAGGCTGCCACTTGTCATTGTCAGTGAGCCTGTTCTTGCTGTCACAAATGGCCTGGAGCTGGACACTAGCATAGCACTTTCTATTGATGCATTGCTGGCAACTAGAACCAGGGGAGACCTTCACATATTGTCAAAGTAATACGCTTCGTGGTCAATGTTATTGTGTCTTTGCATCTTTACATGCTGTTGCATTGTGGCTGTCCCCAGGGCACATAAGTTGTGCGGGTGGAAGAGGTAGCCAGGTCTTTGCTCCAGGCAATTATATCAGCTCGCAGACGCAGTTAGGGCCTTCAACGCCTGCCAACAGCCCAGCAGGTCTCCTGTGTGAAGCAGAGCCAGGAAAATAGCAAGCTGAACAATGGTGAGAGGAGTTACTGCACTGTGACCCAGGGCTGGGTAATATGGACAAATCAAATATCACAATATCTTCGACTGAATACTTCGACATCGATATTGTGGCGATATTGTAGGGGTAACTATTGACACTTACATAAAAAAAATGTACAATCATTATTTGTGTGGTTACGGTGACTAAGTAGGTACAGGCAACAGCTAAAACTGTCCAATCTGTGTAAAAAGCTGCATCCTTTTACTATAATGCGGCCTTTAAAACCAGAAAAGACAACACTTCATATCTTGATATCACAATATCCAAAATCCAAGATGACTTACACTGCAATGCCATATTTTATTGATATATCGCGCAGCCCTACTGTGACCACCTGGTACCATCCAAGGTGACTCTGCTCACAGGTGTGTTGTACCAGGCCAAGGGGTGACCTGACATAGCGCACGAGACTGAATGACAACAATCTTCCTTCCTCCCAAGTACCAGGGCAGACTATGGTAGTCACATCAGTTTGATTTATTTGTAAAGTACACCTGAAGCAATAATATCACAGAGACCATAACCAAAACCACAAACAAAACCATGCTATCTAACCAAATTACCTTTACAAAATACAGGGAAAGCACAAATTGAAATTCTCGTACCGGTCTGCCTGACTCAAAACAGTAGAAAAGATTACAAATAAAAATGGCTTCCCTCCCCCATGGCTTCCAGGATTTCTAATAGTTTGCTATATGTGCACAATCAGCTGGGAGCTAGACAGGACACAGCCTCGCCCACACACCCACGCAGAGACATACATGTGGGAGGCATACAACAATAGCAATAATGACTCCAGTTCCCACCATCCCCTTGGCAGTTACATAGATTTGAAAGGTCACATCAGGGTGGCTGAGGAAGTTCGCACAGGAAGTTCTCATTTGTCCAAGCTCAGCTTGATGTGACTGCACTGATTGGAAAATCAAAACAATTTGCTCACCTGTATATAATTAGGATAGATTTTATACAACCCCAATTCCAGCTGCACCTCCCCCAACTTTTTTGAGATGTGTTGCTGCCATCAAATTCAAAATGAGCTAATATTTTTCACGAAATGGTGAAATGTCTCACTTTCAACATCTGATGTGTTGTCTTTGTTCTATTGTGAATAAAATATCAGTTAATGAGATTTGCAAATCATTGAATTCTGTTTTTATTTAAATTTTATACAGCATCCCAACTTTTTTGTTATTGGGGTTGTATGCCATAAGAAAATTTGAAGACCACAATGGAAAAATGATCAGAGTCACATTGTCACGTTGTGGAGAAATTATGAATTAAAAATTCAAAACAATCCTAGAAACAAAGCACTGAAAAAATATAAAATATATAAAATAATAATAACGATAATAATAATAATAATAATAATAATAATAATAAATATAGACTATTATAAATATAATAATATATAATATGTACAAAAATGCAAAATTTGGACTCTGATCATTTTTACTTTATGGTCTTCATTTGCTGATGTTAAACTGTTTAAATGTCGCTTAACTGAACAAGAACGAGTGAAGTTTACTCCAACTTCACTGGTAAGTACTTAATTTTGAGGCGAGGATGAGATGGCATTACTGTTCTATGTTTTCATTGAAATTAATGAGTGTGCCCTCAGAGAGGCATCAGAGATCCCAGCACTAATTGATTTAGATCCCACTTAGCGAAGTGATTAGCTTGATCCGCTGTGACCCGTACTGCAACCCAAATAATTTTGCAGAGGATTTAGCTGTTAATACATTGGATTATATTGCTTCAATTTACGTTTGGGGTTCTCCCCATTGTTTATCCACCAGCTTGATGAATTTATGTCAGACATTCAATGCGATTTGATAAGGATGAGAACAAATACACATCTTGTACCAAATTGCAAAGCCCAAGGGCATATTTTAGGATATCAGAATAAAGAACCTACTGGTGATGCAGATTCTAAATCATTCATGGATAAAAACAAGCCATTCAGCTTAGAAGAAACTGACATAACAATACAAAATTATACACACACACAAATAAAGAATATACATATATTTGTCTGTATGCATGAATATGAATTTAAAAATGCTGCCGTTTCAAAAGCTGCATTTTAAAGCACTGACTCAAGATGGCGACAGAGCATCATATATAATTAGCCTAGAACAGAAGCCAGAAACTGGTTGGGCAATGATGAGATTGGGGGGGGGAAACATAGTCAGACCTCTGGTTATGATTTCCCTCGGTTCATAAAATGGAATAGCTGCAAACAGCAATTTCCATACATCTCCTGCTCTTAAATTCATCTTATCGATGGCAGATTAAATATATTAATCATCCGCTGTGGCTCGTCCGCCCGGTAACAAGGTTTCATCACTGTTGATGGGTAGGAAGAATGTGTGAAAGTGACACATATAGTGTTCTGAGATGCAAGGAGGCAGACAGGAGATAAATTATGTGTCCTTTGTAAAACAAGATGGTGGAACTGAAGGATTGAACCACGTGCACACTCAAACTGTATGGAACAAGAACAACTAACCCTGACCCTCCAGAAAGACGGTGTCGGCTGGTATGAATGCTCCCCTAAGAATGAGATTAACTCAACTCGGTTTGACACATTGGTCTGGAGCTTACTTGGCTCAGTAGCTCCCCAAATGGGTCCTGGAGACTCTCAGTGTGCGTGGGTTTTTGTTCCAACCAATCGTGTAATGCTAGACCTTGAACAAGCTGTTAATTTGTTATTAATTATGTGCTTTCTTGTTTTGAGGGAATATTTGTCACACTGATTGAGAAATGGCAAATATTTCTCACACTATAAAAAATAAAACACTCTAGTTTTTATTGCGCTTACTGCGCTAAACAACTACCTGAAAAGTAGACACTTTTTACATGAGATGATTGACCAAAGCTAATAATTAAGATTTTACTCTCGATTCTCTATTTTGATCTTTCCTCCCTCCTCGATCCTTGCTTGAATTGGAAGTTGTTCTGGATGCTCCATCCTGCAGGCCGCTCCAAAGCTCTTATTCCTGCAGAGAGGAGAGAAGAGTGAGGAGAAAGGAGAGAGCTCTGAGGAGCTATGAGCCAGGTTACACGAGAGCAGCCTTCCTGGAACACTTTCAGTTGATGACGTCAGTCAGACAGTAACAACAGACCCTGGCAGCAGATCCAGCTGTGTGCTGTCGTCAGAAACGAAAGTGAGGTTTGAGCTTGTGCAGTGCAGCTTGTGTTATAGACATGCACTATGAGCACAGTTCCAGAAACTGGAGCCCTGGTCTTCAAATCACTGTCCTTAAGGGCTGAGAAATGCTGGTTTTCCATACTCCCTTTACTTGGGAGTCAGGGGTAAAGACAGTCTGGCCAATCAGAGTCACCAAGTGTTGATTTACTTACCTGGGATAACAAGATCCCTGAACTAGAGGATATTGCCTCACAAATGAGCTGTTATACATGCATTGGCCATAGAGTTTGTATGTAATAAGCTTTTTGTTTGGGAACATCAAAAAACTAAATAATAAAAAAAAATAGTGCCATGGGCACTGTAGCTCACTTGGTTTATTTCAGGCATTAGTATTACGTAAGCTGGTAGTATTTTTTATCCTTGGGCCTGACATTGGGACAATGAAGACACTTTTTGTAATTCGTGTCGGAAAAAAAATTTCAAGCAAAATTCATCATGGTTTGATGTTTCATTGAGTCTTTTTTTTTTGTAGCTCAGTGCTCTTTTCATAGTGCAGCTCCATTGAAATAATGCCAGACACCAGATCATTGTACCTATCATTGTATAGTGAAGAGTTAACCAGGTTGCTATTGGGCTTAAGTGTGTTGCTCCAGAGAGAAATATTGTAGCATATTAAGAGCTAAGCTTTTTATTTTTATGTCCTCAAAAGTACGTGTGTGCAAAGTTTCAGCACTCTAGCTGCTTTCAAAAGCTCTCCAGCACAATATAGTGCAATTTTAAATATGGCTGACCGGCGGCCATGTTTGACATCGGGTTTTGATGCCGCAAACAAATTTTATTCTGTACATCCGTATATACCTCCCCACCAAATTTCACATTGATCCCTTCAGTGGTTTGGCAGAAGATGATCAAAGTTAATGCAAACGCCAACGATCCCCTAAGCTCCTTTTGGTCCGTTGGACCAAGTGAGCTAAAAAAAAAAAAAAAAAAAAATGGTGGGCTTTAGAGGGTTAAAGATAAAACTCATGCAATCAGTACATATATGTGTACTATCATGTTGCAGTGGGATAAGGGAAACCACCATTTTCACCCAGTGATGGAGCCGAAGGTGATGATCAGGAAGTTACGGCCCTGGAATACAGTCGCTGAAGAAAAGACACACTCTCTTTTCGGGATGGATGAGACCGGACCACCTCGACTCTGGGTATTGCGAGCTGCGTGTTCGCTGAAATTTTCAAGTTGTGCTTGAACAGGAAAGGCAGTGTGGTCCATCTGTTCAAAGCAGAACACCCACATCCAAATGGGCGAATGAGGATGTGCATGAGATGCTGTCCTGACAGACCGTAGTGTGATCTAATGCAATGGGAGCACAATGTTCTTCCTGTGTTCCCATTAGAAAAATAACACCTCCCCCTCCAGCTCTCTTCTGCTGCAAAATAGCTGATCCTTAAAGAGGGGCTTGTGCATGTACCCACCCTCACAGTAAATACTAAAGCAAGCGAGATGCTATCTCCCGACGGTTTAATAATAATAATAATAATAATAATAATGATGATAATTATTATTATTATCATTATCCTTCGCCACAAACTGGTGCGGGGATTTAGGATTGAGTTTCGTCCATCCATCCGTCACACTTTCAATGGAGACAATTAACGTCGAAAACTATGACAGTTACATGGGTCAAATTTTGTATGCTTAATAAGCTAGTCATGATCTATGCTGAGTTTAAAATGGATATTGAAGCAGATTTATTTATGGGGTTATGGCCCTTGATCATGGTGGGGGATAGTGATGACACTCTCATCATGTTATTATCATTATTATTATTATTACTACTATACTGCCTTTTTCCCTTCTGTTTACTTGTTCAGTTTTTAAGCCATTGAGTAATTGATTCATTCAATCCATTTATTCAATCATTAGCATTGCAATTTTTGAGGATGCTAACTCAATGGAAAACTGGTGATTCCTTTGCCTCTTTTCATCACAAGGTTGCAGTGAGAAAGGGAAGGGGGGAGAGAGAGAGAGAGAGAGAGAGAGAGAGAGAGAGAGAATTGAAGGAGAGTCCCTCTAATCCCTATGACACAACCTAATCTACATTATAGCACTGTCCATGTTAGCGTCTCAATGGAGGTGCATCTGTGGTAAAGCCTGTAATAAGATTACATCACATAAACATTATTGCTCTCCCCTTCATTAGAATCCCTGATATTCTCTCATGATATTGCTCATGATGAGATTACATAATGGAGTCGCTGTACTTTTGGATGTTATTCACATTAACACATATTACAGTCACTTATGGGTACCTGTGAATAAACAGGTTATATTATGAATGTGAGCTATAGTGAATGATCTACCTCATTGCTCATGCAAATATGGTACGCACTGTGGCAGAACCGCATGAAATATAAAGGAACAGAGAACCCTACTGAGGAACATTAGCAAGAAGTGTGTTCGAAACTAATAATAATAATCATCATCAGCGATTTGAAAATTAATGACCCCAACAATTGCAGTTTTATTATGATGACAATCACTCTTGTACTGCTTATAATAAGTATTTACACAAGAATAATTTTTGGTTGACTTACCTGGGAAATTATGCTCGACTCAAATGATAATTTCATCACAAAGGGGGTTCGTTATGAAACCAACGGGGCACTCCAGGTAATGAACACTCCCTCAGAATCAGTCCTCCTTAATTTGCCATGATGGCGTTGGCTACCTTTTGATCTTTTTTCCCCATCTTCCGCTCTGAAGTTCTGATTAACTCGGAGAACCTTAGAGGAAATTAAGAGCTGGTCTCCATGCTCTCTACTCGGGCTGATTTGACACCCAGCCAACAGTTAAAAGGGAATGTAATATACCGTTCTTGTTTGGCAATAACGCGTGTTATTCATCAGAGAGGTGAATCGAGTCCGCATCAAACATCGGCTCGTCTCCTTGGGCAGGCTTATACAGTACTTGCTTTCTTAAATTTTTACCTCCTGTTATTACTTCTTTTTTTTCCCAAACCGGGATGGCAAAATGTATTTTCAGGCCTGTCTCGGTGCTAGAAAGTTCTCCAGCTATCGGGAGGAGCGCTCTTAGTTACTCCGAATTTCTCCAATTCTCCCTGCTGCCAGCTGCTGGTTATTTTCACTCTGCGGTCCTGCCGCTGATCTGCGCAGTCATCGTGCAGAAAAGCAGCAGCTGCTACAGCCGGCGTACTGATGCCAAATCAATTAGATGAGTCACAATAATATTCCTTCGCCATTTCCTTCCTCCAGCCCATTCTAAGGCCAGGTAAGACTTTTGCTTATTGAAATAGTTATCTGGGTAGATACTGCTATGACTAGTTCAACTGAAGTGACTAATCACGACAGAGAGGGAGCAGCCCAGTTTCAAAATTCAAGCAGAAACATTACGGACAGAGCTAGCATTGTCTTCGCACTTGCCTCTTTTTACCTAGCAAGTAAGTCGATAAACTGTGAGTGAAATACCTACGAACAGCTACCTTACTTAACTTACTTACCTCAGTGCATGATGATGTCAGTTGTGCCCGTCACAGTCTGGTGGAAGTTTCCAATCGCTCCACCTCCTCTTTGCTTTGATTGGTCACCTGAATTGAACCAATCAAAACAGTTTCTGCCCTGAGTACATGTTCCAATTCCTTTTGCATTCTGAAGGCCTCATTTAATACGGGATGAGGCAACATAAAACAGTGCTTCCCAAACCTCTCCTGGAGGCCCACCTGTCCTGCATGTGTTAGATCTCTCCCTGCTCCAGCACAGGTGATTCAAATGATCAGGCTGTCATCAATCAGCTTTAGGAGGTGATTAACAAGCTGATCATTTGGATCATCTGTGCTGGAGCAGGGAGAGATCTAAAACATGCAGGACAGGTGGGCCTCCAGGAGAGGTTTGGGAAACACTGACATAAAACACACTTTGCCATTTCAGTTTGGGGGAAAATATGAAACATTCAAAATTTTCGCTAATTATGTACAAGATGTCTTCATTAGCAAAAAATTTAATTGAGATCTTTATATCACCGAGGCCTGTTGTTTCCTTTATTATCAGGTGAATGTTCATAAAACAGTCACAAAAAAATCATCATTTGTTAAGCTGACAAGATCACACTAACCTGTCATAGTGTGTGCGTGTGTGTGTGTGTGTGTGCGCGCGCGCGTGTGTGTATGTGTGCGCGTGCGTGCATGTCATGCTTCGCCGTTGCCATTATAAACCAAATCAAAATGAGAAGGTAATATCACTAAAAACCCGAAGGTCGATTTCATTGTTCATATCTAATATCAGGCCGTAAATCGGATACAAATCTGATACGTGGCCAGACAACATGAATGCGAACAGTCAGATCGGAATCTAAGAGGATTTTTCCCTGTATGCATGCTCTGAGCGTTCTTACAAACCGCAAAAGCTTGATTACTGGCTTTTTTCGCCTTCGCCACCTCATCACGTTCAGCTGACAAACTACTTTGTCAAAATCCCATCCATACATTCAATAAAAGCATGTTCAATTTCTCGGTTTGAATCAGGTTTTAATACCATGAGTGTCTCACAAATATGATGTTTTTTGTTGTTGATGAAGCATGCGACTCCTGAAAACACATATCCGTGCCTGCTGTTTCAGAGGGCAGATGCGCTCACAATACAGATCACCTGTAAAGATGAATGTGAACCATCAAGATAGCAAATCTGATTTGAGCAAAAAGTCAGAATTGAACAACAAGGCTTGTAACATTAACATAGCCCAAATCTCATTCATTTTGGAGCAGAGTGAAGAGTTCAACAATCAGTTAAACTGGGCAGTTAGAATTTTGAGAAGGAGAAAAAAAAAAATACTCGTGATTGTTAACGTCAAAGTTCAGAGGAAAATCTTGGTTGAACCCAGACTGGGGTGCGTTTCCCAGAATTAACTTACAACTTACATAGTTCGTCCATTCACGGTCAGTGGTTACAACTATGAAAGTTAGAGTCTGTTTTTGGGAAACAGTACCCCTGAGTGGTCACTCTGCAGACATAACAGCAGACGCGGAAAGTCCGGGTTTCAAAAGTAAAAATCCTCCCCAGAACTTTATTCCAGCCACCTGTTTTACTTCTGCCTGGAGATAAAGCTAATATGAGTGATCAGCTCATTCTGTGGGAGGGAGAAAACCCTGGCTGGATTTTTACTTTCTGAGCCCCGGATTTTCCACCTCTGCATAACAGTCAGGATCAGCCCGCCTTAAAGTCTTTAAATCATTTTTATTTGGTACATGTGAAGGCAGTTGTTGAAGCTTTATTTCTTTTGAAGCTGGATCTTGCGGCATAAATGAACACATTCAGTCAGTCATGCTGCCATTCACTCGTTCACCAAGCCACCACAGAGGCAGGTACTACATGGCCTGAAATTGTATATGAGGCTAAATGCAGGCCAGGAACTGGCCTCTGTTTTTCATTCACCCCAAGGTCTCGATGGTTTAATTAGTTTAATGAGAGGTTTAAATGGGCGTATTTAACCCCAGTCCATCCGCCCGATAGGCTCGGTGTTGCCGTGGAACAGAAGCTGACATTCGGGCTGTCAGCCCAATAATGAATGCGCCCATGCCAAACGTATTCATAATAGAAAATAATTCATTGATCACATACCAGAGCCGACAGCTTGAGCACAAACTTGCTCCTTGTCCACGGTGAAGAAGTGCATATACTCTGCATTAACCTTTCACCCATAAAAGACCCTTATGAGGAATTATAGTCATTCGTGCCTTCAGTTCATAATTGAATTCACAGAGATAAACCACCATAAGTAATTACCCATTTTGACTGTCACAACTAATCAAAACTCTCAACCAATTATCTAGTCACCATCTCATTTCAGCCACAGTATCGCCAGCAATAACCTTGCACTGTAATAAACAATATATTTTGAAGTACCATTCAATGACATTACTACAGGCGGTGAGTACTTTCAATTATTTTACTTTTTTTTTTTTTTTTTGACAAGGTCATAAACGAAAGAAAACCCAGGCTCCTTCCCTTGGCAGTAATGAGTTCAGGAAAATAGTTAAACTCAAAAATAAGATATAACTTACTGTTCTTTGATGACTAATCAGACCATATACATGCCAATACCAGAACAGCCTCAATGCGCTGCAGAATAGATTCTAGAAGTTTCTTGGACTGCAAAGGAGGATTGAAGACCATCCCTCCAAAAGATATTCCCTCATCCGGTCTTTTGACGACAGCAATGGAGAGTATACCGTCTCCCATACATTTGCAGTTGGATTGAGATCTGGTGACTGCAAAGGCCACACCATATTATTCACGAAATGTTCAAGCTCGTCAAACAATTCAGTGACACCTCCTGCCTGGTGGATGGGGGTATTGTCTTCCTGGTGAAGACCAACTTCCATGAGAATAGAAATGTTTAATTATAGTATAAAGATGATCACTCCGCATAACGATCTGATTCGCAGAGTTTAGTGGACTAAAACTGTGCCAGAAAAATGCTTCACACACAATTACAGGCCCTGGAGCCCCTCATTGTACGGATCAAGAACCTGTAGCTGTAACCTGAAACTGTACATCATGTCATCTGGTCAGCCTGCACAGTTTTCCTGGTGCGCGCCACATAGCCACATGTGTATTTGTCCGCTTGTCAAGGCTCATTGTGAAGGACGATTCTTCTGATCATATCAGTTTTTCACTGCTCCGTTGACCAGTAGGCCTACCTGTGATTTTATATAGTTTAAGCATCATTGAACTCTCAAATTAGCATTCATTTTAATGAGGGGTTTATGCACTGCAACTATATTATAATATCGCTATCGGTGTAGGTCTCGATTGACTGCTCTTGCTGACACAGTCTGATCGTGTCCTTCACAGACATTCACTGTCACCTGAGGAAGACTTGCTTTTCTGTCTTTATATGTTATGCAAATGCACATGCAGAAATGTCCCCAAATGTATTCTTCACACCACAATTTCTGACACAATTTATGTTACCAATATATCACTTCAATTGGTGTTCAAAACTGAAACACTATCCCGTTGAACTGTCTTTGTGACTGAAGGTCTGGTCATTCCTGCCTTGATAATATAGCGTCTTCAGACTCTCAGAAGTTTTGCTCTTGCTTTCTTGGTTCAAAATTGATCCAAGCTCAAACGGACCTGCTCATCATATTTATACATGCCACACGTTAATTTTTCGAGTGTATCACGAACTTGTAGTAAACTTGTATAGAAGCGTTTGAATTTCTAATGTTACTCAGTGTACGTATTCATGTCTTGCCTGTGTCACCTGTCTGTGTTCTTACGGTACGCCATTTTATGCAAGTAACTTCAACATTCTTGAAGCGCACTGAACCACAAGTCCCCAAATCTCACGATACCATTTTTATTCTGACAGGTCCCTGAAAAGTAAGCATGTAGGCATCAAAAATCCTTCATTGCATGTTACCTTCTGAGCACATTGAGACATGTACACCGGTCAAAAAAGGTCTTTGTTTATGAAGAAGCTTCCTGGTTCTACATCTTTTTTTTCTTTTTTTTGCCTCAGAGTTTGTGATTCACACAGAGACACTCTCTCTGAAAGTCAGAATGCTAGTGGATTGTTGAATCTCATAAGAACAGTGTGGAATTTGCTTCTCTTAATGAATGAATGAATGAGGGGCTAATAACCTAAAATAAAACCATAAATAATAGGTAAAAGAGCCTAATTAGTTTCCTTTAAAGATTAGTCATTGGCTGATTATGTAACATGCTTATTCCTGGTCAGAGTCATGGGAAGCTGCCATCTATCCCAGCATTCAATGGGGGAGAGGCCATAATGCACCCTGTTTTACTGATCTTATGGAGGGCACACACCTGGGCTAACCATTCACTCACATGCACATTTTAGAGTCTCAAATTAGTCTAACACACATGCCTTTGGATGGTGGGAAGAAACTAGAATGCAAGGAGAAATACATGAATAATTAAAATCTCACTATAATAATAATTTTTGTTTGGGAAGAGCCAAAGAAGCAAACAGGGTAGACAGGATAGGCCTGCCTACCACCACAGAAAAAGCCCAAGCATTTTTTTTTTTTTGCTGTCTTTGCCAATATCCATCTTTATTAATTTATGTTTCCTCTGTACGTTTTCAGTTTTCTATATCTCTTCCATAACTGTGTGGGTTTTCATTTCCCTGTTGTCATTACATATGCATTTATTTATTTACTATGGGCCAGACCGCAAAAACTCTTACATTCTTTTTGTTATTTTGTTCCTGTTCGCCAGAATCTTTGAATCGTGTCTTCTTCAATTTTAGAGCAGGTCTCTCTGAGAAGTGTTATTATTGTGGTGTCTTCTCTGAAATACTCCTCTATTTGTTTTCATCCTCAGTAATCTCTTCACTCTATGTGCTCCCCAGCACACTGGGATTTCTTTTTGAAAAGAGCAGCGTACTAAATAAAATGCTGACTGATTGAAAACTAAAATGGTAACAATTCTGGTGGAGACCCAAGGCGATGTACGGAAGAGCAGAAAAATAATACTCATAAAAAAGCCCATAACCATGTTTTGACATTTAAATTCATGCTGTGCAGGGTTTTCACCTTAAATATTATAAAATACCCGCACTAAGGCATGCCCAATGCGCACTGATAATCTTTGCACTCTCGCTACATTGGTCTTTGTTTACTTTCATTGGCTATTCAAATGCTGATTTGTTCTGGGCGTGGTGCTCTTTACTGTGTGGAGAGGGGCGGAGTTTGCTGAATTGCCTTCCTCTTCTTCATCCTCCAATGAAATTTTGGCAGGTCATGCAGCTGGGCCCTCCAATATCAGGAAATGTTAACATATAAACTTACACACCAGATGCTTATATTTAAGGACATTGGCCAGTACAGTAGAATATCATTAAAATTTCCTTATGTCATCGTAATAGTTTCCCCAACTGAACAGATTTGCAGGGATAGAAAGTAAGATTGGCTAGTTCTTTCATTAACACTTTCTCCAACAGTGTATTTTTTTAAGCTGCCAGCCACTGGCAGCATTTTTGATAATAATCACTAATCTTTCAGTAAGGTTTTTGGTTGGAACATCTGTAACTGCACCCCACACCATGTAACAGCGAAAACAGTGATTGTGCCGGAATATCTCACTGGGGAAGCAACCTGTCAAAATAGACAAAAAATGTCATCAATAGCGAGGAATGGGTGAACCGCTTTCTCTGCACGTTTCATCATTTGTACCGCGGTGGACTGTCATTGGTCTTCCATTTTTACAAAGTACATCAGGGGTCTTTCCGAGCAGTTCCAGGCACCTGGCAAGTCCTCGGTGGCCGAGCCTCAGACGAGTCAGTTTTACTGCATCCCTTCTGACCGTTCTTCCTCTGCCATCAGGACAATGGTGACAAATCAACTTCAGGCACAGGAGGGATCTAAATGGGCACAGTGGACTAAAATGAAAGCACCACAGGCCCACTCCCAGCCTTTCAGCCTGCTCTTACAGAACAGCTAAGAATTTTCCGGGCTTCCATTTCCCAGAGAATGCCCAATTATCACCCAGAGCACACCTGGGTGAGAGGCAGTGATCGGGCCCATTTATCCTAACCCAGTAATGCAACCCCAATTTATTACACCTTAACCTCTACGGAGACTCCACAAACTCCACTAGCAAAAATTCCGAAAACAGCTACTCCTTGTCCGGCACTAGAGCCAAATGCAGACCTACAGCAGTCTAACCAAACTTAATCAGTTCCCCAAAAATCTTTAAAGTGAACTTCCTTTCAACTCTCCACTCACATCCACACACCGCAGAGCATTCATCACATTTTCACTCCACTTTTTAGTTGTTTTTCAGTAATAAAGTTTTGTAATATAGTTTCTGCAAGTAAGTTTTTCCATCAGAGCAAACTCCAAGGAATCTTGTACGTGGTTAGTCTTAAATCAGGAAGGAGCAGATCCTCAAACAGGGATGTACACCAAACCATTGTCTCACAATATGAAAGATAGCTGTGGCCATTACATTATGACTAGACTTAAGACTGATCAATGAATACCACCATTTTCAAATCCAATCATTTTTCAGCAGAGCCCTCAAATGTTTACTTAGCTGGTTCAACATTTAAAAAAAAATTTTGATCTATTTAAATATTCATCAATCAGCACCTGCATAATGAATCATTATTGATAACCTGTCTTTTCACATTAGTTCATTGGCCTTCCCTAAGTCTAAAACACACAATCTACCACTTTCTTACTTTTCATTATACGTCCAAATCCAAAACAAAAAACAATCCCACTCTTTATTGCCCATTTTTGTAGCCATTTTGATACCAAATAAAAGACCTCATTATTTCCTGAAAATGAACAGGTCTACTGGAGGATATTTGTTCTATTATATGGGCCTGGATTTGAAGCATCTTTAAACGGCTTCTGAAATAGCACTGCCATTGCGTGTCCCCTTCTGTAGATGACTTATATTCCTCGCAAACTTTATTAAATATAGCAAGAATCTCCTCTAACACAATAAAACTGAACAGTATAATCCATTACATCACAGGCAGGGAGCAGAACACCTGCCTAAATAGCATTTTTGAGTTCTTTTAATGATGATTATTTGCATGCCTTCGATTAGCTTTCCGAAGATCTTTTTTTTTATTTTTTTTTACAGTTTTTCAAAAATTGTTTACACACAAAAACTGGAGCTGTGCACACAACAGTGAAAAAATGCAGCTCATGTGTCAACAACAAATACCTCTGTAAAAACTCTAAACATAATGATTTTTGTTTTTACTCAGTCAGTAATTTACCCAATGTCATGCCCTGGCACCCAGAGATGTTAACAGGGCACCAGGGCAAGGATTACAGAGAAGGACCCAAATGCAGGGACATCGATTTTATTAAATAATGAGGTGCATAACAAAAAATGACGACAAAACTTCAAGGTCAACAAAAAGGGAGTGAACTCAACAAAAAGGGGAACAGACTAAGGCTACATGCCCGTAAAGGGAGAAACTAAGCTTTAAATAGGAAAAGAGAATGGTAGTTAACAAAGTAGAATAAGGGAACAGAGGCTTAACTGAATACTTGAAAAAGGGCAGGTCGGGCCAAAGGGGGATGGGCATTACACCTAAGCATTTTCTTAACATTTGGTTGTCTTCTCAACTCTCTATCTATTTTGGTAAAACTCAAAACTGCATTGATAAGGAAATTGAAAGAAAAAAAAATCCTTTAAGTCTACCTATTGCATTGGCTCCTGCTCTACCGTGACTGTGTGTTCCCTCTAACTGGGTATGTTTATAGTCCTTAGTCAGAAATTTACCTGGATTTAGTTCAATGAGGGAGAAATATCTTGACGGGGGAGTGACTGTGAAATGTGTGCTGTCATCATTCATCAAACAAACTTGATGAATGAAGTTGGTGACATGGTTAGCTCTGCATGATTGGTGTCATTCCGTATTTACATCTCAGATCTAAGTTTGGGTTTTGAATAATTAAACACTGAAACAAGAGACACATAAGAGGAAGAGGCAGAAAAAACCGCCAATGCGCAAAGATGAAAATTTAGGAAGAAAGAGGGACAGGCAATGACAGAAGAAAAAAAAAGGAAGGTAGAAGTTAGCAAGGAAAACAAAAGAAGGAATAATGAAATAATAAAAAATGAAACAAGAGAATATAAAGGAAGGAAAATGAATGAAGAAGGAAAGAGAGAGGAAGGGAGGAAGGAAGGAAGAAAGGGAAGGAGGGGTCTTCTGCAGCCTTGGTGTTTGGCCCTCTTATAATGACAGTTCATTAATCTCACTCGAAACAACAAACAAATGTTGGACTGGAAACTAGTGCACCATCCTCTGAGTTAGAAATGAAGCCACATGCTTTTATTTTCTTACCTTAATGGAAAGCCATAAATTTCCACTGACTGCAAGAAGAAACCAAATACAGCTGACGCCTCATTGTTGGTCTCAGCGCTAAGGCACACTATCTAGGCCAAAAAATGCAGTCTTTGAATAATGCAGTCTTTGGGGGTACATCACAGTTTATGGCGCTGTCGCTTGGCGGTCTGAAACACCAGAAAATAGATTGTTAATCACCTACATAACCGCGGAGTTGCGATGAAGCAGAGGACGATTAGCCACTTGGATCAGCCTGAATGTGTGACAATGACCTAGTTGATGATACCACACCCCCACCTGCTTAACTAACTTCATGCGCATGATAAGTTATGAGGTGACCGCTCTGGTACTCAGTCTCGATCAGGACATGGTCTGAAGAGATTTCTGCCAGTGGTAAAGCACCAGTGGCTGGCAGTCCTTCACTTCATTACAGAGACAAAGTCACGCGAGTAACTAACATCTCATTGGTAACAGTGGTGGCTGTAGAGCTGAATATACGAAAGGCAGAAGACAATCTCTTGAAAGAAATGATTGGCCTTTACCCATTTATGGTCATTTTCCTCAACGAACGCGATTTCCAATGATTAAAGCAACCCCAAGCGGGTAAACATACGACTTCTTTCTTTCTGAGTGCAATGGAAGGGCAATTCAAAGATAAATGCAATGAAGAAATAAAAACTTTTTGACAAAATACGTATAATGAAAAAATCGAAGTAACTTGGCTGTCCTCTGCATTAGCTTGGGGCATATCCTACAATGCTGACCATCTAACAAGTGCTACCATGATTGTTTAAAGTAAAAGAATGATGACAAATAATAACTATTACATATCTACAATTAGGAATAATGCTGAGGATATTGGGCCCAATTTCACATGCAAATGAAAGGTTTTAGTTCTTGCCTTTCTGCAGCAAGGAAAACAGTCATACCTGACAGTGCTGGGTACTTTTGGAGCAAATGTTAATCAAGGAAAATGACTGAAAACAGATCATCAGTTTAAGGAGTTTTTTTGTGCCACTTCTATTTTAGGCTCAGGAGCAGCCACTGATTGGCTTTTGTGGGATGGTTTTCTTAAATCTTGACAGCTCACACATTTTTCAGATATACTTCCTGCAAGACGACATACTGAGAGGGGCTGATTGTGAGCTGTGCTCAGTAATTTCAGTAGAATTTCTAAACTATAAGCAGCCCCCAACCCCCAATTTTCCAAAATCTTTGCTCGGTGAGAGGGGGTTGGGGGGGCGGGGGTGCTGGCTTTCTTGTGAGCTTTTTTGGTATTCAGTTGTTGCGAGAGATTAACCCATTTAAACCGGGACAGCATGTGCGCATTTTAAGAGCGTGTCGTTGCCGACACAGATATGCGCGTAATTTTGAAAGTACCGTAATTACTGTAAGTTTTGCGCAATAGAAAAAAAAATTCCAACTGTTCCTGAAAGCTGAGAAACTGTGCTTCAGCCCAAATACAGGTTACTATGGTAAACATGGCAGCATGATTCTCTGCTGGGATTTTTGCATTAGGCCTTAAAGGGTTAAAGGAACAGTCCGAGTACTGGGCAAAAAATGTGTGAATAGAAAAACATATGAGTAGAGTTTGAAAGAAAATATCTTAGGATATGGCATTCTCAATTCAGTACCTATCAGAAAGTGGTTTTGTGCACAAAGTTTATTCAGGGTACATTAAATAGTGGCCTCCCTCTTGGGAAAGATATACACAGCAGGTAATCGTTATTGCTGAGGGGTGGTTCTGGTTTGGTTAAAGCACAGATTTCAGACTGTCTAAATGGCAGCACATTACTGAAGCCTGTTTTGTCTTTTAAACATCGTCTCGTACTCAGTTTTTTTTCCTGACATTTTTATGGGCTTCTTTTCACTTCTTTCTGAGTACTGCATTCTCATCGTTGCGCTACAAACGCTGCCACCTCTTCACCTCTATGAAGGACGATAAACCGCCACTGTTTTTGCAACTTTTGTCTCAAGATATTTTCCGTCGCTGCGAGCGAGGTCACTACGCCACACTGTTTTCGAAACAACTTCTCTTTGAATTATAAGGAGTTGAGGACAAGAAGGGAGAGGCGGATGAAGGGAAAGAGGGAAAAATGGAGATACTAAGAAGGCTTCATATTTAATGAGAACAGCACAGCGGGAGTCCTTTGGGTCTTCACTGGAAGAGTCTATGTGACAACCAGTGCATGTCTTTTTTTCTCTTGTAGTTAAGACTTAATAAGGATTATATGAGGATTACGTGGGTTTTTCAGATTGTGGTTTGTTCTTAAGATGGCGTATGCAGACTGTTTCGAGCAGGAGGTATACAGAGTGGGCAATCACACATGCAGAATCTGCTATATTCATAGAGGAGGTATACAGAGAGGGCAATCACACATGCAGAATCCGCTATATTCATAGAGGAGGTGTACAGAGAGGGCAATCACACATGCAGAATCTGCTATATTCATAGAGGAGGTATACAGAGAGGGCAATCACACATGCAGACTCTACTATATTCATAGAGGAGGTATACAGAGTGGGCAATCACATGTGCAGACTCTGCTATATTCATAGAAGAGGCGTACAGAGAGGGCAATCACACATAAAGACTCTGCTATATTCATATAGGAGGTGTACAGAGAGGGCAATCAGACATGCAGAATCCGCTATATTCATAGAGGAGGTATACAGAGAGGGCAATTACATGTGCAGATGCTGCTATTTTCATAGAGGAGGTGTCCAGAGAGGGCAATCACACATGCAGATGCTGCTATATTCATAGAGGAGGTAAACAGAGAGGGCAATCACACATGCAGATGCTGCTATATTCATAGAGGAGGTAAACAGAGAGGGCAATCACACATGCAGATGCTGCTATATTCACAGAAGAGGAATACAGAGAGGGCAATCACACATGCAGACTCTACTATATTCATAGAGGAGGAATACAGAGAGGGCAATCACACATGCAGAATCTGCTATATTCATAGAGGAGGTATACAGAGAGGGCAATCACACATGCAGACTCTACTATATTCATAGAGGAGGTATACAGAGAGGGCAATCACACATGCAGATGCTGCTATATTCATAGAGGAGGTATACAGAGAGGGCAATCACACATGCAGACTCTACTATATTCATAGAGGAGGTAAACAGAGAGGGCAATCACACATGCAGACTCTACTATATTCATAGAGGAGGTATACAGAGAGGGCAATCACACATGCAGAATCTGCTATATTCATAGAGGAGGTATACAGAGAGGGCAATCACACATGCAGACTCTACTATATTCATAGAGGAGGCATACAGAAAGGGCAATTACACATGCAGATGCTGCTATATTCATAGAGGAGGTGTACAGAGAGGGCAATCACACATGCAGACTCTACTATGTTCATAGAGGAGGTAAACAGAGAGGGCAATCACACATGCAGAATCTACTATGTTCATAGAGGAGGTATACAGAGAGGGCAATCACACATGCCGATGCTGCTATCTTCACAGAAGAGGAATACAGAGAGGGCAATCACACATGCAGACTCTACTATATTCATAGAGGAGGTAAACAGAGAGGGCAATCACACAAGCACACTCTGCTATATTCATAGAGGAGGTAAACAGAGAGGGCAATCACACATGCAGATGCTGCTATCTTCACAGAAGAGGAATACAGAGAGGGCAATCACACATGCAGACTCTACTATATTCATAGAGGAGGTAAACAGAGAGGGCAATCACACATGCAGAATCTGCTATATTCATAGAGGAGCCATACAGAGAGGGCAATCACACATGTGCAGACTCTACTATATTCATCGAGGAGGTACACAGAGAGGGCAATCACACATGCAGACTCTGTTATATTTATAGAAGAGGCATACAGGGCGGACTGGGGCTGTTTTGTCTACAGAGATCCAAGGGCATTACACCTTCCAACACAAACAGAGAGGAAACATAACCTTGTGAAAAAATCACAGGGTAGAATTTTTTCAGACCCAAAAAAAAAGTCTTATTTATGTGTTTGTCTGATATTGTGGGTATGAATCCAAAAATACTAACATTGATGCATAAATAATTTTTCAACGATACAGAGTAGTCTCATCTGGCCATGCCTGGGGCAAGGCCCTGGCTTTGGGCCGAGGCCTTAGGCCTTTAGGTTAGCAATATTTCACTCCTCCTCCCACCATTTCATATAAGAAAATCAGTTTGGAGTGCCGGAATCCACACCTGCTGTTCCATTTTGGATTACAGCCTTGGAAAACCCATCAAAGCAAGGCCCCCACAGCAAAATCGTCTCATTCCCGGACAGTGCAGGTCTCTTTGTATTTTCATTGTTCTCCAGAATGGGAAATGAGGGGGTGACTGAAGAATCCAGGCAGGTACAGCATGACCCCTGGATCCCCGCAGGCATCATGCGAAGCCCTCACAGACATTTCAAGGTTGTTTCAGCCCCAGGAGCCTTCTCTCTTCCAATTTAGATCTACCCGCCAACCTTTACCTGCCCCCCAAGAGGGCCTATCCTCTGCAATTAAGCGAGAGAGATGATAAATCCTCATATCCATAGAGAACTCAGAGGAGCGTAAAATCATCACGCTGTTGGTGGAGTTTGCGTGCTAAATTTAGCCATGAGAATGTTTTTTCTGTTTCGATTTTATAAACAAAAGTCAGCGCAACTGACGGAGGCTGAATTAAAGCAGTTCATGAAAAACACACTTATTTGCGGTTAGCCTAACATCTTTCAGAAATATTTTTATAATAGTACTTATGGAAAGAAGGTGTGCAAAAGGCACAGCAAAACAACAACAGAATTTGAGTCAGGCAAAATCCTAAAGGACTCAATACTTTGTGGTGCTGAAACAAAACCGTACATGCAGTGAATGAATGCCCTCTGCAGTCTGATAGCGAATGCTAGCTGTGCCTGGTCTGTTTTCGAACAAGTTGGCGCTTAACTGGCCATCTTGTCATCCAAGGAGGAATGAATTGAAATGACAAACCATCAACAACCTATTATGTTTGTTGAATGTTTCAACAATCACCTAAATAATCAAAGATTAAGCAGTGAATCCATCCTGGAAAAAAGAGAGAAAAGGGGAGTATGGTTTTACCTTCAGAGTCCACGTCCAAAGGAGAGAGCATGCGAATGTCCTGCGGGGCACTGGTTTAATTAATTTTTGAGGATCTCATTAAGATTGGGGAAGGGGTACCTGCAAAACAGTGACCTCGTTTTAGTTGTGCTGTTGCTTACGAGAGATGAACCGAAGCAAGCAAAACAAAGTGGAGAAACGACACAGCCGAGGCCGTTTCCCATGAGGAGATCCATGACCCTTTAAAATCTGGGAATGTTTCATTATATTTTTCCTCCAATGAAAGAAGGTCATGTGATGTCAATGACCAATCACCGCAGACAGAGGAGGGTGCAGAGAGTTATGGAGGGCAGCAGAAACGATTCACCATGTGACTTATAGCTGGCCAATTACTGACTGTGGCTGTCCTTACCTCACCCCAAGCTATTTTTCAACTCTTTAAAATAACATCAGCTCTTCGATCAGTCGAACAGCGGCTCAGCTATTATCTTTCACAAACACAGTGAAACCATTTTGTAATATTATTTATCATGTTTCGGGGTCATTTCATTAAAATGTCAAAATATGTCAAGATGTTGGAATGATCAATATCTGTGATTATCTGGCAGTAGCAGTGCTAGAATGCTCTCTGTGGGTATTTGGGGAGCAGCTGATTCCCCTTGCACAGACAATCTTTTATGACCGTGCATAATCGTGTAATGAAATGCCATATATTGTCTCACATAACAGTTTATGCATATATACATATTCAGAGTGTCCTGGCAGCGTTGAGGGGGGTGCAAAGAGGAAAGGACAACGAGAGATGATATAAGAGAGCATTCCAACTAAATTCTAGAGGAAATTGGTCAGTAACTGCATTCATTAAAAGGTCCTCTATTGAACAACTTCTTCTTCTTCTTCTTCTTCTTCTTCTTTTTTTTTTTTTTTTACTAATTTAAGAGAATTCCCCAGTGTCTAAAAAATGAGGTCTTGAAACTTACAGCAAAAAAAAAAAAGAGAAAAGAAAAAACCAAAGCAGCATTTGTGGCCAGTCCCCAGCTTCTTATTTTCTCTGCTTATTAACTGAGCGCGTGTGCAGTCAATAAAAATGAGGCTTTTCTCTGATTGGCTGCCTCGTCGAGTATGTAAGCCGAGAGTTGCTGATGCGCAAACTCAAAAATAAGCCAGCATGGTGCTGAGACCGTACCTTCGTAAGCCGGTGATTGACCCTGACTAAGAGGTGGCATCTGCAATACCAACTGTACCAACAAGGGCGCAACAGTAACGTCTCTGAATGGCCAATAGCATTTTGAATACACTTGTAACAATTTTATCACTTTGTCTGTGTATTCCCTTCCTTCGTCAAAGTGATCTTGTGCAGCCATCAGTCATAAATTAGCAGACTTGGTGTCAAGGACTAGTCCATAAATGTAGCAACAGGAGCTGAAGCTGCCCTAGGGCAACCCTGATTGGCTAGCCCATCTTTGCTACAGGCGGCAGGAACATTAGCAAGCCATTACACCTCCCTTAGTGTCATTTATGTTGCTGTTGAGACCAGTGGCAGCTATTGAGCAGAAATGAGAGGTGGTGCAAACCATCCTTTTAAACAAATGATTAGGTGTGGCCTGTTTTCAGCCATTTTCCCGTGGATGCACATGATTTCAGGGGAAGGGCGCTAGAGCAACAATGCTGAGACAATCTGGTTCCACATTTTGTCAGATGCGAGGCGGAGGGAGGACCAACTTACACGCGTCAGCTGTGGGAAAACAAGAAGGTCACAATATGGGACCATTTAAATGCAAAGAATTGACAATATATAGAATATTTATACCTCTCACAATTTCATGGTCCATGTTGACCAATGCACTGTAAAGTGGAGCATGCGAACACAATTTTATGAATCAGACAGCAAAAAGGTTGAGGTCAATGCTGTGAAAATGCACTGCATCAAAGCGTGCAAAGACATGCTCCTTTTTTGCTTATACAAGCAGTAATGACTGGACTGCTGTGGAACTCATGATATGCGTAGGTAGGTCTGTGCAGGGGGGACGATTTAGCTGGGTTTCATTTGCTACTCTTAATGTACCTGAAACAGCTGACTCAAAGTCAGGAAGTGCCACAGGCACCTTGGTTGCCAATGCCTGCAAATGAAGGGCAATCTCTCCTACAGTCTTGGACAGCAGGTCGAAGGGCTTACAGAATGAAGTCATCAATGCCTTGACTCTGGCAAGCACACTATAACAATCAAGGCTTAGTTTGATTGGTTAACTCTACTTCTTCCTGGGTTCATGAATATGACGTCACATGGATTAACTGCGCATGTCCAATCTGAGTTGTGCTCAAATGAGTTCTGAGGTCTCGTGGATTGTGGACCCAACTTATTTTGCCTTGTCTTAGGCCTATTAATAGCGATTCCTGGGCAGAATTACCACTGTTTGCCAGTTAGTCCCATTTAAATATGCCATGGGGGTACTTTGTGCATTAATTTACATATTTTGCATAGTTCTGATTTGCTTCATGCTTTTCTAATGTCATTGAGATGAAAAGTGTGAAATGCGCAAACTTACAGTAATGTCAAACTGTGATGTCAAACTCGAGTTCTGCCCACCTCCCCACGGTACTTCATCTCTTGTTGCAAAATTGCGTCAAATGATGTCACTGCGGTAGCAAGAACAACGGTTTGGTTGCAACACGGCAGAGGTGTAAAGTCCGGGTTCAGAAAGCAAAATCCTCCCCAGAAGTTTATTCCAACCACCTGGATTTACTTCGGACAGGAGATAGAGCCAATATGAGTGATTAGCTCATTCTGTGGGAGGGAGAAAAACTTGGCAGGACTTTTACTTTCTGACCCCTGGATTTTACACCTCTGCATCACAGATAGATCGCGTTGTACACAGGTGGCAATCAAACTAAGCCGAAGATGTAACTTTTTTCATTGGATGGACCAAATTCACAATGCATCTGTGCCTGTGAATGGCACAGGTGAGCTTACTTGCAAAGAGATCAAATAAAGTTTCCAAAAAAAAAAAAAAAACATTACCATGATATTGAGAAGGAGGCTGAGTTCTTTAGAACTGGATGGCTATCAAGGCCAGAGCTAGCAGAATTAGCAGAGGTGGATTTGACGCTCTGACAAAGGTAGCACAGACATGGAAGGTTATAGCAACCCCAAGTTGGTGTCTGGAGGAATTTGCTCGCAAAAAAGACTCATTTAAGTGAGTGCCCTCTTCAAAAGGTGGTTGGTAGACAAGTAAACAGTTAAGGGCAATGGCTGTAAACTCATGCTTAGAATGGATAAGATTTTTTCCGTAATGGTACAAGTTAAGTGAGGAACACACCCACCTGACTGACAGGTGCGAGTCCGCGCACAGTCCCAACGGTGCGTTTTTCTCACTTAGTGAAGTCGACACTTGTCAGTGGCATCGAGAACATTGTCGAGACCTGATAAAAAACTGAACTTAAAGCCTGTGGCTGGCTCTTTATGCCGAGCAGTCGAGTTTTGACTTGAGGAGTGGTGTTGATGTAGAAGATGCACAGCTGGTAGGATGCTCAAAACAATCAGTACATTGCGTCAGTTTGCTACCTAATTTCAAAGATATGTGACCGCAAATGACAAAACTATTTTATGGAAATAAAGGACCCAGATTTTAATTTCAAAAGCGGTTTTGACTTTAGCTAGCAAATATGGTTAGGGAAAATGAGTCAATCACAAGCACACTGCAAGAAAAATGAGAAGAGGAAAATATGAACAAGAGAAAGTAATTAAAAAGAAACTTGAAGCAATGTTGTTACGTTAATTTCTTCAGCCATTGTGAATTCAGTATGGTTCTCAGCTCCTCTCTTTTCTATGCAGCGCTGACGCCCTGTCTCTGTCGATCTACCTCATCAGATCCAGAGGCTGCCCTAACGCCTGTTACATTCCTCAAAGTTGTCACTCGCCCACTTATTATTCAACGTCTTTGTCTCACGAAAGAATGTCAGCAGTGTTATCTCTAATTTGTTCGATTCCTACAGCAAATAGCCAACCATTTTGTTCATCACACCCACCTTATAGTCTCAGATGATAGGAATGAATGAATTGTGCGAGTTTAATGTAGAAAATTACTCTCTATCGCATTCATCTGAGCGATTTGCATCAAAGCCTGGTGTACAGAAAAAAGTTTATATGCATGTAGCAGTGGGTCCTACCAATTGGCTGGTGCTGATTTTGAAATTTAAGAAATTTTTTTATGATGAGAACAGCTTAAAGGAGCAACTTTACTTACAACTTACAACTTTGAATGAAGTGAATGTAGTCGACTGCGAGTCAAAATCTACTTCCATACTTGCTTATCCGTCATGATTCTGCATTATATTTATTCAACATATATTGACTGACTTTAGTTCTGCATATATTATTTACGGAGTGATTTCTAACCCAACAGCTGTGCACTTCAGCACTTTCATAATGACGGAATGATTGATCCTGTTTAGCTAGATGTTGTTATTGAATGTGCAATAAAATCTACTTTTCTTTAATTTTGTTTTTAAACTATCATTGGGTCAGAAATCGCACCATACATGAAATATGCAGAAAAAAAGTCCTTCAGTATATATTTTAGTGACGCAAGCGTTATGCTTTCTATGTTACGGAGTTTACTATGAAAAAATCAGAGGATTCAAAGTGCTATTTTAGTGCTTTAGCCGAAGGATGCAAAGAATGTAAACAGTTTGCCAGTCGCCAATATGCACTGAAGGAAAAGGTACTCTTCTTCCTCTATGATGTTAATTGCAGTTGGAAAACCAGTTTTCACTCTTCATATCTTTCAGCAAAAGTGCAAAATAGAGCTTTGAATCCTCATTCTGACCATAAAATGAGTATGTATGTTGGCTGATGAGGCTCTGAAGAAAGATGGACAAAATTCTAAACTTAATCATAGAGAAAAAGCATGCTTTAGGTTTGGAGAGGTTATTGGTGACCACTGATGTCCATCCATGCCTATACTGATGAACTCATGCTAAATTCCACTTTAAAATCATTAATACATACTGAGCCTCATGGGTCAAAAGTTGAATTGTGTTAAAAATATGATTATTTAATGATTTGACTGTGCACAATTTTGCACAATTTTTCAATTTTTTATTTCAATGCTGAATTTTCATGAAATTTGTCGTCCTCATTTTATACTAAAATTGTGAAAATAAACTGAAATAGAATGGAATTCTAAATGCTACAAGTCCTTGTTTCAGTTAAGCCATTTCCCCCCTCTCTGTGAAGCTTAAATCTTGAATTATAAAGCCTTAAATAGGGTAACGCATAAATAGCCAGATTTGGCTTCTGTGGAAAGGGGTTAAAGGGAAAAAAGGAGGGACAACATTTAGTGTTACAGTCATTTTAATTTGTGAATGTCAGCACTGCATTTCTCCTGTCTACAAAAGTAAGTGAATATATACATATTGAAGCAAATATCTTCTTCATATCAGAATTTTCTTCATATTTTCAGATTAAGTACATTTTTGGTCTCCAAAATAGCCACTTGCTTTGGCTGAAGTAAAAATTCAAATTGCTGTTTCGGACAACTCAAGCTGCAGGGAGTGATCACTTCATCAAAGATTGAGGCACAGCACTCAAACACTTGAAGCACATAACTTACAGCAGCTAAACCTGGACAAAGTGAGCATTTTATTAAAAAAAACTTGAAGCACAACAGTTACAACAGCTAAGCTGTGGCAGAGTGAACACTTCATCAAACACTTGAAGCGCAGCACTTACAACGACTAAACCTGGACAGAGTGAACACTTCATCAGACATGAAGCTCATCACTTACAACCAAGTGCCGACAGGATGCTGACTTCCCAATAATTCAATTATGTAGAGTCAGTCAGTTTTGCGTAGTGACTGCTTTGTATAGTTCAATAAACTCCCGAAAAGCACTTTCCCCTCTCTTTTCTGAGTATATAATATAGGAGCAATTACACAACAATGTGAAGATCTTTTGACTACTCAAAACAAGAGTTTCCAAGTCTTTCAATACTCAGACCTGATCTGAAGTATCTAAAGCCGCACTTCTACTCAATCATTTAATGGCTTTTCGCAAGTGTCCTTCGACAAAAAATGACTTCTTTGTAAGTGAAAAAAGTGAAATGCGAGTGCTTGTGGAATATCATACTTGCCGTGTAGTGTGATTCCACAGCACAATTCATCCTGACATGTATTGCCTTTGTCTGGCATCAATAAATTTGGCAGGGGGAGAGAATAAAACTGGCCAAATAAATAATAAAGCATTGTCTATGCAGTAAAGATGTAGATGCATGATGTAATGATGGAATTGATCCAGTCATCCGAAATCCTTAAATATATAGTTTAAAGGCTAGTTATCATTCAAGATGCAGCACTTGTGCATAAATAGATCAGACCGCATTCTCCTAATTTTTTCTTGTTTACTTTGGGATTGACAAGCTTTGTTTAAATGATAAGATACTGTTTTTTTAGATGAGTAGAATTTAAATTTCCTTTCCCATTAATTCATAATGATTTTTTGGGGCACTGCCATGCTCTTACAAATATAAACGACAGCAATTTGGCATTCTGTTACCCAAGGACATTATCTAATGAGGGATGGGGGGGGGGGGGGGCTCCTCCCCAATAATGCGCTGTGATAAACGTTACATCAATGAGAAAATTGAAACATATGCTCGCGGACACAACCGTTTCAGTATTTCTGTCTCTGCCAGTTATGAACTAACTGTCACAACCTCGCTGTTAACATAGAGGTACAGAATCTTCTCCAAAGGCCTTCACTGAGCAATGCAATGCAACAAGTCCTGTGATTTTTTTTTTTTTGAAGCACCTTCTTGAAACACTCTTGCGCTGAGGGATGGACGATCCCTATTCCCGCTAGATCTTCTGGTCTCCACTTAAACAACCCTCTGAACCGGGTGGGAATTTCATTATGTTGCTGAGTAAACCATCATTTTCTCCCCTAAAGGCAAAGTGCAAGATTAGCGTTGATAACATTTTAAATTATAACATTTGCTTGGCAAGAAAGCTTCATTAGATAGCTACAATGTAATTTGGAGTGTATCCAGTTTGCTAGCCTATGGACATTGATAACTAGTGAGCTGTAAGAGTGAATTAATCTAATAGCACCATTATTCTCTTTCAGTGGACTTCAAAAGTGTTAATGGGGAGAGCGTGTATTATACATATTATACAACAAGAATGGCACTGGGGATCCGGCCACCAGAAATGCAAATGTGTTGCATTGTAGTTTTCCTGCTGCATAACTTCACACCTGCTCATGAGCCAGGGAGCATTTGGCTTGTGCCCCTCCCCCACACCTTCCCTTTGATGTTTATCTTCAATCAGCCCTGTGGTGCTGGATTGATGTTCAAGCACTGCAATCTCACTGCAATAAAATTCTCTTCTTTTGTTCGGCTCCCACCCAATTTGAAATTGCCGAGTGTGCCTCTCCAGTCAACAGTCCCACCCACACATTTCCCGGGAGCACTCGATCTGAGGAGTGTGTGTGTCTCCCTGAGGCGTTCACCAGCGAGTCCGTTTCCCACTTTCGGTTATAGCCGAGGGCTGGGCCCGCATGAGGTCAGCATGTTTACTGAACAAGCTGCTCATGAGATTAATAAAAATAAATTCCATCGCTAATTGCTTTTCTATGCAGAGTAACCTCAGCTACTCTGCAGCTTGCACAGGTTCCTGCTTGTGTTGCTCTTACTGTGCTTTATTTATCTCCAGACTATACTATCTCTCTCTCTCTCAAAAATGCTCAATCTCTTTTTGGCGAGTTTCAGCCAAAATTTATGGACCAAAACCCAACCCAGAATCGCACCACTGTAGCGCGAGAATATAGCTTTTTTTTATTGCAGTCTTTGCATCGCAGGAAACACAGTCCTCATAAGCTAAAGCATAGGCATTCAGCCTCTGCGTTAGAGCAAAAACAGATGATTCACCTCAAACTTCTCTAGTATGACTCACCTAAAAAAGTTCAAGCTGAAGACTGTGACAGCTTTTAAAATTTTCACTAAGTAAGTGAACCATTTCTCTTACGTCCTTGTTTGGGGAAACAGCTTTTCCATTTGGAAAAAAATAATAATTGTTAATTGTCAACAAAACTGCGCCCTGCGATGGATTGGCGAGCTGTTCAGGGTGGGTTTGTCAGTCAAAAGGCTCCAGGAAGTGAGGAATAAGCGGGTATAGAAGATGAATGAATGAATGTCAACAAAACTGGGAAAGACTGGGATTTAAGAATACTTAATGACAATAAGAGAATTCCACTGACATGGCTGAGAAAGAGAACTGACTCACAGAGCCATTAAGGAACTTCTGATTTACTGTATTTAACCCTTTTCTGTGTCCTGAAAACAATGCGACCTTTGCTGAAAACTGAAATGGCTAGATTGATAAAGAGGTTTGTGTGTTTCAGATCTTTTATATCACCATTAGAAATGAAAAGAATCTTACAATTGAGCATCATGAGGCTTTACCCCATAGATATCCTGTCCCATGCCCTGTAAAGAATGTTTACATTTACCTCGTTCTGCAGCAATTCAGCCAAACAGTTGAGGCATGTTAGTTTACTTTAAAGACAGGAGTGAGTGGCATTTTATGAGTGTTATCTGCAAAAGATTTAATGTGGTATTTCATGTTTGGTGCCATGACACTATTGGTTAATTATCTAAAGGACACATCCAATCTGCATAGTATTCAGATTAAAGCATTAAATTTGTAAAGTGACATGGAGTGGGCCTGTTCTAAGATTACAAATGAACAAGGCTTGTCAGACTTTTGCATCAATTTTTAAATCAGTTAAAATTTAATAAAGAGGTAATTAAATGTGGGTCAGTTCAAATAAATGTAAGCATGGCAAAACTTTTTTTTTTTCTTGCTCTTAGACCCCCCACACACACACACACACACACACACACACACAAACTCTTCTGTTGTCCCTGAACAAGCTCCCATCCTCGAAGATTACTTTGCCTCGCTACACATTACATTGCATCACATTTATTTATCAGACTGTGTTGTCTAGAAAAACATGCAGTACATTAGTGATTAAGACAAATGAGTTTACCTGTGTAATATATTCATGTCAGACTTGGATAACAAGCCCAGCCTCATCCTGACTCAAAGTATAGTGACGCTACCAGACCAGACGTCGATGTACAACAAAAAAAGGAGGCTTTTGGCATCCCTATTTGACCCCAGTTCAATAAGAACCCCACCCTCAAAACCTAAACATCAAATAAAGACTCCAAAAGCATCTTTTTTCATTGTATATTGAGGCATGGCCAGGTAGCGTCATTATACGACGAGTCAAGATGAGAATATATTGGGATAACAGCATCTCCTGGCAGGTGAGCAAAGATTCAGCATCACTAAAATACCAGTGCAACCTCAACATACAAACCAAGAATCAAACAAATATAATCATAAGTATACAGAGCCTTTAACAAGTGCAAAGATGGGGCATGTGAAACCATAGGAAGATGGAGAAAGTAAAAACGAAGGAAGATGGGGAATGTAAAACCTTATCAAGATGGAGAATGTAAAACTGTAGGAAGATGGGGAATGTGAAACCATAGGAGATGAGGAATGTAAAAGCATATGAAGATGGGGAATGTAAAAGCATAGGAAGATGAGGAATGTAAAAGCATAGGAAGATGGGGAATGTAAAATTGTAGGAAGATGGGGAATGTGAAACCATATGAGATGAGGAATGTAAAAGCACAGGAAGATGGGGAATGTAAAAGCATAGGAAGATGAGGAATGTAAAAGCATAGGAAGATGAGGAATATAAAAGCATAGGAAGATGGGGAATGTAAAAGCATAGGAAGATGGGGAATGTAAAAGCATATGAAGATGGGGAATGTAAAAGCATAGGAAGATGAGGAATGTAAAAGCATAGGAAGATGAGGAATGTAAAAGTATAGGAAGATGGGGAATGTAAAAGCATAGGAAGATGAGGAATGTAAAAGCATAGGAAGATGAGGAATGTAAAAGTATAGGAAGATGGGGAATGTAAAAGCATAGGAAGATGAGGAATGTAAAACCATAGGAAGATGAGGAATGTAAAAGCATAGGAAGATCAGGAAATGTAAAACCACGATGTCCCCCTGAAAAGCATATTTTTAAGATTAGACCACTTCGTTGAAATGGAGGAGTTGAACCGTCTTTCATTCATCTTGGCTTGAATTACTGCGTTTCAGTGTTCACACGTCAGAGCCAAAATGCATATCCCATCTACACAGCTCAAGACCCAGCTGCTCAGCCCAACAGTAAAGACCAATACGGAAGCCCAGATAACGCTCATCCTGATCTCATTACACTGGCCTCCTGTTTCCGCGGAGCCAATTCAAAAGTTGTGCTCACTTTTTATTGGCAGACCTTTGCTATCCTCCCTATTTCAGTCACAAATGATTCAACAACAGGGGACAAGCTATTTAAGGCAAAGCTTAATGCATTGCGCTGCCAGATTGCAGATCGCAGGCCCCTTATGGCTTCTTATACGAAACGCATCGCTCGAGACCCGTTCTTGTTTAAAACTTACTTTCAAACTTATGCAACTACTTTCCCCTCATGACTGCTTTATTTGGTTTTCATCAGGAGTTGATATTCTGTTGTAAGTGTTTATAATATCTGTCATACACAATGTGCTTGCACATCATGTAAGAAAGGAGGTATAATAATAATAATAAGAAGAGAAAGCACTGAACATTTAAATATCGTGGTAGGAAAGAGTGAAAATAGGTGAAGAGGTACAGTGAAAGATAAAATTAAAGAAAGACTGAAGACCCAGTAGGATGAATTGTTCAATTCATGGCAGCAGGTAGCCCTGAAGAGAAATTGAGGAAATTCATTTAACCACAGGAGCTAAACAGAGCGAGTCCTGTTCCTCAACTACACTATCGACCACTTCTCTCAGCAAATCAATCTCTGGCTTTTGTGATTTAGCTGCTCTACTCCTTTCATCCTTACCTCTTTTCAGAGTTTTTATTGAATAATGTTCTTAACATGATTTGCAATTGCTAAAAAGACCTCCGGTGTTAGCACTTGTACCACTTGCCCCATGTAAGGTGCAAAGTGCTTTAAGGAGGTGCTCTTGTCCAATTACAGGGCTTTTGAAGCACTAGCCATTTTGTGACCCAACAATTACAAGGTTGTATCTGCATACTGATTGGTTTTTTTTCCATTTTTCAGCTTCAAGTTTTCACATCCTTAACAGTAAAATTGATTTTCAGGACCATTCTCTTTCTGAAGTGAACACGACAGATAGCTGACACAATGTCAGAATCCTCTCCAATTTGTAAATGAGATTTTCAGAGCAAGTGAATTTCTGATGGAATCTTATGGAACCAAGAACTTCCAGTTTGGAATAAGCTGGCCCTATCTGTTTAGACATTACAAAAAGGAATGATTTTCTTGGGAAAAAAAACAAAAGCTGTTCCCCTGCTTTGTTTCAAAATATACAATTAGAATTGTAATTTGACAAAATGAGAGAGCACGAATCAGCACCTGAATCCTACAAACCTACCCAAGCATGGATCAACTCCTGAATCTTTCAGAGTTACTTGAGAGCATGAATCAGCACCTGACTCCTACAGAGCTAGCGTATGAATCAGTGTCTGAATCCTACACCGCTACTCGATAGCATGAATCAGTACCAACGTAAATCCTAAAGAGTTACTCTAGAGCATGAATCAGTACCTGAATCTTACAGAACTACTCGAGAGCATGAATCAGTACCTAATCCGGCTCAGCTACTCGTGAGCACGAATCAGCACCTGAATCCTACAGAGCCACTCAAGAGCATGAATCAGTATATGAATCTTTCAGAGTGACTCCAAATCACAAATCAGCTTTTGAAATCCCCTTAGCCACTTGCAAGCACTAGGCCGCATCTGACTCATTGGTCATAAAATCAGCGCGGGTATTTAATCCCTGAAAACAAGCGGGTAGGAAATCTATTTGCCAAAAATCTGAAAGGCCGCCTTGTTGCATCATACCAGATACAGTATGGACCATGTCAGCACAAAAGATTGATGCTGGGCAGAACTTCATCTCTGTCTCTCTGCTCGTGAGAGCACTTGAGGTTGTGTGCTAACGCTGTCCCATCCGGACCGTGAGTTTCTGAGACGGGTTTTCCCTCGACAAGCCTTGAGACTGCAGTCCAGTGTCGCTTACACTGTATTGTCAATATTTTGAGCATATATGCCGTATATCACCCAGTGGGCATAAACTCTCAATAAATCAAAACTGCCTCAAGTGATATATTTTACAGCGGCCTTACAAATGAAGGACCTGAATAGTAGCAACATCCCGCCTAAGGAAGAAAACTTTTCTTCTTCTCTTCAACCCTCATCTCCAACAATACAGACCAGGTGTTACCTGGAGACCTTATCTTTCAAAGCCAGACAGGAACACTGCCTCTAAGCGCACACTTAAGTGTAGGAGCATTTTTACAAGGAGAAGAGAGACTGGTGTCGTAAAGATTAAGCATCCAGACAGACTCCAAGGTTAAACCCTAACCTTTTTATATCATCGATATCAATCATACGAACAGACTTGATGGTTGACCTCTTGTCCTCAGCATAACACCTGATTCATTCACCATCAGGAAAAGGCTGGGCGAGGAATTCAGTGCAAAAAAAGAAGGACGGTTGGGGAATATAAGTATTGACTATTAAACTGATGGATATTTTAGACATCTAGTGACCTGTCCATCAACAAATCTATTAATTATTCCATCAGAAAGCAATTCATGAACTGCAAGTCATGCTATCCACCCAACTGAAGTGCCTGTGAAACTTTTACCATCTTGCAAATGACCAGTACATAAGCGTGCTCCTTCAATCTGTGCGACTCTCCACAAAATCTCTGTCCTAGGATTTGGAACGTTTAAAAAACAGATGCTGCCGAATAGCTTAAATTTTCCGTGCTTCTCTGAGGTCCCTCTTGTGGGGAGGGAAGGGTACCCCAGCAAATGGCGGATAACAGCGATGCCACAGGGCTCTCGTGATACCCAAACTGGCATATGCCTTAAGCCGCAATTTCCCCGACATTAAAAGTTTTCAAAGACTTTCATCTTTAACACCTCTACGCAAACATGGAATTCGTCGCCTTTTATATTCTGACATGCTGGTCTTGTGATCCTCAATATCATGACATTTTTTTTTGAACATTTGTTTCCATTTATTTAGCTAAATACATGCTGACAAATTCAAACCAAGATGGGCATCTCGGGTCCTGCAGGGCCGCATGTGTCTGCAGTCTTCAACCATCTCCTTTCAATTAGTGGGCAATTAGTGCCTGGAAAACAAAGTGTCTGGACTAATTAGCCAATCAGTGATAAATATTACTCACTCTTGTGAAAATGCATCAAAAACCTGCAGACACTGCGGCCCTCCAGGACTGTTGTTTCCCATCCCTGGTGTAGATGTTAGCAGTGCCGCAGCACTGAGGCCTTTGGCCTGGGAGAGAGCCTGCAATCTGCTCACAGGGAGCTGACACGAAATAAAATGATGCCTTTTCCTACACAGCTCCTTTATTTTAGACATTTAATCAAATCAGAAAGCCCAGTGGGCTCATGAAAGTTTGCGGCAAGATCTGTGCGCAGCGGCACCAATAAACACAGTCTTGGGAAAGCGCTCTCTGATTCCGTCAAGCAGAGAAATTCTGCCCAAATGCTGTCATCCCTGCAATTCATTAATGTACATTAACAAGCTGCTATATTAGCATTGCTGTGTCCTCGGGACGTTGTGTTGTCACGGCTCCATTTGATCATTAGCACATGACAGAGATGATTCATGGAGCTCTACCTTCTCATAGAAACACCACCTGAAAATCTTCATTAAGGCTGACAGAGTATCAATGCAATTCATGAAATTAATGTCACACTTGGAATACAGTTTTGATTCATTTTAATAAACCAGAGTCTGGCTGTTAAGAAACATTGTTAAAGTGGACCTATTATGCTTTTCTGTATTTTGTGTCTTATATAAAGTGTTACAGTGAAGCTGATCATTTTCCTTCCAATAAAAGGAACTCGGCACCTTATTTTTACTTTCTAGTTTACATCAGAACAAGACCATATCTCGCACTGTGTCAAGCCAAGTCTATAAATATAAGTCAGCCAGAATGTCGGCCTTCGCTGTATGACCTGACTAGCTTTTACACAGTACGACCACTCTGTGAGAGGAAATACTGCCTATCAGAGCAAAATTTAACTTTTGCCAATTTCCATTCATGACTCTTTTTCTAATTTCCGTTATGACCCCTGTCAATAGAACTAAACCTAATAAGTCTTGCATAGTTGAATTTTTTAATCCTTTTCATGAATTTAAAAATCTTACTCAGATTACCTGAGTCTTGTTTTATGAACATGTTTAAAATCAAACTTAAACTTAGCTTTTATCTTTTATACCAAGAGTTGGTTTGGTGTCACTTTTTTTTTTTTTTTTTTTTACTTTCACCAGAACCTATATGTAGTTTTTTCTCATAATCAGGTCCCCTGAATTGCAAACAATATTCTGAGTGTGGTCTGACAAAGATACTGATTGAACTGGGAATACATTTCTTGGAGCAGTACATTTGTACTGCTGGATAAGAATTTTGGCCATAGATCTCAGCATTCTGCTACAGCACAGCCACTAGAGCCTGAAAGGTGTTGGTCAACAACGATTAAACTAGTCTATTCAAATCGAGAGCATTCCACTTGTGTACCTCCCGTTAAGTTGTCATATCTTATGTCTTCTCTTCTCGCTAAATTTATCTATATTTCATGAAGTTGACCAGATTCCAAATTTACTTGACTTAGTTTAGAGGACTCCAAGCTAAAACCTTTGTATCAAGTGGACATTTCACCAGTGCACTTCCAGTGTTCATGTCAAGGTCATCTATGTAATCGAGGAGGAGGGCCAAGACCGGATCTCGTAAAACTGCTTAAATACAATCCCTCTGAGATCCCCATTACTCCTTGTGTTTTATCCTGTAACCAGTTATGAATCTGCTCTGAAGTGCCACCTGCAATTCATACCATCCTTACGAAAAAGCCTCACATGTGGTACCTTATCAAATGCTTTTTGAAGATCAAAATATATATTATTATATTATAAGCACTGCTTTGATCAAAAGCCTCGATGTTTCTCAAAGAATTCCATAAAGATCTGTCAGGCGTGACTTTCCTATCCAAAAGCCAAGTTGGCTCCCCCAAAAGATGATGTTATTTTTAATAACTAGATGTATTTTGTGATAGACTTTAGTGCTCTGCATGTGATGCAGGTTAAACTGAAAAACCTGTTGCGCCCTGGATCTGTACAGTCCCCTTTCCCTTATATTGTCTCAAACTGCCCGCTATTTCTCCAGTTTCTGAACACTGCCTTGCAGTGCACCTAGCCAGTGGTTCAAAGGATCCAATTCCCATATTGTATACCAGGGTATATGCAACATGGGCCTGCTGCTCCATCTTTCATTTTTCTAGTAATTCAGCAACCCCCACCTAAGTATCAACTAAGAACTTCTAAGGACTGCACTGGCCTTCCGCCCATTCAACAAAGTAAACTATTAAAGCTGTCAGTTATATGCTTAATCTCATAAAACAATGAGGCTACTAACCGGTCCTGTGAATTCCGTTTTTCTGCAACAGCATTGAACGACATAATTTTGATTATATTCAGTATATTCGGCCATTTAACTTTCAAAAGGTCCTTCAGATACTCAAAGTTCCTTTTGAGCTTCAGTGCCTAGATTACAAGCTTATTATTCTCATTACTGTCATTAATGTATATTTGATGACGTTTGTTTTTCTTTCAGTATTCTGTATAGCTTTGAACATCCAATATGGAGATTGATTTTTTAACTTACTTTTGTATACTTTCAGAATGAATTAACGCCGTGCATCGAGCCTAACCCCCACGAGCCTGGCTATTTTTCATACACAATGTTTCAGTCAAGAAAATTCACCCAGCCTCCATTGCTTTAATTTGTTTGTGTCTTGTTGAAGTTGGCAAACTTGAATCCTCCTTCACCATTTCCCAATTAATCGCAGATTAATTGAAATCCCTCATTGCAGTAGTCTCACTTCCCCCAAAAATTTGAAGATTATTTGCTGGAAATGTGAGAATGTGTAGGTGTTTAAGGACACAGGGCAGCAAGGCTAGCTGTAAATGCTGTGTCATGGTCAGGTTTTGGTAGATATTAGAGAGGTATAGGGTCTATGTGATATCTTATTGTACATTAGACAGTAAGGTACTGGTAGGTGTATATGAGAATATGGACGGATGAATGGGATACGTGATATATGGGATATATCTGCATTTCAGGTATTTTGCTGCAGGGAATGTAGGAAGAACCAAACTGAAATTCTAAGATGGATGCCATTGCTGAGACTAAGGCATATATCTTTCTCTCTGTCTGATTCTGTCTGTCTATCTGTCTGTCTGTCTGTCTGTCTTTCTACCTCACTTTCTGCTCGGGTGCAGATCCGAAAAAAGAAACGATAAACAAAAGAAGTAGCGGAAAGCGCTGCCAATCTCACACGTTCACTTCCATCTGTCACTTTCCCAATTAGGGACAACAGCTCATCTTCCTTTGAGGGGCTCTGAAAATGTTGTCGGATTTAAGCTAAACACAGCATTCTCGCTTCTGCGACTTTTAGATCCCCCAAACCCATTTCCCCATGCCCAACCCGCTCGGTGGAACCAGCACACCAAAGCAAGATTTCCTCCCTGGAATAATTGATGTTGCTAATTAGCAGCCATGTTTCATTTCAGGAAAGTGACTCAGAACTAAGCCAGGACCGGAAGCTGTGAGATTAATTAGGAAACAAAGCAACTACGTGTAAATTAAACGTTTCCAAACCTGATTGGCATTCTTTTTGATCGTCCGCTCTTTTTGTGTTTGTTTACGAGTGCAAGTGTGAGTGCGCGATAACGTATGTTAATGTACATGAGACGAAGCTTGTTTCTATAGAAGTGGCCAGTGGGTGAAAAACAGTTATCTGCTAAACACTTAACATGAGCATAAGTGCTGCACAAATGACATGCAAATTAATTCAGATTAATGCTGTGCGCTGTGCAATATGAGGCTGTTACTGCTGTTGCTGACAAAGCTTTTGTCAAATTCACTACACTGTTGCATTATGTAATATCTGCGGTTTGGTGAGGGATGGGGCTGTGGGTGGAGCATTCGGTCAAAGTACTGTCTGCATTATATTCATGTCCAGTGATTTATGCATTATTTCTGTGTGTGAGCGATGGGATGGGTGCATGATTATCCTGGCCAAAATAACCTTGAATTATGGCATTGTTTCAGTACAGTTCCAATATGCTGAAAATCTTGTGCAAAAGCATGCTGCAATCATTTTACCCCATGGTCTTTATTGAAACCCATTTGTATTTGCATAACATACAAAGCATTTCACTGGGACCCTCTTAACCCCATATAAATGAAATAAGCACCGTGTTGTTTGCCTCTCTCTGTCTCAAAAGGCTGTTATGTGTTAGGATCCCAGCGTACACTGGTTTTTATTGTTGCCGCATCTGTAATCTGCAGATTAAAATAGCTCTATTTTGGCTAAAACTGACCTGATTAGCATGGAAATTAGAAATTCCCTTCTTGAGAACATGTTGGAAAAGTGACAGAAGAAAAAAGCCTCTGTTTTTTATTATTTTTGTACACTAAGTTGATACTAAAAATAAAGTCAACATTGGTACTTACAACTCGTAAAGAGGAAATGTAAAAATCCTTGTCAGTTCTTGAAATCAACTTGAGCCATATTCTTGCAAACTTGGCTAAATTAACCTAAAAACTTCCACCAGTAGTGCAAGGATAATTTTCAAGATGGAGCAATGCATGTAATATGACATCAGTTCAATATTTTGTCCATCCTCCCTAATGCATATACAATTGGTCAGGTACAGTGGTTTTCTTCATTTCTTTCGAGCCCTCTTCCTACCCTGAAGCCATATTAGGATAGAGATATGGCTAAACATGGTATGTGGGAATGATTGTGTTAACATTGCTATATTGAAAGTAAAGGTAATAACTGACCAAATTGAGGTGAAACAGTAAGCTCTCAATTAAGTTTCGGCACACAAACGGCTAATTTCTTTCAAATACCTTTTTTAACAAAATTGCACGTAACTGGTTTAATTTTATCCTCATTTGCTTTGTCATTAGATTTTTAATTATCTAATGGTTAATTTTAGTGGCCATGTTGCCACAGTTTCACTGATTAGGAGATTTTGATATTTTAGTAAGTGTAACCACTTCAGGCAGGAAACTCAGTTCGGAGTCTGTGTCAGCTGGCAGCAGTCGAGTGCACATCTGGCTACATCTGAATCAGTTAGAACACACCAATCAGGGAGCAACAGCACTGCTTGCTGTAATATGGTTGGTTAATTAAGGGCTAGTCAAGTACACTCACCTTCGCTGTTTAAATTTTTGACCTCCTCATGCGCAATTAAATAATCGCTTCAGTTTTTGCTCTCCTCCTACACCCCACACTTCTGCTTGGTGCTGCTCATGATGTGACATTAGCAGATTTAGAAGTTCTGCTCCTCATCAAACGTTTTTTCTTTTTTGGTACCTTGATGTTCCGCCGCAAGTAGGAAGCACCTCTAGAGCAGAACCATGCCCCAAAACCAATAAAGACATCTTTATGTCAATGAATTCAAACAAAATACGTGAGTTTACCAGTATAGCGGCCCAGATTAACCCCCTGCCAGACTATACGCGAGTATAATCTGACTTTAGCCAAAATATACCCCGGGCTTTTAAATGTGACTGAATGTGGGGGGTATTATCTGACCTGTGGGGCTAGCCCACATTATACCCCGCGGTATAAACTGGGCTAGCTCACATTATACCTGAGGTATACAACAGGCTAGCACACTTTAACCCCAGGTGTACTCTAAGTTGGGAGTATACACCAGAATGCCCTTGGATCAGCATTGTTTTACCATTTATTTTGCATTTAGTGTGGCACAATGTAAGTAAGGGGCTTTTATTCATGCATGTATGTGCAGCAGTGGTATTTCTAATATAATCTAATAATTATAATACAGTATATCAATTACAGTATATTTCTAAAATGATACATGATAAAAAAATAAATAACATGGTTTAAAAGAGTAGATAATACATCTAAAGATTAATTGAGGTATTTAGAAAAATGAACAATTTGTCTCAATTCTGGGATTACAGTTGTGATTGGATCAAAAGCCCTCAGATACGGTGGTCTCATTGGAGCACCATGCCGAACCAGCACAGACAGGCCTGAGAATACAGTAAACCCTCTCCTTCTGGCGTACGGAATACACCACACAGTCACTCCTGGCAAGAGCCCCACATGAGCAGACTCCTTAGTCATAAATAATCATTTATTTATTATATTCATTTATCCTGTTATTTATTTAACCAGAAAGTCTCCTTGAGATAAAAAAAATATCTATTTTTCAGAGAGTTCTGGCCAAGTTGGCAGTAGAACATACATAAATTTTCCCTTAAGAACTCTGCAGAGACACAGTGATACATAACAATAAATACAAAACAAGGGGAACAAACCGATGTAGGGAAAAAAAGCATCTTAACACTGAAAACAATTACATTCAAGTGACACTGTGCTTTGTCCAACGGATTTAAAAACATGAGGGGGTAGGGACGTGCCCATTTTAAGATGCTTTGGTGAATTATGCTGGTCCCATGGAGCCCAATAGGAAAAAAACAACTTTATAAGGTCTGGTGAGCCCGAGATTGTGCTTACTGGTATTGACTGGGAGGAGGGAAGATTACCCACGCTCACTTTATAAAGAAAAACATGGCAGCCCTGCTGACTGTGGATGGTTAATGATGGCCAATCCAGTGTTCAATAAAGGACGCGCCGATGTGTACGAGGCTTTTCATTTGCGGCGAAATCCAGAGCTGCAAACCAGCGTGACTCTAGACAGCGTGAAACAAAGGAGGCCATGTACGTTTGTAATGTTGCCATGATCAATCGCAGATCAAAAAAAGTGACTTACATAAGCTTTTACTCAGCATCAAAAGCAAAAAGAAACACTTATTTCTAAAATAAAATGGCGGGGAATAGGTAGATGCAAAGGTTAGTCTTTGATTTTGGATAAAACAACAGTATTATTCCACCTTTGAGGACTAGAAGCCTGTTACATGATCTGAGGGAATGGCACGTCTCGATTAATAAAAATGACATTCATATGTACTCGGTACAGAGGGGTTACCATTTCAATTGGCTTATTGAAGCCCCCGAACCTCACTGATGCTATGGCCATTTACAAACTGTGAATTTTAATTTATAAACACCTGTGGGTCTCTTAGCCACAGTCACACCCAGGAATGGACAGATTTGATCGCAGAATGCGAGACAAAATCTGCCTTCAACAAACGAGCAGTCTCCTGACATCTGTCATGAGTCGGCTATATTAAAACCAAATTTCATTCTTTGATAAATTATTTGGTTAGCAGATAGCGATGCTCGTATAATTAATGTAATAGTCCAGTATTTCCTGAAGGAAATCAGGTTAAGTTGATTTCTGGAAGTTTATTTCTCAGTGATAGTACATACTGGAAATTTAACCATTCTGGTGCAGAGGGCTTGTGCTCAAGTACTCTGTAATTAGTAAAACTTCAGAGGACAACCTGGCAGGTGCGTACTGTGGAACCGCCCACTTACATTTGTATTTGATCACAGTGCAGACAAATGAGGACAAAATCCATGATGACTGGTGGTGAAGCATTTCCGTTTACAGCACTTGGGGATCCATAGGGTTTAAATTCTCTCAACCTTAAAGAAAAGAATTCAGAAACTCGGATGAATCCAGGTATGCGTGATATTTGTTTTTGGCTTCAAGTGTGTTCACATCCTGTACCTAGACTCAAGAAGAAAATATACTTAGCGCCATTGAAAACACACACGAGGTATGTACTGTATTTGTCACAAATGGAAAAATCTAATCGGTTCTTATCATTTATCCACTGAGGTATGAGTGAAATAAAGAAAAGCCGGTGGTATTGTAATTCCGATGCGCGCCACGAGGACGCACCAAGCGATTCTGTGATAGTGAACATTCAGTTGTTCGTGTGTACTGTGACACTTGACTTGTTCCTTTGGGTTGTGGTCAATAGTTTATACAAAGCTAAAAAAAAAAAACAAAAACAAAAACAAAAAATGTTACGGCTTTAAGAAAATGGCACTGCGGACGACACAGGAGAGAGAAAGAGCCATTGGCATGTTACGGGCAGGTCTCAGCCGCTGAGTGGTGGCGCATCATCTGCACTGTCACCGGTCAACAATCAGTCGGCTGTGTGTCCGAGAATGGGAAACAGGCACTGTCACTGACCGACCCCGCCCAGGGCAGCCACAAGTAAGATACCTCACGCATGTGTTTTTAATGGTGCAAAAAATGCATTCATAAAATAGTCAAATCTGCTTTTGACAAATCTTTAGTTTACATTGTTGTGATGGCACCCTCTTCCTGATCTTATCTAGGCCTTTCAACCCCCAGAAAAATGGTGCCAAAAGACTACGCAATACAAGATTCAACATTCTGCAGCAACAAATGAATTACAAGGCCACTCTAATTCGCACTCAAACGCAGGGTTTTCAAACACAAATGCGCACGATACACACATGCAGCTGCACAAAAGATGGCACAAATACAGCGAATCCAGCACTCGTTCACAAACACAAGCACTGCCTGCCTACACTAAGACTCTCTCACGACAGACAGGAGCAGATGTACCTGTCGCGCGGTGCCTTAGCGGCGTGTTCCATGATGCGGGTCAGAGAAGCCCTGTGGCTTTACGTCATTACCAGGGAATCCAGCTGCGCGGTGACTATTCGCCATTTCCCGCCATTCAGCTGCCTCATAAGAGCATAGAGGTGATGAAGCAGGCTTTTTTCCCCTTATCCGCCACAGCGCGCGGCTCCCAATTGCACTCTGATCGACCGCACGGGTGCTGTGTCTGTGGCAGCCGGCATTTATTACGCCGAGGAATTCACCCGAGGAAGCTTACAGGGATGTTTCTGATGATAAACACAGCATGGCGCATGTGACTTCAAGAATTCATATGCGTGGTATTCAGAAATGCACAATGCTCGCGACTTCACGGAAGACACTGCTCCTCAACTTAAAAGGGGAGCCCGATTAGCAGAGCATGGTTTTGGCTGTAGGGAAGGGAAAAAATAGAGCGGACCAACACTGCAAGAGCGATGGAAGGACAAGCCTTTGCCATCCTTTTTGTTTTTCACTTTTTTCTATTTTGGCCTGGGACAAAACTCTTTCATCTGCTTGCTCAGCTCGCCTGTATTCCCTCAGTCACATTATTACGAGCCGGCGAGAAAGTTATTACCAGGCAGCGGCGCTGCTGGTGGCACACACCGCCCTTAAAATGGCACCTAGCGGAGATTGAAACCCGAGGAGCCCGTCCTGCTCTTTCCTATATTTGATGTTAGCTCAGCACAGCACAACCCAGCGCGCTCCCGAGGGTTCGACATTTTATTGCACCTTCTGAGAAAATCTCAACTTTAATTACCAGCTCTGTGTCGATATAGCCATGATAATTTAAAACTGTAAGGGAAATTATAGCAAATTTAGCAAAGAATGTCCCCTGGGGCTAATAAAAGACCATTTTCTGCAGGATTGAAATATACACTGTCTCTTTCCTTTCAAAAACGGGCAAAGAGAAACCACAAATCCAGCACAACAGTCAAGCGCTCACCCAGAGAAATGTATGCTCCATTGATACTGTGACATTTTTAAGCAGAATAAGGTTAAGATTTTAATTAATCGAACAGTGCCGTGTGCCGAGTGCGCAGAAAGGCAAATGCTCCAAGGACGGTTTTCAGGATAGTATATGAGGACACACACTCACACACATGCACAAACACATGCGCACGCGAACACACACACACGCACATACGCGCGCACGCACGCATGCACACAAACACACACACACACACACACACACACACACAATACAACAGCTCTGCACCTCTCAGCACACATACGCACTTGCAACAAAACTAATAACTATTATACCATTAGTCTGTTGAATACTCAGTTGTGATTGGTTGTAAGACGTTCTAAGGGTGTGCATTATTTTCCTGAAACAGCACGCCTATGTAGTTAGTTTTTGGACAGTTTTTATCAATTTACCACACTAAAAACATTGGAAATGAAGGCTAAAATAGACACTGTTTCAGTTTCCCAACATGAACAATAAATCTCTCTGCGAGCAGCTTTTGCATAGCGACAAAAACACAATAGTACTAACTATTGCACGTTAGGTCATAGTAATGGAAGTTACAACTGTTGCAAAGCAACATAATTTAATAGTAGCGGCTTTCACGTCCTGAATGTGACAGGCCGCAGCAAATAATTTGCATAGAAATGCAATTTTTGGACGAAAACACCAAAAATAATCTCTTTGGTTAAGCATATGTGTTTGGTAACTGTAGTATAAGTGCAATAAACAACTCCATACTGGTCATTATATGAAAATACTTGCACACCTAAGTGGTTAACGGACTGGTGCTTCATGTCAGGCCGTATTACACCACTTGGTTGCGCAATTATTTTTGTGTATTGTCTGGCGTGTCACTTTTAATTGCTTAATTGGAGCACCTGCAAGAGCAAAGGCTTTGAATTTCTGTAGGAAGCAATAATCCAAGCAAGACAGCAAATGCCAGGAGGCCCTGTAGATAACTTTGTCAGGATGGTCAGGTAAGCTAATAACATCTACACTAAGTGAGATAACAACAGCTGATCTGATGCTGTAACAGAACAAGTAGCAGACAGGGATAGGTAACAGGGATAGATAGTCAGTGCTTCAGACTAACTCATAACCAATGAAAAATGAACTTCTGAAAGAACTGCTTCAGTTATGTTCTCTTGGGTTTTCTGGGAAAGGAATGCAGTTTGGCTGTCTTAAGACATCGGAGGACCTCATATCTTTGCTACCAGTGAGCCAGTTCGACTTCTGCGACCCTAGCAACCGACAGAAATATTTGTGATGGACTCAGTCCTACACACTATTAAACAAAAGAATGTGTGGGCTCACTATTGATTGATAACAGTCTGTTCAAGGGCCCTGAAGGGTCTGTCTCAACACTGAAATAGTAAAACAGTGGAGGAAGCAGCTGCAGGTACACTCTGAGACCCCTAAATCAGTTCAGCTGCACTCTGAAACTCCTAAATCAGTTCAGGTGCACTCTGAGACTCCGAAATCAGTGCAGCTGCACTCTGAGACTCCCAAATCAGTGCAGGTACACTCCGAGACCCCTGAATCAGTGCAGGTACACTCTGAGACGCCTGAATCAGCGTAGGTACACTCTGAGACTCCTAAATCAGTGCAGTTACACTCTGAGACCCCTAAATCAGTACAGGTACACTCTGAGACTCCTATATCAGTGCAGGTACACTCTGAGACCCCTAAATCAATGCGGCTACACTCCGAGACCCCTAAATCAGTGCAGGTACACTCTGGAACCCCTGAATCAGCGTAGGTACACTCTGAGACGCCTAAATCAGTGCAGGTGCACTCTGAGACTCCTAAATCAGTGCAGCTGCACTCTGAGACCCCTGAATCAGTGTAGGTACACTCTGAGACTCCTAAATCAGTGCAGCTATACTCTGAGACTCCTAAATCAGTGCAGCTAAACTCTGAGACCCCTGAATCAGTGCAGGTATACTCTGAGACCCCTAAATCAATTCAGCTACACTCTGAGACTCCTAACTCAGTACAGATATACTCTGAGACCCTTAAATCAGTGCCGGTGTACTCTGAGACACCTAAATCAGTACAGGTACAGTATACTCTGAACTCCTAAATCAGTGCAGGTATACTCTGAGACCCCAAAATCAGTGCAGGGAGACTCTGAGATCCCTAAATCAGTTCAGCTGCACTCTGAAACTCCGAAATCAGTGCAGCTGCACTCTGAGACTCCTGAATCAGTGCAGGTACAGGATACTCTGAGCCCCCTAAATCAGTACAGGTACAGTATACTCTGAGACTCCTAAATCAGTGCAGGTACACTCTGAGACCCCTGAATCAGTGCAGGTACACTCTGAGACGCCTGAATCAGCGTAGGTACACTCTGAGACTCCTAAATCAGTGCAGGTACACTCTGAGACTCCTATATCAGTGCAGTTACACTCTGAGACCCCTAAATCAGTACAGGTACACTCTGAGACTCCTATATCAGTGCAGGTACACTCTGAGATCCCTAAATCAATGCGGCTACACTCCGAGACCCCTAAATCAGTGCAGGTACACTCTGAGACCCCTGAATCAATGCGGCTACACTCCGAGACCCCTAAATCAGTGCAGGTACACTCTGAGACCCCTGAATCAGCGTAGGTACACTCTGAGACTCCTAAATCAGTGCAGCTGCACTCTGAGACCCCTGAATCAGTGTAGGTACACTCTGAGACTCCTAAATCAGTGCAGCTATACTCTGAGACTCCTAAATCAGTGCAGCTAAACTCTGAGACCCCTGAATCAGTGCAGGTATACTCTGAGACCCCTAAATCAATTCAGCTACACTCTGAGACTCCTAACTCAGTACAGATATACTCTGAGACCCTTAAATCAGTGCAGGTGTACTCTGAGAGACACCCTAAATCAGTACAGGTACAGTATACTCTGAACTCCTAAATCAGTGCAGGTATACTCTGAGACCCCCAAAATCAGTGCAGGGAGACTCTGAGATCCCTAAATCAGTTCAGCTGCACTCTGAAACCCCGAAATCAGTGCAGCTGCACTCTGAGACTCCTGAATCAGTGCAGGTACAGGAAACTCTGAGCCCCCTAAATCAGTACAGGTACAGTATACTCTGAGACTCCTAAATCAGTGCAGGTAACTCTGAGACCCCTGAATCAGTGCAGGTACACTCTGAGACGCCTGAATCCGTAGGAATCTGAGACTCCTAAATCAGTGCAGGTACACTCTGAGACTCCTATATCAGTGCAGTTACACTCTGAGAGACCCCTAAATCAGCAGGTACACTCTGAGTAAACACTCTGAGACCCCCCTGAATCTGAGAGTGCAGGTACACTCTGAGACTCCTAAATCAGTGCAGCTGCACTCTGAGACCCCTGAATCAGTGTAGGTACACTCTGAGACTCCTAAATCAGTGCAGCTATACTCTGAGACTCCTAAATCAGTGCAGCTAAACTCTGAGACCCCTGAATCAGTGCAGGTATACTCTGAGACCCCTAAATCAATTCAGCTACACTCTGAGACTCCTAACTCAGTACAGATATACTCTGAGACCCCTGAATCAGCGTAGGTACACTCTGAGACTCCTAAATCAGTGCAGGTGCACTCTGAGACTCCTAAATCAGTGCAGCTGCACTCTGAGACCCCTGAATCAGTGTAGGTACACTCTGAGACTCCTAAATCAGTGCAGCTATACTCTGAGACTCCTAAATCAGTGCAGCTAAACTCTGAGACCCCTGAATCAGTGCAGGTATACTCTGAGACCCCTAAATCAATTCAGCTACACTCTGAGACTCCTAACTCAGTACAGATATACTCTGAGACCCTTAAATCAGTGCAGGTATACTCTGAGACACCTAACTCAGTACAGGTACAGTATACTCTGAACTCCTAAATCAGTGCAGGTATACTCTGAGACCCCTAAATCAGTGCAGGGAGACTCTGAGATCCCTAAATCAGTGCAGGTACACTCTGGGACCCCTGAATCATTGCAGTTACACTCTGAGACTCCTAAATCAGTGCAGGTATACTCTGAGACTCCTATATCAGTGCAGGTACACTCTAAGACTCCTATATCAGTGCAGGTACACTCTGAGACCCCTGAATCAGTGCAGTTACACTCAGAGACTCCTAAATCAGTGCAGGTACACTCTGAGACTCCTATATCAGTGCAGTTACACTCTGAGACCCCTAAATCAGTACAGGTACACTCGGAGACTCCTATATCAGTGCAGGTACACTCTGAGACCCCTAAATCAATGTGGCTACACTCTGAGATCCCTAAATCAGTGCAGGTACACTCTGAGACCCCTGAATCAGTACAGGTACAGTATACTCTGAGACTCCTAAATCAGTGCAGGTGCACTCTGAGACTCCTAAATCAGTGCAGCTGCACTCTGAGACCCCTGAATCAGTGTAGGTACACTCTGAGACTCCTAAATCAGTGCAGCTATACTCTGAGACTCCTAAATCAGTGCAGCTAAACTCTGAGACCCCTGAATCAGTGCAGGTATACTCTGAGACCCCTAAATCAATTCAGCTACACTCTGAGACTCCTAACTCAGTACAGATATACTCTGAGACCCTTAAATCAGTGCAGGTATACTCTGAGACACCTAACTCAGTACAGGTACAGTATACTCTGAACTCCTAAATCAGTGCAGGTATACTCTGAGACCCCTAAATCAGTGCAGGGAGACTCTGAGATCCCTAAATCAGTGCAGGTACACTCTGAGACCCCTGAATCATTGCAGTTACTTTCTGAGGCTCCTAAATCAGTGCAGGTATACTCTGAGACTCCTATATCAGTGCAGGTACACTCTAAGACTCCTATATCAGTGCAGGTACACTCTGAGACCCCTGAATCAGTGCAGTTACACTCAGAGACTCCTAAATCAGTGCAGGTACACTCTGAGACTCCTATATCAGTGCAGTTACACTCTGAGATCCCTAAATCAGTACAGGTACACTCGGAGACTCCTATATCAGTGCAGGTACACTCTGAAACCCCTAAATCAATGCGGCTACACTCTGAGATCCCTAAATCAGTGCAGGTACACTCTGAGACCCCTGAATCAGTACAGGTACAGTAGACTCTGAATTCCTAAATCAGTACAGGTACACGCTGAGACTCCTATATCAGTGCAGGTACACTCTGAGACCCCTAAATCTGTGCAGTTACACTCTGAACCTCTAAATCAGCGCAGCTAAAATCTGAGACCCCTAAATCAGTACAGATATACTCTGAGACCCTTAAATCAGTGCAGGTACAGGATACTATGAGACCCCTAAATCAGTACAGGTACAGTACACTCTGAACTCCTAAATCAGTGCAGGTATACTCTGAGACTCCTAAATCAGTGCACGGAGACTCTGAGATCCCTAAATCAGTGCAGGTACACTCTGAACCACTAAATCAGTGCAGCCAAAATCTGAGACCCCTAAGTCAATTCAGGTATACTCTGAGACCCCTAAATCAGTGCTGGTACAGTATACTCCGAACCCCTAAATCAGTGCAGGTACAGTATACTCTGAACCCCTTAATCAGTGTGGGTACATTCTGAGACCCCTAAATCAGTACAAATATACTCTGAGACTCCTAAATCAGTGCAGGTATACTCTGAGACTCCTAAATCAGCGCAGGTACACTACTGAGACCCCTGAATCAGTGCAGGTATATGAAACAGGGCCGGCGCTAGAACAGGGAATTGGGGGTGCACAGACAAGTCCCTTTAGGACAAGAATTAGTCCTGGCAAGTTCTTAATCATTTTCCTTTATCGACACATTTTCCAATTATCGTAATTGGCATCTGAAGACACGGTTTATCTCCATATGCGATCTAACAGCGATGGAATCATGGGCTAAATTCAGCACAGTGGCAGAACCAGAACTGATAACTGGGGTGCACACAACATTCGTTTAAAACAATTATTAGTCCTGACCTGTTCTCAGTCATTTTCATGATTAACAAAAGGTTCACTCTGAGAGCACTCCACACTTAACAGGTGCTGCGTGTTCTCCCCGATTAGGTAAGACGACAATCATTCATTTGGACGCGTATTTGCTGTATTTAAATCAATGTTATTCAAAATCGCATACCTGCGCAAATAGATTGATCCGTATGTTTTTTATAGCCTATTAAACTGCCGAGTGCTGCTGTTTTTTTTTTAATCAACCCATGCAATATCGAGAGTGAAAGGCGATATTTCATTGGAATGCGGACCAGTTCAATCAACGCAAAGCATTGGCCTATTAATAAGTAAATTATTTTTCTGTACTGAATTTAGCCCATGATTCCATCGCTGTTAGATCGCATATGGAGAGAAACCGTGTCTTTGGTTGCCAATTACGATAATTGGAAAACGCGTCAATACAGGAAAATGATTGAGAACTTGCCAGGACTAATTCTTGTCATAAAGGGACTGTCTGTGGCCCCCCAATTCCCTGTTCTAGCACCGGGCCTGCTCTGAAACCCCTAAATCAATGCAGGTATACACTGAGACCCCTAAATCAGTGTAGGTATACTCTGAAACCCCTAAATCAGTGCAGGTATACTCTGAGACCCCGAAATTAGTACAGGTATGCTCTGAGACTCCAAAATCAGAGCAGGTATACTCTGAGACCCCCACATCAGTGGATGAACAATCTATAACCTCTTTAGTCAGTACAGGCACAAACTAGGGCCTATAAATCAGTGCAAGTACACTCTGAAACCCTTTAAGTCACTACAAGCATGCTCTTAGGCCCCAGAGGTTTTTTAACACCCATAAATTAGTGCAGGTGCACTCTGTGAGTCCTAATTTAGTAGAGGTATGCTATAAGACCCCTAATTCAGAGCAGGTACACTCCATAGCACCTCGCTATAGCCTCAATGCAGGTAGTGTGAGCACATATGTTTAAGTGTTCCCCGAGGGTGCAAAATGCATTATGCTGGAGAAGCTTGGATTCATGCCTCTGCTAACCAAATTCAGATATTGTAAGGCTTTTCGGTGCACACGTTGTTATACACTGAAAACAGATGAAGGCGAGAGGATCAAGGGCTAGGATAAAGGTAGTTTTATTAATGTCTGAAGCAGGGCTTCAGACACTCATGCAATATTACAAACAGATGGAGAATAACTATCCCCTTCCAATTACAAAGAAACAGAGAGACTGAATGCTAATGCTTATACAGAGAATAAAGTAGAACACAATGTCTACATTGGTAGGGCAAACAGTGACTTTGCATCGGTACGCTGAGAGGTGCAAGCTTATATTGGCTTAATTATAAAATGAGACTAATTCAGCTGCAGGTGATGGTGGTTGAGTGCAGGAGCTGAAGGGGGCCTTGGAGTTAATACTCTGGTGATGCAGACCATTGTTGGAGAGGCATGACATGGCAGATATAAACAGCAAACTTGCCGGTCTGGGTATTTGCTTTTAGGTGGGAAGAGCCGACAGACTAGTGTAAAGGTACCCAGCACCCCTCACTCCTGTTCATCGCACACCACCTGACCAGAACATTTTAGCACTGAGGCGCCATTACAGGCCAGCCACCAGAACACCTGGAGAACACCTGCTTTGTCAATCAGAGGCATGTTTTCCACACAAAAAACAATCACCTCCATACTCACCCCACAGTCTGGCCCGAGAGACTGCATCAGGGAATCATGGGACAGACGAGGGAAAATATTCTCTCACTCTTATGGCATCAAGTTTAGAGTTCGGCTCTGGCAAATTCAACTAATGGCTCAGCTGATTAGTCAACACAGCCCATTCTGTACGAGTGCAGTCTATTTAAACTGTCTCCTTCACTTACATGGCTGCCTTGCTGCAGACCTCCTATCTAAAAATACACAGCCAGACCAGCTGCTCTCTCTCCTATTCATCTAACTCTGACCATGGACCTGCCAGCCCATGGCAATAGGGTCCTAAACTCTAACCTAACTTGAGTTTTTCGGTGATTTTGGCATGCGCACCCTGTGTCTGTGTGGGTTTCCTTCCTCCAACCACTAAAGACATTCTTTGAACCAATCCTATGAAATGAAAGGCATTTAATCATCCTTACTGCTGCTGAATCAATAAATCCTCTGTGTAACACTCTATCCCCAACGTTACCCACACATGCTCGTGCAGGTGGACTGGGAAGCTTCCAGAACAGACTAACTCTGCCAAGAAAATAACTCTATGGGGTTTAAATCAGGTGAGTTGAACTCCACATTTTGTAATTTCCATTCGAGAAAGTTCTTTGTTTTGGGTCATTGTCTTCCTGAAAAACAAAGTTTTTTTTTTGCCATTTAATCTATGTGTAAATTACTATTGATTCCACCCTTTTGAGAAATAGAGTATATATATTCTGTGCTATAAATATAATACCCCCCCCCCATATGCAGTATGCAGTTCGCATAAATATAAAGTTCCTTACTTTTACAACCGTGGTCATCAGGGGTACATATTTAATTAAACCATCTTGTTGCTCAAGAAACTACTTTTTTAAATAATACCTCTGAAAAAAAAAGCCTGATGGTATATTTTACTGATCATTTTTCCAGCTCAAGCTGCAATGTGTTATTATAAGCTGCATTATTTCCCTTGAGAAAATGAGACAGCTGCATTCAGGCAAATGGATTTAACGTATTGTAATGGAAGTCCACTCAAATTCGATAAAGGCCTAATACTCCATTCTAAGTACCAAAAAGAGGAAGCCTCTTCTTACTTTTGTGATTTAGCGAGAATACTGTTTCATGATCTAATTGAGCTCAGCTTTGCAGACTTTCAATGAAGCATGACAAGCGTTTGCACAAAGTATTTGAAACTAAATCTTAAAGTTGAGCCGGGGCCATTCCATTTAGTTTAGAAACAGAATAAATGTGGACAGTGCACAGGTTTCAAATATGGAAATGTACTGTATGTGATCTACTGTGAGCAGTATAATTCAGTGAATAATTCAGTGGATAGTGAAACATTGCTATTATTATTATTATTGTTGTTGCTGTTGTTGCTGTGATTGATACGATTCAATGGACTGCGATGCATTACTTTTTAAAATTTTAGTTCTGTTGTTTGCTGAGTCAATCACCAGATCTGAATCCTTATCGAACACGTGTTTTATAAGTTAAAGAAGAGACTGAATAGTATATGAGCACTAAAGATGGCTGCAGTGCAGACCTGGCAGAGCCTCGCCAGAAAAGATACCCAGTGTCTGGGGATGTCTATGTGTCACAGACTTCAAGCAGTTAAGGATATGCAACCCCATATGTAAAAAATGATTACTTCATTCTACATTATTTTAAACTGTCACGTTTTTGATGCGCTAATAAATGGGGGGGGGTTATATAACAAAGGTGCTGTTATTTCTAAACGGTTCATCCAGAATGTACAGTATGAAAACACCATGAAATTTAAGCTGACAGACTGCATATTAACCTCATTGCCATCGCATCCTTTCAAACTCATAGTGCTAAGATATGGAGCCAATTGAAAAATGCATCCCTTTACAATGAATTTACAATGAGATATAGACTTCTTGGCTCCCTTGAGTGAGATATATGAGCCAGTCTGTAAAAAAAAAAAAAAAAAAGAAGTCCAGCTAAAGCATATGGGCAAATCAAACACTTTCATTTTAATATTTTTTCCCCTCATATTCAAGCTATTCAAATGACGTCATCTAATTTTATTATGCAAACTGCAGGAGTCAAAATTATAGCCAGACATGACAATTACTGTCAATAAAATCAAATTAGGTGAAATTGGTAATATTTTTCTATGATATTACTTTATGTTTATTTCAGGCTACATGAACACTTTGGGCTCTAAATTCGTTGACCAGGCGCAGGCGCGGCAAATGGGGGGGAGCGCCGCGCCAACGGGGTGTATCCAGGCGTATTTTGCAATTTCATGCCCGGCGCAAGTACTCCTCTGTCCCACCTCTGTCTCTCCTGCCAGCGCAAGTGGCAAAGAGGGAGGAGAGAAGGCGTAAGTGGGTTTAACACAGCCGAGTCAAATCTTCACCAATCAAATGAGCTTCTCTCCTCACCTTTAAATATTGGAATAAAGAAGCCTCTGTCCTATATCTGCATCATGTGTTAATGTTGTATTTTACTTTGCTGCTTCAGGCATGTTTTCTGCACCGCTTACGTCTATATTAAGCATTACGAATATGAGTTAGCTGGCTAGCTAGGGAATTCGCGAATTATTACCATTAGCAAACTTGAATAGAATTTCAAAACGAAACTACGTCAGATCATTCAAACTTAAGAAATTGGAATGAAATACGATGGTTGCTCATTTATTTCTTCTGCCTGCATCATTGGGAAGAGAAACGATGGATAGCGTGTTCCTATTATTACACCCTGTTGCAGCTTAAAATTTTGGGATTAACATGCATGGACAACAATGCAAGGTACGTTACACATTTATTTTCAATATGCGATCTTAACTCAGTACGAGATCATAGCAATCAGGCTGTATTCCTTTCCCCCACTAAAAACGATAAAACCTAAGTGACAGTAATAGTAGTAATAAGCCGCTTGCACACTAGACGCGAACGAATTTTTCGCACGACAGATTACGTTCAAAGTCAATGCAAAGACGCGAATTCACACGTGTATTCGCGTCTTTGCATTGACTTTGAATGTAATCAGTCATGCAAAAAATTCATTTCGCGTCCAGTGTGCACGCGGCTTTACTGAGCATAGAACGCAAGCATTTTATATATAAATATATATATACAGTCGTGCCCAAAATTATTCATACCCCTACCAATTTTTGAGTTTTTTCGAGATATCTTTTGACAAATCAAATTTATTCTTGCACAAATGACACAGTAAGTTGACATCGGGCTGTAAGAAGTACAGTAAACAATTTTTCAAGAAATACATTACTTTTTGGTATTTTATTTGACAGATTTACAAAAAATGCCATGTCCAGAATTATTCATACCCTTTTTTCAGTAATTGATGGCAAAGCCTTTATTCAAGATTACAGCCTCCAAACGCCTCCTGAAGTTGATCACAAGGTTTCTACACATTTCCATGGGGATTTTGGCCCACTCCTCTTTTGCAAACTTTTCCAGGTCCTTAAGGTTTGAGGGTTTTCTTGCCATGACCTTGGTCTTCAGTTCCCTCCACAGATTCCGGATAGCATTGAGGACGGAGCTCTGGCTTGGCCACTCCAAAACTTTCACTTTGTTGTCCACTAACCATTTCTTGACTGATTTGGCCATGTGTTTAGGATCAATATCCTTTTGGAATATCAATTCCTCCCCGAGATCAAGTTATTTGCCAGATTGCTTGATGTTTTCACTGAAGATCTGGATATACTGGTCCTGTTCCATAGTGTCATTAACTTTAACAAGGTTTCCAGGCCCATTCGCTGAAAAGCAACCCCAGAGCATGATACTCCCGCCACCATGTTTGACTGTTGGGACCATGTTTTTCAGGTTGAACGCTTCACCTTTCCTACGCCAAACAAAAGCCACATCTCTGTGCCCAAACAGCTGATCTTTGTTTCATCTGTCCATAACATTGACAGCCAGAAGCTTATATCTTCATCCAGGTGAGCTTTTGCAAAGGCTAGACTAGTTCTTGTGTGTCTGGGTTGGAGAAGTGTAAGTGGCGTAAAAAAGGTGAAATCTTCAACCGAAAAACACGGTCCCAACGGTCAAACACGGTGGCGGGAGTATCATGCTCTTGGGTTGCTTTTCAGCAAATGGGCCAGGAAACCTTGTTAAAGTCAATGGCATTATGAAACAGGACCAGTATATCCAGATCTTCAGTTAAAACATTAAGCAATCTGCTGAAAAACTTGGTCTTGGGCAGGAATGGATCTTCCAACAGGATAATGATCCTAAAGACAGGGCCAAATCAGTCAAGAAATGGTTAGTGGCCAACAAAGTGAACGTTTTGGAGTGGCCAAGCCAAAGCCCCGACCTCAATCCTATCCAGAATCTGTGGAGGGAACTGAAGACCAAGGCCATGTCAAGGAAACCCTTAAACTTTAAGGACCTGGAAAAGTTTGCAAAAGAAGAGTGGACCAAAATCCCCATGGAGATGTGTAGAAACCTTGTGATTCACCACAGGAAGCATTTGGAGGCTGTAATCGTGAATAAAGGCTTTGGCAGCAATTACTGAGAAAAGGGTATGAATAATTCTGGACATGGCATTTTTTGTAAATCTGTCAAATAAAATAGCAAAAAGTAATGTATTTCTCGAAAAATTGTTTACTGTACTTCTTACAGCCTTATATCAACTTACTGTGTCATTTGTGCAAGAATAAATTTGATTTGTCAAAAAATATCTTGAAAAAACCCTAAAAATTGGTAGGGATATGAACAGTTTTGGGCATGACTGTATATACATATATATATATATATATATATATATATATATACACACTGCCTGATGCCGAGGCAGTTTGTGGTTGGCTGAGAAAGATGTGAAGTCGTTAGTTTGCATCACAGATTCAGCTGCGTTGATTGAGCCAGGTGGAGTTTCCATTACGCGTGCCAACCGCCTTTGATCTGACATCAGGACAATCGATATAGATACCATAATTTATGTCTTGATTCAGATAGTTACATTAAATAGTGGCTGCGGTAATAATTTATTGCATTGAAATGTGCCTGACATTCTGGAAACCTGCCTGTGAGGTTTCGGTGACGTGTGCGCACTGTGCGCCGGTCAGCCAAATTACCACTGCACAGAAAGTAAACCAGGTTGGAGCTGGCAAGCTCTCTGCGCACTTTTGGCGGAGCCTTTATCCACGAAATTGTCACTGCGTCTTGATGAATATGTGACACCTCCCCCTACTACGCAGCCACACCCATCTCGGCGCACGTCCGTCTATTAAATTGCAAAAGTGGCTGCGCACAGTGTTGCACCGCACGAAATTATCACTGCGCGGGCTGCACCGGACGAAATTACCACTGCGTGGGCTGTGCCACGCTGCGCCACCCTGCGCTGCTCCAAGAAATTAGAGCCCTTTGTGTCATCACTTTGTGTTCATTAGGGTATAAAAACTCAGAGAAAAAAGCAAACAAACAAACAGAAGAACTGTTACTTCAAAAATGACATGACAATGGACAACGGCTGCACGATTAACCGAATCGCGATTATTACAAAATGTTACAAAATGTTTTCCACCTTCACTGTTGGCTATTTAAGCCAGGGGTGGGCATTCCTGGTCCTGGAGGGCCGGTGTGTATGCAGGTTTTTATTTCTATCAATTACCCTGACTAATTGAGTTAATTGATTGCATACACAAATAAAGATTTACGCAATGATTCGATCAGAGGAAAATGTTTTATGTAGGGAGACAAGAACAGTCTTTGGTGTTATTCATGATAATTTCAAAAAATGCACCTGAAACGCCAAATTTCATAAATGGTTTAGCGAATTTAGATAATCAACTAATTGAAGGCCAGAAGTTGGTGTGAAAACCAGGGACAGATACGTGAAAAAACGTTTTAAAAAATGCTGATTAGAGGTCTAAAATTCTGAAAAACAAGTGGGTCTAAGGGCACCAAACAAAGATCAGCATGAAAGAGAAAGATTTCAGGGACAAACTACCAGGAAAACTGTAGGATATACAATGAATAACCCAGCAGTAACTTTCACTCGAACACAGGCATCTCTGAAACAAAAGGACATGGCTGTTTCAACAAGTCAATAAGAAGATGAAATATGCGTGAAACAATGCAGACTCATGGTGTGTAATGTTCATGTGTCCCAAGGTAGATTTGCAAGGTAGAGTTGCCAAGAAAAAGCTATTTTTGCACCCACAGCATATAAGAGCCCTCCTGCAATTTGCTAAACTAAATCTGAAGAAACCTCCAGAGCTCAGAAATAAAGTCATTTGGAGTGATGAGACAAAAATGTAACTTTATGGTTTGGAGAGGAGTCAACAAGGCAAATGAAGGGAAATACATTAGCCTCATGATGAGGCTTGGGGGTGGATATCTGCTGTTTTAGGGGTGTGGAAGTCACAGAAGCACAGCTAATTTGGTCCAAATTGATGAAATGATGTATTATGGAAGAAAAAGGATGCACCAGCTCACAAGATACACCTGGAGTGCACTTGGACTTTCCAACAGGACAGCAATCCAGAACACAAGGCCAGGTTGACCCTCTCATGACTGTAACTGAGGAAAGTGAAAGTGCTGGAGTGCCCCTCACAGTTCCTGGACCTCAACATCATTGAGCAACCTGGTTAGAACTCAAATGTGCAGGACATGCAACGCAACCACAGAACACACAAGATCTGAAGACTTTTTGCCAAGAAGAGAAGACAGTTTGTCCTCCAATGAAAATATAGGAACTCCAGCAAAATCTTAAAAGGCTGGATGGTATCATTGAAGCTCAAGAGGGCAACACACAATGCTATGGACCAAGGGCATGTAAACTTTAGACAAGGATGTGTAAACTTTTGACAAGGGTATGGCAACTTTTGACACAGGCATGTTAACTTTTGACAAGGGTATGGCAACTTTTGACATAGGCATGTTAACTTCTGACAAGGGTATGGCAACTTTTGACACAGGTATGTAAACTTTTGACAAGGGTATGGCAACTTTTGACACAGGCATGTCAACTTTTTACAAGGGTATGGCAACTTTTGACACAGGCATATAAACTTTTGACAAGGGTATGGAAACTTTTGACAAGGGTATGGTAACTTTTTGACCAGAGTCATTTCAGCTGCTGTAATGATAGTTATTATAAATAGAAAATTCTGTGATGATAAATAGCTTTATCTGAGTGCTGTTCATAAATAAAAGAAATGTGTTCTGAACCATCACTCATGTTGTTAACATCTTATAAATTCTGCCTGATGTATGAATACTTATGGGTAGAAGTGAATATAATATGCTGGGTATGAGCAATAGGTGCAATAGGTGAGCAATGATAAGAAAAAACTTTTAGATATGCACCTAGGTTTTTTGACCTACCAGAACCAAGTTGAAATAAAATAATAAAGTTAAATGTGAAAAATTAAATAGCTTTTCATGTATTATGCAAATAGTTGCTCACTGGCCTCAATTTTGTGCTGAACAAAAGGATCGCAAATTACCGCCAACTCATCAGGGGGGAGGGGGGAGGAGGGCTGGTTTTGAATTTCATATCTGCCCAAAAAAATTCACATATGTGGTAGATAAAAAATGTAATTGTTTGGTTTGTACGTAGTACATTCTAAATGGATAGTCAAATGCAGTACATGTGTAATGTTAAATGTGTAATGATTTTACACTCTATGTACATGCTATAACTGTGTGAGGTTTATAAATGTGTACATCTGATATACTCATGAGAAACATGTAATTAATACTTGCTGTAAACAAAATGTTCACATAAAGTGCACGGGGGCATTACAGGGCCACTGTACTTGCTTATTTTTTTCAAACCTGGGATGCAATCAGGGCTGTAGACTGCAGCAGTCCTTCTGACAGGCCAGTACAGCTGAGGCTGAACTAACACACACACACACACGCGCACGCACACACACAAACAAGGACCCCGTGTGTTTAGATGGAACAAGCCTGGCAGTCTGTGACTTGGTGAGTGTCCATCTTCCAGTCTTCCTGTCGGAAACAAATACTTTATTCCTTCAATATACCAAAGGGGAGTAATAAAACAACTGTTCTTTATTTGTCATCCTCATCCAGCAACCTAGCATGGGGCCTTCAAAGGCAGGAGAAAATATACAATTCCTCTGAATCCTTTCTTCAAATGCTGCGAAACACCACGGGAGCCAGGGATGTAGCCTGAACGACAAGTGCACTGAATAATCAGCTTTTCTTTACCCACAGAAACATATAGTGAATTGTTACTGAGTAGAATTATCTGAAACAATTAACAATAAGGTTACATGAAATAACATTAGTAAATGCAGTGATCATAATTAATTAACAGTTACTAAAAAGTTAACTAATATGTATGGAAGCCCATAGTGGACAATATTCAAATGAAAATGTAATCCCACTATTGCATTATAATTTTCCACTTATGAATGAGTTATTTGAGACAATATTAAATTGAAAATGCATTAATCCAATTATCACTTTCATTTTCACATTCGCATATGGGAAATCTATGACTATATTCAAATGATAATGAAAAGCTGTTTGACATTTCATTTTCAGAGTGATGCTCCGCAATACAGTGGACAATATTCAAATGCAATAAGCAAAACAGCACCCCCAGCCTATTGCATTTACATTTACATGTCATCACGCTCTTTTAGGGTCAACATGATAATGAAAATGCTGTTTTCCAATCACTTGGAAATAATAATGATATAATAATGATGACGACATTTGACTTTCCATTTTCAAAGACTTATCCTGCAATACATGGGACAATATTCAAACGCAGTAAGGGAAACAGCGTCTCCCAGTCCATTGCATTTTCAAATACATGTCACCACGCTCTTTTTGGGACACAATGAAAATTAAAATGCAATCTGTTAGCGTCTCATCAAGGCGGGTCTTCCGCTAGGACGTCACTTATTAGGGGCGCGAGCGGAAACCATGTTCCTTATTTGCATACCAACCAATCAGCTTCTGGGTAGCGCTTGTACGCACGGAGGCTTACTGATAATGTCATGATGGCTAGGCTGCTATGTATTGTGTGCCATCGCTTTAGGCTACGTTGCCCTTTGGATGTAGCCATCTCGGCAGCTAATATGCTAGCTAACGTTAACTAAGGAAAATATTTGTAAATGATCAGCACATTAAAGTGATATGATTTGATTTTTGCCCAGCTCTATTAACTGAGCTAGCTGTAATATGCATGAACTTATCCGAGGCTTCGCGGCAGTGTTGTGCAACTGCAACCCAAGTATGCTTGCAGATTTCAGAGACGTTAGCTAGCTTGCTAGTGAGTCTAAAAGCAATCGCTTAGGTACAGCTAGCTAGCTATGATGCCTACTGGAGAAGCTCTTACAGCCCTGATTTGTCACTTTCAACGCCATCTCGCACACACGACCTCTTTCACCATTAGCAGCTTCTTTTACCTAAAGAACAAACTGTCAGTTCAGCCGAGTTGCAAGTTCGCCACTCATGAAACATGCACAATGTATGCATCATGCAGAGCGGTCCGGTAAACGGCCAGCAGTACGGCTGCCGCTGTTCCTAGATTAATCGCGATTCCCAAGCCATGTAGCAATGGGAGAAGTTTTGATGACTCTGACTGGCTGAAAACGATGTTCCTCTCTTGCTAACTTAACCTGCTGTAATATGAACTTCTTTGATATGTTTGGCAGCACTTTTGTACGTCCCAACAGTACTATCAGATTTCGGGGAGATTTAAATGGATAGCTCATTACCTGGCTAGCTCAAGAACAATCGGCAAACACAAGAGCAATCGCTGTCAGCTGGCTAGCTTGTGAAGCTAGGGCAAAGACCGAATCTCAGCGATTATGTATAAAAATGATGACAACTAGCTACAGCAGGGTGGGAAGACGGATAGCGTTTTATCTGGAGTAATGTAATACGCTATAGCACGTATGGAAGGATAATGCTGCTTTAACTAGCTATGAAATAGCATGTCTCAGGCTGAACTGTCAGTTTGTTCTTTAGGTAAAAGAAGCTGTTAATCAATGGTGAAAGAGGTCGTGTGTGCGAGATGGCGTTGAAAGTGACAAATCAGGGCTGTAAGAGCTTCTCCAGTAGGCATCATAGCTAGCTAGCTGTACCTAAGCGATTGCTTTTAGACTCGCTAGCAAGCTAGCTAACGTCTCTGAAATCTGCAAGCATACTTGGGTTGCAGTTGCACAACACTGCCGCGAAGCCTTGGATAAGTTCATGCATATTACAGCTAGCTCAGTTAATAGAGTTGGGGCGAAAATCAAATCATGTCACTTTAATGTGATGATCATTTACAAATATTTTCCTTAGTTAACGTTAGCTAGCATACTAGCTGCCGACATGGTTACATCCAAAGCGCAACGTAGCCTAATGCGCAATGGCACACAATACATAGCAGCCTAGCCATCATGACATTATCAGTAAGCCTCCGTGCGTACAAGCGCTACCCAGAAGCTGATTGGTTGGTATGCAAATAAGGAACATGGTTTCCGGTCGCGCCTAATGAGTGACGTCCTAGCGGAAGACCCGCCTTGATGAGACGCTAACAGATTGCATTTTAATTTTCATTGTGTGCCAAAAAGAGCGTAGTGACATGTATTTGAAAATGCAATGGACTGGGAGGCGCTGTTTCCCTTACTGCGTTTGAATATTGTCCCATGTATTGCAGGATAAGTCTTTGAAAATGGAATGTCAAATATCGTCATCATTATTATATCATTATTATTTCCAAGTGATTAGAAAACAGCATTTTCATTATCATGTTGACCCTAAAAGAGCGTGATGACATGTAAATGTAAATGCAATAGGCTTGGGGTGCTGTTTTGCTTATTGCATTTGAATATTGTCCACTGTATTGCAGAGCATGACTTTGAAAATGAAATGTCAAAAAGCTTTTCATTATCATTTGAATATAGTCATAGATTTCCCATATGTGAATGTGAAAATGAAAGTGATAATTGGATTAATGCATTTTCAATTTAGTATTGTCTCAAATAACTCATTCATATGTGGAAAATTATAATGCAATAGTGGGATTACATTTTCATTTGAATATTGTCCACTATGGGCTTCCATAAATATGTCCTGTAATCATTTACTAATGTTAACTAAGGCACTTATTCATACATTCTTAAATGGTTTAACAGTTTGAAGTGCTACTTAAGGGATACTAAAGGGATGTTTTCAACCTCACAAAAATGGGGACAATGAGCATTAATAAGTTATTAATTATAGTTACATAATACTAATTCAGTACTCTGATGCAATAGTCAACTGTTAATTAACTGATACTCCGTATTAACTCATATTAATTGATGTACCCTTCTTGTAAAGTGTTACTGAATTATCATAATGATTGTTGAATTAATTATGAAATTGCAGGCCTGGCACACAAAGGCTGATGGAAAAACTGCTGAAGCTACATTGAGCACTGATGATGACGATGATGACAATGAGGATATGTGACCAAACACAGTAAAGGATGTAACAATTAAATTTTTGTCATTTTTTGTTTTTTGTTTGACGAGAAATTATAGCATTAGAGCTACAAACTGTGGTATTAATTGTTAAAATTGCCAGTTTGTCTCAGACTTTAGGCTCTGTAAATTATGTGGGTCTCAAAGAAGTGATTTTGAGAAATTGGCTTTTAAAATTCAGCTTACAGGGTTCAGACTGTCAAAGTTTCTCATGCAGAAGGGACAAAGGTGTGTGTTAGCAGCGAGACACAGCATCCTCCCAACATCGAGAGGCTGGTTTTATCATGCACAGCATCAAAGGGAGCCAGGCAACAGCTCTGGGTGTCGAGCAGACTAAGAATGAAAGAATAAACCTCTCCTGCGTGACCCAATACTTTAAAATCAGTTTACTTCTTGACAAGGTTTTAGAATGGGGTATATTATTCCTTGCTATTTTGATTTATGATGTATTGTTCACCCAGTAAAAGTTACCTTAAGTGCTATTTATGTTCATGATTGTTGCTGTGTTGACTATCAACGTGGTCAGAGTAGGCATAAGTCTCTCTCTCTCTCTCTCTCTATATATATATATATATATATATATATATATACACACACACACACACGCACACACACACTCATGTTTAGCAAATTGCTTCATTGAGGAATTGTTGAGAGAATTGTCAAAGGTCTATGCGAATACGAAGTGTCAGGTAAAAAGTGAGTGAGGGGAAATTGTCATCTGAAACTTGTTCAGAAGGTAGCAGTAATGTTTTTACATCACTCTTTCTTTAGCATGCTCTACGACCACATTGGTCTTATTCATGTTCATCGCAACAGCAATTAATAAATTCTGAGTCATTATTGCCAAAATAATTATTCTGAGTAATTAACTACAGTGTGAAATTAGTTGTGACAGCGCTATAACAGCCTAATTGTTTCAATGCATCAGGCCATTCAATTGCTACGAGTAGCCTACCCATTCGTACCTGAAATTGGTGCAAACTGTGACTCTTAACTGAGTCATTTTTAAAAAAATAAATATAGACCATAAAGTTAGCAGAACGACAGTAGAAATACAACAGGGAGTAAGCATGAGGGAGTATGACAGCACAGGACACAGCCTGGAGGTATCTCTAGATCTCTAGAGTCGGGAGAAACTTCGATTACACTCAGTGTGCTTGGTTTGACTTGGTCATTTCTGACTGTGGAACAAACACAATGTTCATTTACATAAAAACATCTGGTCCATCCACTCGAAACATGGCTGACCAACAAGAAAAAATGATCACGCTCAAAGGACTTTAAAGTTTCTATAGTTTATTTATTTATTTATTTTTATTTTTGCACATTGTGTCATGGAATCAATTTATACCTTAATTATAGGTTGTTATATCTACTTTACTGATCTGTGCCAATCTCAGTTTTATTCAAAATCAAAGCTCACAATGTTTATCAATGTCCTGTAAAGGTGGAGTTCCATTAAGGCCGTTTTCTGGCCCAAACCACCGATTTCAAAATAATTTTCAGCATTGATAAACCACCCCATGGGGTTCATGAATCCACCAGAGAAACCTGTAATATCAATTTCCTTGATGACAGAAAATGATATTTTTAACTTTTTTTAGTTTTTGGGAGGGGCCACCCATTCTGGGGCCCCACAAAGTGTCACCAATGATTATAATCATGTGCTTATCAATGCACATTGTAGCTGATCTATTTTTCAAATTAATGAAAAAATAATTTGTTGAAATTGATGTAATACTGCCGAGATAGGAAGTTTTTTTTTTCAAAAAATATGTTCTGAAATGGAGATTTCCAACAGCCAAGTGTGTAAACGACAATACATTTGACAAAGTTCCCGGCCCTGACACACTAAGGGAATTTGCTGAAATTTGCCCCAGGGTTTGGCCAACATTCGGTGAAAAAACCAGGATGTGTCAACACCGGTAACATCCTCATCTGAACACTTGCATCAACTGACCATTGTAAACCCTAAAATGGGGTGTGTTGATACTAAATGGATTGTATGAGTATGGCTCTCACTTAATTCTTCTAGTTTAAGTTTTTTCAGTAATATAGTTGTTAACTATGGCCCTTATAATGTTTATATTTAAAATGATTGCCTATTCTTAGACCTTCAAACCGAAGGAGCCTCAGGACCACGAAAAGGTGACAGGTCCCCTATCTGCGGTGTGGATACATTGCCAGTAATAAATATATTCATGGCAAGAACATTTTTTCCATTAGTTGACTGGGTTGTTTGAGTGACATAGAGCCATTTTGATTGAAAAGGTACAGTGGTTTCCTAAAGATTTTAATATAGGAGACTAAATGAATAAGTTTGAAAGGACACAGCCTTATTTAAAAGACGTAGGGGAGATTTCTCTCCTGTATATGTCACATAAATAGCATTTGATAAAAGGGTTTGCTCTTGAGGGAAGGGGATGGTTGAACGGTGGAGCTGAACCCCAGCGAAGGACACGCTCTTACTTTCTGAAGCTTTGCGTGGGTGGTGTGAAGTGGTTGGAATGAGGAACGACAGTTGATGCATTTTCCCACTGTTTCCATGACGGCACCGTATGAATTCTTCCTGATTGACACAATGAAAGCTCAGGCCCGGCTCTCACAAGCCTCTCTGATCCCTCGCAAGACATCACCCCCCCAATGCACTTGGCTACCCACCTGGGGCCTCGCTAAGGACCCCTGTGCATCTGCCAGAATTTCTGGCTGCATTCCCTGCCTAAAAGTTTATGGACACTGTTTATCATGGCTCAATTCGGGCCTCTTATTTTACAGCCGGCCCTCTCCTGTTTTGTGTTTTAATACTTGGTTGCAAATCCTTTGCAGTCAATGACTGCCTGAAGTGCGGAATTCACAGACATCACCTGACCCTGGGTGCATTCCCTGGTGATGCTCTGTGAGCCCGGTCTCATCCCGATTCCGCATTTTGTGACGCTACCTGACCGAGCATCGATTTACGTTGATAAAGGTGGCTTTTAAAGTCCTTATTTGACACCTGTTTAAAATGAACCTTACCCCCTATCCCCTAAGCCTTAACCTGAGCCCTTACCCAAAATGTCAAATAAGGACGCTCGGTCAGATAACATCACTGTATGACGAGTCGGAATGATAATATGTTAACCTTCCTGTTATCCTCAAATATTACTGACACATTTTATCCTTCGGGTCAATTTGACCCCAGGGATAACTGCCTCCAGAAAACAATTTAATTAAAATTGTTAACAAAGTTTTTGTGTCGGGCGCTTTGTTTATTTGTTGAATACCTAAATATCCCTTTGAATAAAACATACCCCTCCCCTGCAAGCCATCCCCCCCCCCCCACCCCACCCACACACACACACACACACACACACACACACACACCCACCCACCTTAACCCCATACATTCAGAATACCTATTATACAACAATGGAAAATATACAAATCACCATAAAATCTATCTTATTGACATAAAATTGGAAACAAAGATATTTTTGAGGTTTAAATGGCTTTTTGAAAATTCTATTTCCAAGTGATGAATCAAAGATATTACGGTTTTACTCAGACTGCCGCCGCCGCCACCATTTCCGCCGCTGTCACCACAAAGTTTTTGCGTTAGCACGATAACTCCAGCAGCTTTCATTAAAATCTTTTCAAACTTAGTGGACATAAAGATAACCTCTAGATAATGAACCGTATTAATTTTGGTAACCCCATGACCTTTCCTCTAGCTCCACCATCAGGCCAAACTTTCAAATTTGAATTGGTGTATCTTGAAAAATTTTCGTTTAAATCTTTTCAAACTCACTGACCACATTAATGACCACAAGAGGATGAACACGATGGATTTTGCTGACCCATGACCTTTCCTCTAGGGCCACCATCAGGTCAAACTTTCAATTTTAGAATTAGTGTATCTTGAAAATCTTTCATCTGAATCTTTTCTAACTTGGTCTGCACTTGCATGACCCCTAGAGAATGAGTCCTATTGATTTTGGTTACCCCATTTTCTTTCCTCTAGTGCCACCATCAGGACAAACTATCAATATTAGAATTAGTGTTGCCTATCTTCAATAACTTACCCCGTAATTGTTTCAAACTTGCTGGCCACATTCATGACTTTTACAGAATGAGCCATATTGATGTTGGTGACCCCATGACCTTTTGACTCATATACTTTTTCATTTATTTGCTTTTATTGTTTTCAACTACGGTACTTTTTTGTCGCATATTTGTGGTCAGTCACCATAAAATCTAACTCTCCCCTCCTCTTTTCTTATCTGGGCTTGGGACCAGCAGTAGCAGACTTAAAACCTCATATTGAGAGAAGACAGTTTCTTCAAAGAGTATCAACAGCTGCTGCAGCTATTGTGAAGGACATACAGAGACAGAGGCAGGCACCCTAACTTTTCCAATGATACAATCCCAAAATGGTCCACCACCCACACCCCCCCACACACACACACACACACACTCACACGTGCATACACACTCTCACACACACACACACACACACACACACACACACACACACACACACACGCACACACATACACTCACAAGTGCACACCCACACACACACACACACACACACACATTTTATACAGCTACAATAGCCTGGGGTCAAATTGACCCCACTGGATCACCAATGTATGCAAAACATGAACAAGGCATTCAAAACATGTTAGTGTATTAATTTTATGTTTATCCAGTTTTCCCCATTAAGTTAGAAAAAGTCATGAAATATGAAGCAAACAAATTATGTCAAATCATTTATTTAGAGACAGTATACACTGAATGGGGTCAAATTGACCCCAAGGATAGTAGGTCTGCTAGACCTACTCTGCTAGACTTTTGCAGTTGTTGTCCATACGACATACAAACCTGCTTGTTCTTGGTGTGTTTCCCTTTGGTTTTGCCGTTAGCAAGTGAAATGCATGCTCAGTAGAATTCAGGCCAGGTTATTTACTTGGCCATTTACCTTAAAAAAATTACCTGCATTGCTTTAGCAGTATGCTTGATATCATTGTTTATCTGCATTGCAAAGCAGCATCTAATGAGTTTCGAAGGATTTGGCTGAATCTGAGTGGATAGTATAGCCTGATACAATTCAGAATGCATCTTGCTGGTTTTGGCAGCGTTCATATCTGCAATCAACACATGGGGGCAATTTTAGCAACCATACTTGCCCACACATGACCACGCTTCACAGATGAGGTGGCATGATTTGGATCATGAGCAGTTCCTTCTCTGTACTCCTCTCTTCCCATCATTCTAGTGAAAATTTCTCTTTTCAACTGTCAATAGGATTACTTTCCAAAACTATACAGACTTTGTTATTTCATTTTTTACTTTTTGAAAACTTCCTATTTTTGAGGCTTAACAATAGTTTACATCTTGAGGTAAACCATCTGTATTTACTCAATCAAGATGGTTCACTTTCACACAGTAAAATCTCCTGGAGGGTTTTCTTGATGTGGCAAACTGTTGTGTAACGTTTTTCAGGGTAAAAATTCTTCTGTCATCCACTGCAGTTGTTACCCATAATTGTCTGGGCCTTTTGATGTTCCAGAGCTCTCCAATGTGTGTGTGTGTGTGTGTGTGTGTGTGTGCACGCGCGTGTGTGTGTCAACTGCACTAAATGGTTGATAAGTAGTTCATTTAGCCACCTTGAAAGTTTTCCTATTTCTCTCGGTGACAGTGCATTGGATGTCATACTGAGAGTCAACAGATGGAGAATCCAAATGCAAATGCCACAATAATTTCAGCAAATTTTATTTGCTTACTTGTAAATGAAACGATAAGGTAATGGCACACACCAGGCCATTGAAAAGCTGTGCAGCCAATTGTTCAATTACTTTTGACCCCTTAAAGAAAGGGAGGAGGACCATATAGAGAGGCATAATTCCTACATTGTTGAACTGATTTGGATGTAAATACCTTGAAACTAAAGCTGAATGTTCCTAATTTCAGATCATAATCATTTTTAAACTTTATCTCCAATATGGAGTAGTAGATAGCTAAAATAGCAATAATTTTGCCCATAACCAACTAGTTATGAACTGGACAATTATTATATCAATATGAGGCAGTTTGCAGAATCTACATGTAGAATCTCTGTGTGTTGTGTATTATTGCATTTGCCCAGTATTTTCTTTTGAGCACACTTGATTGGATAAAGTAATCATGTGACTACAATAACTAGTTAATCAGGAATGCTTATTGATTTAGTTTTCATCAGTAAAACAGACATGTAAGGTGCTGTGCTAGGGGCTCAAGACTGTCTAATCATAATTCACTCTAATTGTAAGAAAACTCACAACTAAGTTTTCTTTACTCAGCTAACAAAAGGCACGACAGCATGTAGTGCACATTGATGAATAGGATGATGTTTAAACTATTTGAAATGATCGCTTTGTGGTAAGAAAGTATCTTCAAATGTTTTCTTATTGAAATTTGAAGAAGAATTCAAAGCTTTATGAGAAAAGTCAATGCAAACAAGGTGATGACATACTCTTGCAGATTGATAAAGTATGCCTTTTTGTGAAAACAGCATTATGCTCTTATAAGGTTTGGAAAAGACACACACTATTTCAATCATTTTTGATGGAAAAGTCCCAGAACTTATGGACTGAAAGAGATTTCAGTAAAACCTCCCGTTTTCAATTGTATTTCCGATGTTGAGGTATGCTTCAAATGCTAAAACCCAGTGGGGTTAGCATACAGATGCAATTCAGGCAGGATTATTGATTTTCATTCTGATTTTGTCCATAATTGATGACTAAGTGTACAGTACTTTCATCTGTGATTGCATTGTGGATAATTGGATTGGTCAACTTGGTCTGCAGCCTGCTTCTGGGATAGAGCCATTACGGTGCATTCACATGTGGCCCAATTGAACATGTCGGAGTCCAGATCAATACACAATTTAAGCATCTGTAAGTCCTGACATATGAATGGAACTCAGCATGTCTGCAGCATATAGTCACCTATAGACTCGAGCTCTCACAAAAAGAAAAAAAAAGAATTACAGACCATTGCTGGTGACTGAGAGCCAATTATGTTCTGAGCAGTACGAACAACCAACAGAAGGCATTTCTTTGTGGCAGTGGTGCCTCACTGTGATTCAGTATGACAGGATGTTCTCTTTCGTGGAGTGATAGAAGATTGCCCACAGCTGTTGGGACATGGGGGAGTGCTTTTGCGTTTACACATGTTTACACAAAAGGACCACACTAAAAAATGTTCATGGACAAGGTTGTGGATGTGGTTGTATTGTAAACAAACATGGCACAGAGCGATGTTAAGCATCAAAATACAGGTGCATTTCCTTTCCCCCATCTTGAATTGGCGCTGAACCCACGGCAACCTTTGGTTCTTGTTTGGTTGAAGCAATGACATCATTAATGCTGAACCAAAATCACCAAAATGCTCAGCCAATAACCAAAACACAAATATGTTTCTGGTCCTGATTGTGAAAACATTCCCCAGGTTACTCTTTCAGATGCTTCACAGGAAGTGGAGCTCCTGCTGCGCCATTTTCCTCAAAGAGGTTGAATTTACAGTCCGTGAGACATCCTGTGAAATCTGTACTCCCAGGAATCTAAAACTGGCCACCCACTCCACTGCATTGCCACTGACCAAGATTGGAGCATAATAGTTGCTCCTCAACCTTCTGTAAGGGTCAATGATCCCATCCTTAGTCTTGCTGGTGTTGGATGTCAAGTTATTCTCCAGGGTGCTACATACCAATCTCCACACCTCATCCCTATATGTTGACTCACAGTTGTTTGATATGGGTACAATGACTGTTGTGTCAGCTGCAAATATGATCATATTGTTTGTAGCATGGGCTGGTACACTGTTGTTTGTGGAGCGAGGAGAGCATGGGGCTGAACAGGCATGCTTGTGGTGCTCCAGTGCTCAGAACCAAAGTGAATGACAGTTGGGAGCCGAGGCTGACTGTCTAGGATTGGTGTGATAGAATGTCAAGGATTCAGCTCCAGATGGAAGATCCGAAAGCCGGATTGTGGATTTTTCTGACCAGTTTGCCAGGGATTGCTCTGTTGAAGGCAGAGCTGTGATCAATTAATAGCATTTTGACATCTATCTCTGAGTGGTCAATGTCAAGGGCAGTGGCAATGATATCATTGGTAGACCATTTGGACGTTAAGCAAACTGACGTTAGTCAAGGTCAGGTGGAATGCTGGCACTAATGTGGACTAAACCAGTCTCTCAAGACTTTTTGTAATGCTAGGGGTCTATTCAGCTGGGGGGAAGTCATTAAGTCATTTGGGCACTTAGGGGCTCAATATTATAGCACTGGCACAATAGTAGCCAACTTGTGGGGACTGCTGCTTGAGTCAGTGAGGGGTTGATGATGTTTATAAATACCTGTGTTAGCTGGTTATTACAGTTCTAGAGTACACATCCTTGGACCTTTCCTCCCATTTACCCTCCAAAACACACTCAACTCCCTCCCCTCATGTGCATGTAGAGTGAGTGTGTTGTGGTCTGCTGGTGTATGTGTTGCCAAAGTTGCAGTGTCCTTCGTGCTTGTATCATAGCGGACATTATTACTGTTGAGTTTATCCACTAATGAGATTCTGTTGTTCACAGCGGGGGTGATGTTATCTTTGTATCCAATGAAAGACTGGATGCCCAGCCATATGCTCGGGGGGTCACCCTGATTAAAATGGTCCTCAATTCTCTACCTGTGGACTTCCTTAGCAGATTTGATGCTTCTCCTGCAGTTGGACTTCGCAGCACTGTATTCTGCAGCGTCACCATGCATAAAGAGGGTGTTCCGGGCTCGCAAGAGGAATTGGACCATGGTGTTCATCCAGGATTTTTGGTGTGGGAACACAGACCCCTGTTTCTTGACAGTGACATTGTCCATACAGCAGTTTATGTGAAACAGTCCTGCTCAATGTCTGTGTGTTTGTTATGTGTTCTCTGATGACTGAATTAATCTCACTTAATACTTTTGAAACAGGCCCCCAGTTGTGATGCCGCACCCTCAGGCTAAATCTTAACTATCCTGGAGAGTGGTATACTGTTATTAATGAGAGGTCTGTAAACCAAGGTTAGTGCCAGGGAAACATCGTCAGGCTGTCCAAGATGGAGGCAGATTGAGGCTTTTTTTGCATGCTTAGTGTTGATGTATACCTCATCCTGTGTGTTTATGCCTCTTTTATGATTATCTATTATGCTGATAAAAGTTTGGGCGGACTGATTCCAGGTTGGGTTGTTAAAATTCCCCCACAATAATGAAGGCAGTGTCAGGATAAGTGCTCTGTAATTTACCAATGGTCAAGTGCAGCTATGTAGCGCTAGTTTAGCATCACCTTCATATGAAATATAAACTGTGCTGATAATGACCAAGGTGCGCTCTCGGGGCATGTAAAAAAGCTTACACTGAGAAGTTATTTCTGTGCTCTCCATCTCTGTTCCTGGAGAGCTACCATCCAGAAGGATTTTTATACCAACCCTAATTCAGCGCACCTGATTGAGCTAATTAGCTGCTCACCCATATCTCTAACTGAAAAAATGAGGTGTACTTTGCTTTGTTTGGGGTGAAAACCTTCAGGATAGTAGCTTTCCAGGAACAGGGTCGGAGACTGCAGTATTAAAAATGCCAGGCACAGGGTGCAATGTCTACTAATGTTAATCTGTGTGTCTGTGCACCATTTGTTGTTAACAGAGTCTGCAGCCCCTTGTCTGCCCAGTCTTACTCGTCCGGTCGGAGCATTGAATAGAACAAACCTGTTTACAGCCGCCTCTGGAATCATGACGTTTAGTCAGGTTTCTGTGATAACCATGGCACAGCAGTCCTTAATAAATCCACACATAGATGTTCTCGGCCGCAGCTCATCCATCCTGGTTGCTAGAGCTCTGACATTGGCGAGGAAGATGCTTGGTAGTAAGGGCATGTGACATAGAGCCCCTGAGCCTAGCATGCACTCCAGCTCGCTTTCTCCACTTCATCTTCCTCTTCCTCTACGGTTGGCTTCTCCTGTTCCTGTTCTCAGAGGTCTTCTGTCTACCTGATGATCTTACAAACTCCATTCGAATACAGTCAAATCTGCTCAAAACAAATGAATGGACCTTTCCAACCTGTCAGTCAAGTGTAGAATAACTACCAATCAGATTGCCTTATCTTACTAAGTTCCTGCCCACCCCGACAGCACCACAATATTGTCCCACATTCCATGCAGTCATGAGCTGTGTTTAATAGGAGAGGTATTTGACTTTTTCAAAAATGGTTCTTGGATGCGCTTGGGGAATGTGAAATACTGACGAAAGATGCTCGGCAACAGGGAGCTCCTTTCCTTTTTCCATGGCCACAAAAGCAGTTGGAAAAGTGTTTGCAATGGATTAAGGTGTGTTTGCTCGAAAGTAAGCCAATGAAATTTTTTGCCATTTTGCCATCACTAGTTAGTTGGCTACCAATAATCTATGCATATGTTTTGCTGAGAAGACAGAATTACACCAATGAAGCATACGTTAGCATAAGATTATTTTACCCCGGTGGACTTCTGCATGCAATACCAGATGCAGCTATAAACCAGTAGCTATTCTGCTGAGAACGTAATTCCTTCATGCCACCCAGCACAGGCATTCGGAACACAAGATATTATAAAACATTTCGCCAGATGGTGAAGGATTTTGCAATGGCATGATGTAATTTGCTTGGAAACTTAAACGTGAGAAAAGCTGGCTAGGTAGCTTGCCAGCAAACTAGCAACTTTCGGAAACAGAATGTCAGTCGCTTAGCCGAAATGAGTAAAGTTAGCTTGTCATCGAATTTGGTTTGGAGGAAAACGGAGATATATAGCCAACGTTATATTAATAACTCGATTATGTCTAATGTAGCTATAAGGGGTTTGCTGCATTGCGTAATATGATTTATTACAAAGTCTAGCTAGCATACTGTCTTACTCATGGCTAACTGATGTTAGACAGTATACTGGATCCAGTGTTATTTTTAGCTCAGTGATGGCAACAAATGTATGAAAAATACCCTGCTTTACGCGTGCAGTACGATTCCACTATTTTGTCTGGTTTGATCTTGATGTGCTATTTATGGGATGTTTGGCTTTTTATGCATCGATTACCAGCACTTTGCTGTGACTCTTGTATCTCCACCCGTTCCATTAAAAAATGTCATGGATATATCCTTGTGTAAAATAGTTATGGCCTCTCTGGACAACTTTGCCGGACAATTTGGACGCATTTGGTAATATACAAACCGCAATATTTTCAGAATATGAGCAAGAGAGTGATGCTCAAACCTCTACGGGCCGTTCTCAATGCGGAACTGCGTTGCATGGGGCCAAGAGCAACAGTAACTAACGGGGGCGGAGTTAGTCGGAGCAAGTCGGAAAGGTTCATTGTGCTTATAGCCAAGTTCAAAAAGCTCTTCCTGGCCACTAAACGGCATGTATGTGAGAGTAGCCAAACAAATAGACAGACAAAAGAGAGAAAACAAAGCACTGTTCTTGGGACCACACAGCAGCTGTGTGTTGATATGGCACATTAAAGCCCTACCGAGAAGGGTAGCATCTCAGAATGGTTGCTTCACTATTTCCATTGCCAATATTTTTCCAACACTATTCAATGAAGCTACCTGTTGAGAAGAAGTGAGGCACCATTTCCCGAACTACAGACTCTGCAGCTTTTATCCTTTCACACAGTTGTACATCTGCGGCTTTCACTTAAATTTCTGACCCAGGTACACTCAATTTGTACTCTTCTTTCAAGACATTAGTGTATGTTTTGGCATGAGATCTCCTGTTAATGCTATTTAATGCAAGACATAGCTTTCATCCTTCAAAACAACAGTTGTATGACACATTTCAAGAGAACTCTGTTTTTTGTTGACAATTTGTAAGCCAAAATAGGACTCTGTAAATGACAGTGCATTAGACATGGAAGCAACTGAAAGAATCTTGTCAGCTTCTGCAGCACTTAAAAGGCCACCATTTTTAAAAAATTTTGTCTTGTAGATGTTTTAAATTTTAAAGGTTATAACAGACAAACAGCACTGCTAAAATGAATATGTTTGGCCTGATGTGGAAGACAACATTTTATAGTGTCTAAGAATGTGTTCACATCAGCGGCGTAGCCAGAACTGAAAATTGGGTCGGCACAGAACATCCCTTTACAACTTTTATTAGTCCTGACTTGTTTGCAATTATATTTCCTAATGAACAATACATTCACTCTAAAAACACTCCACACTATCAGGTGTTGCTAGTTTTCCTCGTGAAGGTAAGATGACAATTATTCGTTTGGACGCGTTTGAATAATTATTACTCCTGACTTGTTCCCAATCATTTTCCTTTATTAAAACATTTTCCAATTATAACAATAACTATTGGCAATTATAGACACGGCATCTTTCTTAATACAAACGAAGCATGACAAAATAATAGGCTAAACTCAGTTCAGAAAAATAATTAACTTGTAGGCGTACGCTTTATGAAACTGCTCTGGATCTTCCGCGCTACATTTTTGGTACATCAGATGAACAAACCTGCTCTTCATTATCGCTTAAATTGTTGAAATTAAATCAAAGACAAAGATTAGAAACAACTTTACACAATTTTGTGTAAGGCTGATTGAAATGCAAAAAAAAAAAGGCGCGTCCAAATGAATGATTGTCATCTTACCTTCGCGAGAAGAACTAGCAACACCTGATAGTGTGGAGTGTTTTCGGAGTGAATGTATTGTCCATCAGGAAAGATGATTAAGAACAAGTCAGGACAAATAAAATTTGTAAAGGGATGTTCTGAGCCCACCCAATTTTCAGTTCTGGTTATGCCACTGGTTCACATATAAACGTAGCTAAAATACAAGCTGCATTACATCAGCTCAAAAATGAATAATTTGAATGAATGAATGAATGAATGAATGAATGAATTTATTTATTTATTTTGCCAAGTGAGGCGGTGATCAGGTTCATAGGATTGGAGTGGATTAATTTGCACAAAAAACACATTAGCACCATCACATTTGTACATAAGTGCATGGTGGCACTACGAGCTGTTAGCAAACAAGAGCAATATATATTTCATTTGATAATAGTAATATGTAACATGGTTAATACATTATCTGCATTTTATGCCTCGCATGCGCAAGCGGGGCATACGGTAGTTCGTTTGTGTCTGTCTGTTCCCGGGATAGCCGCTACGCCAGTCAAAATCAAGTCCTAGAATATGGCTCTATGGGTTAAATGCCATGATGTCTTGGATTTAAATTTGCCATATTTTTGAGATAGAGCTTTGTTTTCGACTTATAGCATTATTTGACACTTCCATAGACTCCAATAGGAATCGAGGAATGCGGAAGTAATGCGTGTCATGGGGAGAGCAATAGTTCCAAACAATGTATAGTTCCAGCACTGACCTCCATTCATTTTCATTGGAACACGCTTGCAGGTAAGTTTATCAAATGACTGCATTTTTGGGAAATTTGTCGCATTAGCTGACCCCTAATGAATTTTGTTGTTAGCGTCATTTTCTGTACCCAGCTTTAGTTTATGTTGATCGTCAGATAACAACCTGTTAAATTCGTATTGAAGTTAAAGTAGATGACGTGAGCAGCTCTTAACGATCTAGCATAACCAAATGTTATTTGTTGTTCATTCAGCTACCTTAAATTAATTGCAGTTATTGGTATTAGTTTGAGTACAAAGTTTATATTCGCTTATTAGATTCGCTGATAGTTTCAACCGCATTAGTGTACCTGATTTCGGGACATACTTGTCACTGCTGTAAGCACCGAGGCATCAGCACCTTCAGTGCTTTCATTGGTAAATGGAACACTTTTTTGGCAAATAAAAATATTCATGTCTTTCAAAAATGTTTTTTGCACATACTGTTCACAATTGCTCATATTTCCATGCATACACAAACAATATGCAAACACGCTAAAAAGCCCCCCATAGACACACACACACTCAGACCACACAATCACTTGCTCCCGCACAGATATGTACACACATGCACTTCAAAAAAAAAAACCCATCTGCTCGCTAATACTGCTGGGAATATGTCTTCCCAGCGATCAGCAGCACAGCTCCCCTCCTCGTCCACCTAAACACACATGTGGGCGCACTTTGACTCGTACTTTGATTTGATTGGGTTTATAAAAAGATATTCTGTTTGTGAGTTGCCAAACCCGGAGTGAGAGTGTATCTGATGAATTATGGGAATCCTTACGGTTGGTTGCTGGGAGATTTCTGACGGGGAAGAACGTGGGAGGCTTGGATGGCTGCCCCTGGAGATGGTGCCGGGAGATCGTTATCATGCAGGGGGAAAAAAATAAATCAGCTGGCTAAGCGCTGGTGGAGAGACAAATGCAGATGTAGACTCCGACTCCCCGTGTGGTCTCTGTTACTTAAGATCTCTTCCATAATGAGGACCCCACAATCCTTAATTAGACTCTGTTTGTTGAGATGGCAGTGTGATGGAGATGGGTCATTTACGGGGCACCGGAGATGGCATCGACGACGCAGAGGCAGGGCCAGACCGTACCCATAAGTATTTGGATACAGCACTTTGCGCCAACTGTTTTCTACTGATGACTGTGTTTGTGTGTGTGCGTGTGTTTCCATAATTGATCGTCATAGCAACCACAGCTAGCACTCCGAAAGCCCCTCTAATGGCAGTGGAGGCTCTGTTGTGAAACACGAGAGAGAGGGGGAGAAATAGACAACTTGGGAAATGGAGCGATAGAGAGGAGAGGTAGAAACAGCAGATGGAGAGTCTGAAAGAACGGGCCGACAGTAGTTTGTTTTTGCCCGTTAATTCAGGAAGAGGTGAGTGATGTGACCGGGAGAACAGAATATACACAATTTTGAGAGACAGGCAGGCAGGGAATGAGCCAGAGAGAGAGAGAAAAAAAGGAAAACAGCACATGAATACCCACACACACACCCACCCACAGACACACACACAAGCGCATTATAATATCACGGGGGTGGCAGCACTTATGTAATGCCACTTGTTTTGCAAGCTTCTGTGATTTGCACCCTTGCCAAGGAACAAAATGGCATGTTCCCTCGCAAAGTACATACTGTGACTTAGCATATGGTATGTATTAATGAGACCAGCCTTTAGCCGCGTATCATAGACCACGTCTGACTGTTTCTTTTCATCACCGTCAGCATCTGATTGCCTGGAAGAAGCAGGAAAATGCGGTCAGGAGAGGACGCTGAAAATTCTTGCATGTCAACAGTACCTGTTATCCTATTTTCATTTCTCTTTGCATCAGAAACTTGCAAACAGCCAATATGGTGAACCAGAAGCATAATCCGTTTGCATGCGCGCTAACTTGCTGACATAGGCGACTGCAGAACTGAGTGCTCGTCTATCATGATGACATTACAACTCAAGGCATTCTTTTATGTTTGGTTAAATCAATTTTATTTGAATAGTACTTCTCACAGAGAAATGCCATGCCACTGAGGTGCTTCACAAAGTAATAGCACAATTGAGAATGAATTGTGCTATATCAATACACAGTACAGAGTTTATAAACAGCTATGGGTACAGTGGGTTTCCGCCAAGGCAGCACCAATATGAGCCTCTGCCCCTACTCTAGTGTGTGTGTGTGTGTGTGTGTGTGTGTGTGAACATTATACTAGTTTTCCAAATTTTTCTCAATTTCCGAAAGTTTTTGACAAAAATTGTTTTCCCTGTCTGAGGATGACATGAAAACCGGTATACAGAAAATGATTGAAGTTTCACCCGTTCTTTTTATTTTTAACAGGCCAACATTTCAAAAAGATGAAGAAATAAATATCCATCGATTACCAAATATAGTTATATGCCAAATTGCACCAATTGTTAAAATACTTTGTTTCATAAAGGTGCATGTCGCAATTTTTACTGGCTGGCCACACAGAGGTTTGCTCACCCATGACCCCTCCCTCTCAGCTAAACTCTGGCTCAACTCTGACTAAAGTGATGAAATTTCTTCACTGAAGTTTATGTTTTCTTGGTCACTCACTTGGTTATGACATTGGTTAGCACAGAACAGTCATATAAATTCACGCTATAACACTGGCTACCCTACTTAGCTTGCTCACTAACGACACACCTTGTGTCCCTAATATTACATGCGAGGTAATGCTACCTACTATGCTACCTAACAATGGATGGAGTGGAAGCTAACATTAATAAAGTAAAACCCAGTCAAAGAGATGAGTGGCAATTATAAAGCTAGCTAAATTGTTGAACACCTCTCTGTCCAATTCTTTCTTCAGAGTTTTCCTTTCGTTTGCGCTCCTCAAGAACTTTGGCAGTTTAAAAGCATTGGCCTACGCTATTTTTGGTTTTCTGGAATCAGTGATTTTGAGCGTTCCACCATCATTGCAGTCAGCGCAGGATTCAGGAAGTATTTTTACAAGCATACTGTGAACGCTAAGAGTGATTGAGTACAGAGGCTGGCTTTCTGGCTGAGCCCCTTACTGATTGGCTTACATCTTCTGACTGAACTGGAGGGAGAGAAGATTTTACTCCTGAACTTACTGGGCCCAGAGGGGGCATGAATACCTGTGCTATGCATCAGAAAATCTATTTACATGATGAGTGGCAGAGAGAAGAGATAGAGAGTAAAATATTCATTGACAAGATAATCCTTATTTTAAATCCAGAATAGATACACAAATTATGTTCGGAGCCAAAAAACTATTTTGCATTAAGCACTTCTGTTTTGAATAGCACATCTGAAACATATTAAGCAACAAACCATGCTCTTTCACAATTACACTACGAACAGGTATACTGTAAAACCAAATTTTTAAGTTCTAAACACTTTCTGTAACACTTTTTAAACATATCACAGTGTTTAGATTCAGTTTTAAAGTGTATTCAACAAATCTGAAAAACCTTGATCGCAACATCCAAATAAACATCAGTATTTTGAATGAGGACACCTATTTATGAAAATAATCACCGGGCATTTAGCTTTTACACACTGGTGTTTTGATTATAAACATGTCACATGTTCCACAGTTTTACAGTGTAGAAATATATGCCTGATTAAACAATGTTAAGTGCATTTTCTGAGCTTGGTTAAGCCAAAAACAGAACGTAAGGGTTAATGGCAAGTCATGATGAAGATATGGAAGGTGCTTTTCGTGATGAGGCCCGTGATTGAAAAGCCAGGTATGATTAGACAATCCATCTTTAAGCCCAAGGACTCTCAGAAGGAGATCGTACTGAGAAAGGAAAGTAGGACGGAGACTGTGCTCTGCGATAAATATGAGATGCTGGATCAAGGTCACAAGCTCTTATAGCCAGTTTTTTAACAGGAGTCCTCCATTACAATCTTCTCAACTCCCCCTCCCCCATATATCAGAGCGGGTTTTCATATAACCCTTGTTCACTCATGGCGGCGTCCCCTCGGACTCGAGGTGGGGCTCCTCAGCCAGAAATGGTTGAAAAAAAAAAAAACACTTTGTTCAATGGAGATTTAGTCTGGTCCAGAATTACTGAAGTCCTCGGCACAGAGAGTACACTGTTACACAATGTATCCATTTGTTGATATTCCATAAATTTACTTAGTTTATTCTATTGTTGAAATACATTTATGTTCATGTTTCAGTGTTTTTCCACGAAGCAATCTCATTTTTTATTAGAACCGTAAGTGTTGAAACTACTTGTATCCCTCATTTATTACTTTGTGCAAACACCCCGGGCAAAGAGTATCGCTATATCAGTATTAGTCCCTTCCTACGATTTGTAATGCAGTAAGAGAACACCATGGACCATACCTTCATAATTGTCCGGTCCACTTCAGACCTCCGGAATTCAGGGAGCACCATAATTCATTGGACAGTGACACATTTTTATTTTGGTCCTGTAATTGAGCTCTTTTGAGTTTGAAAGGATACAAGGACAGCAGGATTGAATTGCAGACGGTTAACTTAAACTTGAGGGTGTGTTCAACTATATGGATAAACAGTCTAGAAATAATAGCACCATTTGGAAATAGTGCTGCCGCACATCAAGAATATTGGGCAGTTTAATGTAGTGTTGAATGAAGTTATCATTGTTGACATTTAGTCACTAATCCTTTGCATGCAATAACTGCTTAAAGTCTGTGACACACAGACATCACCAGACACTGGGTAACTTCCCTGGTAACACTCTGCCAGGCCTTTCCTGCAGTTTTATATTTAGTTCTTGCTCGTTTTTTAACTTTTTACCTTCAGTCTCCTCTTCAGCATGTAAGTTTCTTGTTCAGTTGGATTCAGATCCGGTGATTGACTTTGCCAATATAATGAATTGTCCATTGAATTATGGCACTCATTGGACACAGAGCGAGAGGCCTGTCGCAGAATATGATTTTTTCTTTTTTTTTCAGTTAGCAATTTTGGTGTGAATTTTAATGTGTATCTCTGGTCAATGTCCTGCTGACAAATCCATCTGCCTGCGGCTTCAAGCAGAGACGGCCAGATTTTCTACCAAATTTACATGGCAGCCTCATAATGATATTGATCTCAGCTAGTGCTCCTGGACCACTGGCAGAAAACAAATACATCTCTAGTAAACCACATCCATATTTTACTGTGGGCACGAGGTTCTCACATTGCATGTTTACCTCTTTTTTCTGCCAGTGATGCGCATGGGCAAAAACGGGGCACAGCTTGCAGGGCTAATTCAGGCACACAACTCAAAACATGCCCTCATTCTCAAACACACTTCCATGCATATTTCACTGTTCCACCCTCTGTAAGGCAGGTTATTTAGGCTCTGTCCCTGCTGTAAAAACATATCTGATGTTGTCTTTGTTGCTTCTGCTGCATCACTCTCGCCTGCTGCCAGTTAACATCCCTCAGAATTTCTCCTGGGGAGGGACTATTCTGACACTCTCTGCTCTCTTCTCCATTTCAGCATGTGTCAGGGTCAAAGCTTTGACACTAAACTATCATTGTCTCTATTTGTTTATACTGCATTTAGTGTTTATATGTGAGTTAGCTGACAGAAATGTTAGTTTTTGTCAATTCTGACCTTCGAATTCTCTTCCACTCAAAACTGTATTTGCAATATCCAGATGCTTGGTATTGTTCCTGTGCCCTGCAATGGCTTTCTTCATTCATCCCTTTGTTGTAGGAAAAACTTAGTCCGAGCAAGTGGATAAAGTGTTCCACTGACCCTTGTAAATCTATCTCCAAAACATGGACACATTCCCCAGAGTCTGATGCGATTGGGTTTATTTTAAATCCATCCAGATGAAGCACAAAAAACCCCAGGTTGGTCTGCGCAAACCACATAGCTTTCATTCTTCATCAATCACCCTACGCCGACTGACCACCAGCTGTCCGAGCCCTCATATTTATTGGCCTTTTGGCACGTTTCTTTAGGTGAGATTAAACGTGACTCCTTCTACCTTATCCAATATTATTGACTCTGATTGGTACATTGTCCCATAGCAACCCCCCACCCTTAGTAACAAGTTTGTCATTACATGAAAATGTACCTTTAATTTCGGCCACCAGGGATGCTCGAAGACCACACCAAAGTCTCCCAAACCTTGGGTTCACCTAAAGTTTAGTAAGTTGTCTGAGGACATGGATGGTTCCAGAACACTCAGATGCGCATGCTCAGGTAGTGGGACCAGGCTGACCGATATGGTCATTCCGGAAGGTTAGCTCATTAGGTCGGCCTTGAGGGTTCTGCAGAGTTCGGCTTATCTAGGTTTCTTGGCAGATTCATAAGGTATTGCTTCTTCACTGTTACTCCTTGTACAGCAGTTTTTAAAAGGTTTTCTTGTTGAATTGAGATTATGGTATTACTTTGAATTTAGAGTGTTTTAGGATATTTTCCCACCACACATTCCAAAAGGTCTATTCCTGCAGTGGTGGCATGTAGTTTTTCACCTATCCGTCCATCCGTCCGTCCGTCTGTCTGTCTGCAGCAGCAAAAAAACTTTAACCTTGGCCATAACTTTTGATTGCTTAGTGATAGGCCTTTGATACTTGGCATGTGTATTCCTTGTGACAAGACCTTTCAGATGAGGTCATGAATTTGGACCTCGTGACCTTGACCTTGGCGTAGGATGCGTTTTTTAAAAACTTTAACCTTGGCCATAACTTTTGATTGCTTGGTGATAGGCCTTTGATACTTGGCATCAACTTTCATCAAAATCAAAAACACAAATCGAAATAATGTTTATGTCCGGGGGCATCAGTGTTTCACAAACACATCTTGTTTTTTTTAGAATTGGTTACCACAAGGAAAAAACAATAATTTATATTCTTTATTTTTTTAATTTAACCAGGGAAGTTCCGTTGAGATTGAAATCTCTTTTTCAAGGGAGGCTTGGGGGTTAAGGAGGAGAGGGAGAGGACAAGTTGCACAGCCAATTAGATCAGGGGATGATTAGGTGGCAGGTTGAAGGAGCCAGGTTGGAAATTTAGCCATGACACCGGGGAACCCCTTACTCTTGTCGAAGAGTGTCACAGGATCTTTAATGACCACAGTGAGTCAGGACCTCAGCTTCACGTCTCATCCGAAAGACGGCATCTCCTTCAGTACAGTGTCCCCATCACTGCACTGGGGCATATTCCACCAGAGGGAAGATCACAACCTACTGGCCCACCAACACCTCTTCCAGCAGAAACTTGGTTTTCCCAGGTGGTCTCCCATCGAAGTACTAACCAAGCCCACACCTGCTTAGCTTCTGCCACGCAGCTGGAGCAGATTGAATAGTGGTATGGCTGCTGGCAAATCTAGAACCATGATCTTTTGTTTTGTGTATTGCCTCCTAAACCATCTTCTTTATTGCCCCCTCCACAGCCTGTGGATAGTATACATCCTTTTAATCCTTCTTCCGGCCAACTTGCTTTCATTTCACTAGATTTTAACTTTCTTGTGACTTTAACTTTGTTATTACGGCTCCTCATATACTAAGCTGTCTTTTTAGCCATTTATGTAGTCTTTGGTACCCATTACAACTCTTGTGGAGATGAATTGTCATTTGTTTCAAATTTCAAACAGTTATTTTGTCTTTTCCAAGGTGTTGGATGAAAAAAAAAGTCTGCATGCATTCTACCCAATTATTATACATATTAGTATACATATATATAGTGCAAGAATAAATAAAATCTGATGAAATTGTATTACAATGGAAGTGCACCCTCTGGCGGGGGGAGCAAACAACTCATGGTCAGAAAAATAGGAAGGATTATGGATTATTAAACAAATACACTCCTCCTGAGACCTGTGCCACCGCTTGTTTGTTAACTTGTACTGCAGTGAATTGTTCAGAAACTGCTTTACTCTGGAGCTGAGCTGAAAATTTATCCACAATGCTTAAAAAACGTTAAGAAATCAAGGTGAAAAGCTATCAAAAAACCAAGTGACCTAACCTATCTGTTTAATTCTTGCTAATTTCCTGACCAATGGTTTTTTGTCAAGGTCTTTAAAAGCTTCATATATTGCATGGACTAGGCCCTTTTTTGCTTAGTAGAGTAGTTTGTTAAAATGTTTGAAATTAACAGGTTAATTAATGACTGTGGTGTTATAGACATTTTACATTTTCATCAAGGGTGCCAATAATCTTTGATCTGAATGTTGATACAATAATATCCACAGTAATAACCTTTACTGTCTGGTTCAATGGTTCACACGAGGCAGAAAAAGTACCGTAAAACTCTGCAGGAAAATACGTCATACTTTTTTTGGGAATTTTGTCACAGATTGTACATTCCTTGTCAGTGTTGATGATTATTTCATCAAATTACATATTATTATAATTACTTACTCAGTCCAAGCCATGAGTCACTGGGAAAGATATAGGCTTATTAAAACAGTCACATTTCACATAGGGAGAGAAATAGTGGAAAATGCTCAGACTCTCAGCCCAAATTCCAGGACGTGGAACATTTCAAGGACCCCCTCAACCCCCGGATGGCATGAATTTGCACTCTGGTGTGTTCTTTATTCGTTGGCCTTGTTGGGGGGGATGAGTCGAACAAATCCTGCTTGTTCACCCCTCAACAGCACCTGCATATTTCTCCTTTTTCAACCAATGATCTCTCTACGTATGCCTTCAAGCTAGTTTTTCTCTGATTTACTTCATGATGGTTTCAGACTGCTAGTCCATGCGTGCAGTAGTCATAAAACATCCATTCTCTTTATGCAGATTTTGTTACAGCTCATTAAAAGAGCAAAAATCTGCACATAGATGCTGACTTGGCTGGTCATAGAAGGGAACAAAATTTCACACTCAGTCTGACTGATAGACCTTCGCCCAATCAAGGCCTCGCTCGATAGAATGCTCAAAAAAAGGCTTTGAGTGAATGTTCTGAGGTACTCAGAATGAGGGGGTGATGATTTATAGACGAGGAAATATATGGAGGGGCAGGGTATATAACAGCCAGTAAGAAAAAAATAAAAATGCAAAATAAAATAAAAAATCTGAACTGCTTTAAATAACTAAACTCCTACATGAACACAAATTATACCTCCAGTAATAAGACCCAGATTCACATGATGGATATTATTGGGGCACACGCATCGTTTCTGGCAACTGCAACCCAAATAAAGACACCCACGTGACTTTTTTTTCTTTCAGAGGGATAAGAAAACTGAATTATTTTTAGCTATATTACACATTTCTCAACTCAGCCGTTAATTATCATTTGCGTTGTGTCAGGTTCTGCTTCATCGCCTCATCGCCATGATGCATAATGCACAGCTTCATATCAATACACATTAGTGCTCATGAAAGAATCGCCATAAGGCAGAGCTAGATGTGCCAGTGTTAAAGAAGAATTAGCTGTTTCCTGGTGATATCTTTAAGGGGGTTCGTTTAACCTTGGTGGTTGTGGGAGCAGGGCGATGGTGGCACTTCTTGCATCTCGTGCCCAAACGGAAGGTGACCGATTTTTGACAGATGCCAGGATGTAAGTGACACAGGGGGTAGCGTGGGGTCCTCTGCTCCTATAATAGGCTAGGTTGTGGCTGTACACTGCTGGCAGAGGGTGGACAGACTCATGCTGGGCTCGCTGTGAATCAACAGAAGGACTCTAAATGGCAGTACAGGGTGCTGTTTTGTACAAGGACGTATTTGTTTAAAAGAAATTCACTAAGGGCTGTAACATTTTGTGTACTGTACTGTTAAAAAAAAAAAAACTGGATGCAAAGATTTGCTAATCACTTACTCTCTATACCTAATTGAAAATTGTTCAGACAGAAAACAGAAATATTCAATTGTTAAAACTGAGAAACATCAAATCTCAAATGTTCAAGCTGAGAAATATTATTATATTTTTGAAAAATATCTTCTCATTTTGAATTGATGCCAGCAACAAATGCCAAAAAAGTTGGGAGAGAGCAAAAAAAAAAAAAGACTTGAAAAGTTGTACATGTAAAAAAAAAAAAAAAAATACCTGGAGGATCATCTAACAGCTGATTAGGTTAACTGTCAACAGGTCAGTAACATGACTGGGTATAAAAAGAGCATCCCAGTGAGGCTGAGTTTTCAGTAGTGAAGATGGCCAGGGCTTCACCACTCTGTGAAAAACTGTGTGGGCAAATAGTTCAACAATTTAATGAAAACATTTCTCAATGTAAAATTGAAAAGAATTTGGGGATTTCATCCTATGCAGCAGGGCTATTCAACATTATCCTGCAAGGGCCGGTGTGGGTGCAGGCTTTCATTCCAACCAAGTACCTACACACCTGATACTACTAAGCAAGCTCATTAGCAAAGACTCTTAGGGTTGATCAGTGGTGTAGGTGTGTAAGTGCTTGGTTGGAATGAAAGCCTGCACCCACACCGAGCCTTTTTGGACACGATTAAATAGTCCTGCTATACAGTATATAATATCATTGAATGATTCAGAAAATCTGGAAAAATCTCTATACGCAAGAGGACAAGGCTGAAACCAATATTGAATGGCCATGATCATGAGCATGAAAAAAAAAATTTGATCGTGGAAATCACTGCATGGGCCCAGAAACACTTCTGAAAACCATTATCAGTGAACTCCGTTCTTTGCTGCATCCACAAATGCAAGTTAAAACTCTAGCATATAAAGATAAAACCATGTACAGTATAAACAACATCCAGAAACGCTGCCCCCTTCTCTGGGCCTGAGACTATTCAAGATCATCTGAGGCAAAGTAGAAAACTGTCACGTGGTCTGATCGATCAAAATGTGAAATTCTTTTTGGAAATTATGGATGCTGAGTCCTCTGGGCCAAAGAGGGAAGGGACAATCCAGCTTGTTATCAGTGAACAGTCCAAAGCCACTATCCATCATAGTATGGGAGTGCATTATTGCACATGGCATAGGTAACTTGCACATCCGTGGAGACGCCATTAACGCTGATAAATATATACAGATTTTAGAAGACAATATGTTGCCGTCCAGACATCTTTTTTTGAGGAAGGCCTTGCTTATTTCTGCAAGAAAGTGCCAAATACTGCATTCTGCATGTACAACAACAACATTTCTCCAGTAGTAAAACAGACGGGGGTACTACACTGGTCTGCCTGCAGTACATAGGCTACCTATCACCCACTGAAAATATTTGGCACGTTATGAAGCAAAAAATACGACAAAGGAGGCTGCAGAGTTTTGAGCAGCTGAAATCCTACATCAGGGTTAAAAGTTTAGAGCTAATTGGCACTGCCCCTAAGCTCTTCAATTCAATTAAGTTTTGAATAAAATTGCTGTTTGTACCTACATTTGTGTTGACAGAATCTGTCATAAGGACTGAGTTGGTTTTGTTTGCTGTAAATCATGTGTGGCTGGCCGAAGAAGGGCCCGGGCAGGATTTGAACCCTAGACTCCCGGGTAAGAGCCACACGCGCTGACCACATCGCCAAAGAGCCAGGCTCACTGGTAAGGTTGCCAGGGCACCTACTTATTAGGAGGCGTTTCTAGTGACAGGACCCATGCACTGTCACAAACCCTGCCTGGGCCCTCCTTCGGCCTGCCACTGCTTGCTCTGAGTCTACCTAGTGCATTTCGTTTACCATTAACTCCATTGATATTCCCCAGAAAATGATACCAAGAGGCCATTTACACAGTAATTGGCTTGATTGTTCCTCAGTCAATGATAAAAAAAAAGTCTATTGAACAATTGTTACTTGTTAAATAACCAGTTAATCACTGAGCCCACATTCATTAATTAGAGGCCTTTATTAAAGCAGATATTTGCCACTCAGCCTGATAACATAGAATTACCAAATCAGGAGAGGTGTCAGATTGCTTCAGTAACCATTCTATGAATTAACTGTGCATGGGAAATCAAATTTACTAAATTTTCCACCTATACCAGTATAGAACGGAGCAAAAAATCTTAATGTTGGTAATTTTATGGATTAATTTATTTTTATTAACTGAACGTATGGAATTAAATGAGGTTGGAGGGAGGAAAACAAGTTTATCTGATTCTGACCCCAATGTTTGTATGCCCGAAAGGTTCATAGGAGAGGACCATGGCAGCCGAAGAACTGTTCGGCAGTTTCTCCCTGAATGTTACTTGGAATTCCCTTTAGTACAATCCTGCCAAAATTCACATTTACCATAAAAGAATGACCCGGACAGTGTATTTCCCATGTCCTACCAATAGGAATGGGAGATGGATAGTGTTCAAAAGTCCTCACTTGTGTTGATGAACAAGGGAACTCAGACAACCCAAAGCACGAAAGAGGAGATTTTGCACAACTGCTGTATCTTTGATTGAATTCGAGTCAAATATTATAACTCCTTACACTTCAACTACAGAGCATAAATGCCCTGATACTCATCTGCAGCACACAGCCCATCATTGACACAAGCATGCATGCTAACACAGCAACCCCCTCATTTGTTTTATAGACGGTACTTATGGCTTTATCACATTTCAGCATACTGTTGGCCTTTTTACTGCTACAGCAAAATGAATCGAACCTGAAAGGTTTTGGCCGACATTTACTCCCAGGTCTTTTTCCAGTAGAGCATGTTTCAATTTTAAAACCTTTCATAAAGTTATCCTATCCATTGTTTTTATGTCACACATATAGAACATATTGGTGTATTGAATTTCATTTACAAAGTTTCCGCTCACTTCTGAACTATGTCCAAACCAATCTGAATTACGTCAGTAAACTCTAACTGTTAGCTTAACCTCCCAAGTCGGTATCATCTGCAAATGTAACAAATTTACTCTCAACGTTCCTGTCATGGTCATTTATATAATCGTGCAACATAACAGTCTCAGAACAATCCCTTTGAGGCTCCACTTCCCACAGTTCCCGCTGAGATCATAACTCTTTGTGTTCTATCCCATAACCAGTTCAAAATTCACTCCGAAATAGCTCCTATAATTTTTACCATCCTCATTTTTAATAAGTTTCCCATGTGGCCTCTTATGAAATGCATTCTGAAAACCAAATATATGATATCATAAGCCCTGCTGTAGTCATGTTTCTTAGTGGCTCGTTCAAAGAATCACAGGAAAATAATCAGACGTGACCTGTCACAGCCCTCATCTGAATGCCTCTCGTGTCTCCTCCCATCCAGCAGCTTACGTGTCTATTAGAAGTATTGTCTCTTTTGATTGGTTTATGTCTTGCATGCTTCCCTCACCAGCTGTGTCCTATTCATGTTTCCCCTTCCTCACGTGTGTGTTGACGTATTTATATCCCCTACTTTGAGTTTGCAAGTTAATGGGTTGTCACTTGCTGTATGTGCTTTAGCAACCAGACTAGTGGAGCGGCTAAGCACCAGAATCGTTCAGTTTTTGCAGAAAGTATGAAACTTTGCACAGGGGTAGTTCTACTCATGGGGGTCTAGAAAAAAAAAATGGCTCCACGAAATCCTCGCCCCCTGGTGGCCGCCATCTTGAATTTCAATATGGCTGCCATTCTGCATCTATTATCACCCATAGCTTCAAAACTAAGACAGATATAAATGTTCTGTTTGCTGCTAGCCCCCCATTTTCAGGGTCAGGGAATCTCCTAAGACCAATTTGAAGTCCAACAGACGTCCGTCATATTGGATTTCAAGATGGCCGACACATATGACGTTGTATGGCCATAGCTTCAAAATGAAGACAGATAATCCCCATTTTCAGGGTCAGGGAATCTCATAAGACCAATCAGTCCGCCATATTGAATTTTCAAGATGGCCACCATTTTCAGATTTTTTGAACTAACTTCTAACTTAAGCAACATAAAACAATCATTTCAAACTCTAAAACCTACATTTTGGGGGAAAGGAACCTAGTCATACCATTTCTGTCCAAATCCAATGTCAGCCATTTTAAAATACAAGATGGCGGCAGTAAAATCTAAATATTTTTAATATCTCTGTTGTTATACTAGGTGCAATTGAAAAGTCACTCAAAGACCAATATTTGCCATTCCATGGGACAACTTTGGCAACTCCACTTTAATAGTCAATGTCAAAGCCTCAGGTAAAAGCAAAGTCAGTACACTTTTGGAATCCGCTAAAACAGTCAAATTTCGTAACAAGTGCTATGGCATTTGCACAAGGCTGTGCAAATGGGCTTTAGTGTGGACATTGCTCTGTAACATTTGCAAAATTTGTAACATCTGGCCTGTACATGTATCTTACCTCTTTATCTTCTTTACCTCTTTATCTTCTCAAATTTTCATGATTGTTTCATCATCAAAACCCCTACTAAAAGGAGTGACTAATTCAATTTTGTTGCTTTATGACATGATAAAGGTAATGAATGAATGACATGGTCATGACTTGTGTTCAACTTGAATCATAGATGGCAGCACTGCCTTGTAATTGATATGGACTGCCAACAATGACATAATTCAACTAAAATTAACCTTTCTAGATGGTCAGAGTTTTCAAGTGTTATGTACGATTTTTTCAGTTTACTTTTTGGAATTTGGAAAATCAGACTCATACAAGCATTTGTTGTCCCTCTACGCAGTGGTTTTATATGGCTCCCCCTGGTGTTCATGTCAGGGTCAATCATTTTATTAGGCCTACTTACATGTACATTCAAACCAGTGCCTGCTCAGCCACGGAAAATGTAGTCTGCATTGTTAATTTAGAGTCCTCACGCCACTCCCATTTGTGACCATCTGCTTCATAATGAATGCTGAAAAGCATGGCCGCCATCTTGAAATCCAATATGGCAGAGGTCTGTCGGACTTCAGTTTGGTCTGAGATTCGCGCGAATTTCGCGGGGCTATTTTTTTTTTCTAGAACCCCATGGGTAGAGCTACCCCTGTGTAAAGTTTCTTGCTTTCTGCAAAAACTGAACGATTCTGGGGGAAATCCTGCCTTAGCCGCTCCACTAGACAGTATTTGGTAGTAAAAGCTCTTCGTCTTCAAAAGTAATTTGTAATCTTTAATTTGGAGGTACTTTTCCCAGTTTAGGTCATAGGAGCAAGCTCCCAAGCTCACAGTCTCCAGGATTTAGATTGCGTTCCAGTTAAACTGCTCCCAGTATTTCCTCTGACCAGTTTATTAAGAACAAGCACCCAAGCTTTCTATGGTCATCAGGATTGGGACAGAGTTCCGGCTAAACTTCTTCGTCCAGCTATTTGACAGTTGGCTCTGGTGAAGTGTGCACTCCATCTGGCAGCTGTCCCAGACATCCACTGGCCGAACACAGATACGTCTTCGCATCCGAGCCTGTATCATCTGTACTGAACTGTGTCATTCTGCTCAGGGCTCTGTCCCTCTGTCTTACTGTATTACAACCCTACCATTGGATTGTACTCTGACTCCGCATTGGGTTCCAGGTCTGGATCATAACAATGACCTCCCCTTATCAAAACCATGTTGGCTATCATGCTATTTTCAGTAAGTCATGATTGTCTTCATTCCAGTATTTTACATGTAAAACAAGTTGAACTCACTAGCCTGGCTCAGTTTCCTGGTCACTATACCAGCCTGCTTCTGAAATTTCTTTGGTTCCTAAAGACAGCCAAAAATCATCTGTTATACTTTTTATAAGTACCCTAGATATATAGATCAGGGCCCTCAGTCATATTTGCCTTTCGTTTATACAATTTATCTAATGATTCATTATATTCTATTTCAAGACCTGTTTAAACATTTTGAGCATCGGAAAGGCCTAGAAATGTGCTAACTGGGAAACTCTCAACAAAGAAACTATTTAAGGGTTTAGGAATATCCCTATTCTCATACAGCGACAATCTCCGTTTTAACGTCAGAATGATTTTACAATATTCAGGTGTATTGCTTTATTTAAAATAAATATATATATATATATATATATATATATATATATATATCAGTGGCGGCTGGTGAACTGGTGATAGGGGAGGCTCAAAACAGTCCCTTAAAATGAATAATTGGTCACGACCTGTTTTCAATCATTCATTTAAATTACCATTACAGAAACTCCAAAAACTCTCCACATTATCAGGTGTGGCCAGTTTTTATTTACAAAATGCATACCTGTCAACTCTCACGCATTCGGCGTGAGATTAAGTGGCATATTTACGTTCCTCTGCTGTAGTCAGCAATTATTCAATCAACGCATATGTTACAGATTCTCGCGTGGAATTGAAGTCCTTGTGCATGGAGGGGTTGGAAGCAATGGAATTCATTTAAACGATCATGAAACACATGCATTGCTTCCAATCCCTCAATAAAGAAAAGCGTGAGAAGTCCGAAGTTGTAATCGGTATGCGTCTCTTTCTTTCTTTTAATTTAATCAATCAGGGAGCTCTGGTTAGGTAGGCCGCATTACAAGACGTGCAAAAAGCTAACACTGATGTTAACAGCGTAGCTTATCATTTTCAGCGAAGTGTATGTTCATGTTACACTGGCCAATTGATTGTTCAAATCATTGGCAAATATGTTAATGATGGAAAAGGGAAACAGGTTGAGATAATCTATGAAAAGGGATGTTTTATGCCTTCTTTATTTTCAGCACAGCAGCCACTGCTGGCATGGGGGTAAAACTACATTTCTTGGAAGATTTATGAGGAAAGTCTTTAGAAGTTTAATCCTGTCAATCACAGTAAAATGAGGTTCATGCGTGATCTGATTGCAGTTCATAAAAGGAGTTTGAAAAGTGAACTATGCAAGATGATAGTTTATTTTCAGTCTGCGGAGCCAGAGGTCACAAAGTTACCATTATTGCGAGCTTTAGGAAATGAGAACATTTCAGTAAATATTTTGATACCATCTCTCCAGGTATCAATATCATGCAGACATTAAACAAAATCAAAAAGAAAATATTCGCAAAATAAAATCCTCATAGTTATTTTTTACTCATTGCCGCAGTTTTGTAGAAGAGTGGGTCACTTCTGACCTTGTGGGCAACAATGTGTGCAGGTTTTTGATTCATTTCCAGACAATTTTATGTAAGGCACTGATTGGCTAATGAGTCCATACACCGTATTTTCTCAGTATTAATTTCCTACCAATTGAGAACAGACCAAAAAAGAATTCAGACACTTTGAGCCTCTAGGACCGAAGTTTCCTATCCCTGTTTTAGAAACCCAGTGTAGATATTGTGACCTTTCAGCCTGGGATACACAGTCACCATTGTCAAATAAAATTTGGCCCAAAAGAGCCATGCTTGTGTTTGATTTTAAAATTGTTGAGGTGCCATTCAAGTCTTCCTTCAAAAGAATGTGAACGTTGGTCGGACAGAGGAAATATTTTCCACCATAATGGCAAAACAACCCCCCCCCCACCCCCATGTATAATGTCACTGGAGCATTAGGGGTCGTCTCAAACAACCGTTGACACTGGCTTGAGGTTTTGGAGATTGACATGCGAACAAGTTTGCTTCAGAAAGGTGCACTTATCAGGACAGCAAACATCTTGCGAAGGATCCTTGGCATCTAAAGCTTCTGAACGCGTCTAATAATAATAATAATAACAACAGTGCTACTGTGTCAATGATTTATTGCCATTATTGGTGGGAACATGATCTTTGTAAGCATTGTATTTACTTATATAAGTGTATTGGTGTTTCTCAGTATTTTGCATTATGCATAGTTTCTATAGTCCATTCTTTAAGTGTAAAAAGAGAACAATCAGGAAGCAACACTGGAGGACACAGAGGGGCAAATAGACAAATATAAAATGAAGGGTGAATATTAGGAAAGGAATGTGTGTAAATGTCTAAAATAGAGAGAGATGAAAATGAATGTTTGCAGGCATATCTCCAGAGAACCCCCGAGATCAATCAAAGCCCCCCCTCCCCTCCCCTCCCTCGATCCACAAACCCCTCGGTAGGTACCCAGCTTCTGAGATGGAGGCGGATGCCAGGGGATCTGGAAACAGCCCCTGGGAACACCCAGAAGAGGAGGAGAGATCGTACTGCCGCTGTGCTAACAAGACCCCAGAGAAAAAAAAAGGCAAAAAAGTGAAGGGAAAACCCACAGTAAAATTCACACGGGCTGCTCAAAGACGATAACCTGCGAATAACTATCTGGCAGAAGGCTTGTAATGCTCTGTCTACAGGATCCGTGTATTAAATTCTGACCCCCTTTTCCAGCGACTATTGCATAATGTACTCCTTCTGCACCAATGCATGCTGGGAAACTAGGAACCTGAACACTGTGTGCACTGTTTGGCTCATTTTTTTTTCTTTTTTTTACCCTTTTTTTAAGTTAAAGCCTACACTTTGAGATGCTGAAACCAAGAGCATAAATATTACCAATCATATTTTTGGAAAACATTTGAAACTGGCTTTGTGAGCACAACACTGAAATGATGCCTGTTTTGTTTTCTACATCGCTGAGATAATACTTGATTTGTTTTCCTCAGTCTTTAACTTTGGAGGGGAGGGATATCGCCAATCTCCTCGACTTTTGAGGGCCCGAACCTAGTCAACAATGAAGAGCTTCCCTTGGCGAAAATAAACCACTGCTAATTGAGCAATAATTAGTTCTTGGGAGTGAATGCTGTACTTAATTGCTAACAGCTGTTCGTGCTATGCAAAAACCACATATTCCCAGGACAAAAACAACATAAATATACAGGACTCTGGAACTATGAAATTGACCTTCAGTTGAAATTAAATACTTGTGTTTCTGTCAAAATTGAACTGAGAAATGCATAGTAGCTACTATTTGTAGCGTTACAGGTTTGATAGCTGTGCAACTTTGTTCTTGTGGATTTATCAACCCGTGGAGATGTATAAATACTGGTCATGAGCAGGAATAAATATACCATGTACAGTTAAGTGGCACGTCTGACAGGATGTGTTTTCCTGTCTGTTCTGAAGTTTCAGGTTGTGTGATAGCAGGCTTTCATCTGGGTAAGTGTAGCTAATGTCACTGGGTACATTCATTTGGCTTCTTTGAGTGGTAGCTTTGCCAAAACCACTGGCTACTGGGAGGTATTACTGACCATCAGGCCCTGACACACTGTCAAACAAAACCAGAATTTTCAACGTCAGTCAGTTGACTAACAGTCGGTCAGTCCTTCAGTCACGAAGGTAAAAGCTAATTCTTGGTCAACCCTACAGGTTTCAATACTTCCTAAAAGGACACTGCAGCTCCTGGTGTTCTTGCTAACAATTGAAACCCATTGAACTACTTTTAAAAAATTTTTTATTGTAACAATGATCTGGGTTGATAGCCAAAAAGATACTGTGAACAAAATGCACACCTAAAGAGTTTATCTAATCAATCACTGTAGAGTACAGTACATACTACATTGCTCAGTGAATACTATTTAGAGTTTGTTGTGATAACCATTAAACATATACTGTGAATAGCATACAGATCCCTGCTGCTCAGATCTGGGTACATAAAGCACACTGAGATCCATTTACGCAGCCTAGCATCTCAAACGCAAATAAACACTTTCGAGTTAAAAGCCAGGGAAGGATAAGAGGGCAGAGAGCGGAGATAGACACACTTCAGGCATCACCGAGGGTAACGCCCAAGTGATTCACAGCAGCAAAGGTAGTGAACGCACATTTATGCTTCTGGTCATACATTCGCACACGCCTCCACGTCGGATAGTTTTCAAACGGTTCCTTCGTATTCTGCCCAATGTTCCTTCGCAACTTTATTGGGTTATGAGTCATAAGACAGGACAGTGAGCGATACTGCAAAATGGTATGAAATAGAGACTGGAAACAGCATCTCAATTCATCCAGAGGATATCAGTTCCCATGTCTCACCGCGAGTCTAAATCAAAGTGGATTTTTTTTTTCTCTCCCTTGAGTAAAATAAAGCACCGCGGCAAAGACTGGAGCTCATATATCAGGCAGGATATTCAGCGCCTGCCCCTCCACACCCCAAAACCCTTAATAAACTGGTAACACACTTTCCTCATTAGCTCTTCGCAGTTTCATACAAAGAAAAAAAAAAATCCATAACTCATTTCATGAATGGACTGCAGCAAGTACCTGATATGGATACGACTACCTTCCAACAAGCACTGTGACCCACATAACAGAGACTGAGAGAGTGTGTGTGTGTGTGTGTGTGTGCGAGTGTGTGTGCGCTTGGGTGGGAAGGGCAAGTCATCCATTTATTAGCAGAAGCTGTACTCTGAATGATCGCATCAGTAGTCTCATTATTGGGAAAAGGGAACATAATGCATGGAGGCTGTGATCTTGTACGGCGCAGTTTTCACCGATTGACCAATCATGAGCACTGCCAGACACTGGTGGAGATATAAACGTCAGTAGGCTGTAAAGGAAGCTGGGCTGATAATACAACTGCAGGCCAAGGCATGGGCTGTCTAGCAACCATTATGCGCACTCTTGTCTGGAGGAAATACGCATGAGATTGCGAGACGGCCTGGAAGTTTTCTACTGTCTTAAAAGAGTCCTTGTACATTCCTGAAGATCAATACTAATACTACGGACTAAAAGTGTTCGTGTGTGCATGTAAATAGAGTATTTGTGGATGTTGTGTTTAATTAAGGTGTGCAGGAAATACTGCCAGTTACATATAGACGGCAGTGAAGTAGTATCAACTGACAAGTTAATTTAGCCGTTATTGAGAAGGTAAGGACGTGTAAGCTTGTACAGAGGAACTGTTATGAGATTGGCACAAGAAGAACTGCATGAAAAGTAAAGTATTATGCATGCCAAGAGAATTGTGTAGATTACAGAGTGTCTTTCTTGGACTCCCAAAGGAAAGTATTGAGAGAATTGATACAATCATAAAATCACACGCTGCCATAAAAAGAATCTTATTATTCTCAGTAGAAGAAAAAGAATGTGATACCCTCGTGATAGATTGGCAGCCTATCCAGAAAGTGTTCCTGGCTGTCCCCCATTGCATGATGGGATAGGCTCCAGTCCCCCCACATCACTGCCCAGGAATATGTGGGTTAAATAATGGTGGGCAAAGAAAGAGGACAGTTAAGTAAGACACAGTAGAATTACAGCACAAAAAAAGTCATCCAACTCATAACTCACAAACATTCTGAAGATCAATAGCCAATCAGTAGGTATGCCAGATTTCAGGGACATGCAAAATCGGCTGTCGTTGAGGCAAGCAAAGATCATACATGAGGAATCTACAATACTCAAAGGACTAAGCAGACTCGTAAAAAAAAGACAAAAAGGAACCGTATGCAAAGATCTCGAGAGGAACTAGGAATGCTCATAAGCAGGCACAGACAATACTGGCAAACAAACTCGTGAGGCACAGAGAGCCAGTGGAATATAAAAGGACAGATGAGGCTGATTGAAATGGGGAACAGGTGAGTGTGAGTGGAGAGAACATGCAGGGAGATGTGGCCATAAACAAGGACATGTGGTGCGCTAATAGAAAAACAGATGGGAGAGGGCAAGGGCTTGAGTGCGAGGAATGAAAACAGAGAGCCCAGTCTCATTTAGACGTGTCATATAGTGACGCTACCTGACCAAGCGTTAATATACGACACTAAAAGAGGCTTTTGGCGTCGTTATTTGACGCCAGTATAAAATGAACCCTACCCCCTAACCCTTAACCAAAACCCTGACCCCAAGAATCAAATAAGGACACCAAATAGCCTCCTTTTCGTCATATATATGACGAGTTGGGATGAGAATGTGTTGAGGCAGAAAGCACATGGAAAGTGACAGGCCTGAGAAAACAAAGGAACTAATTCTTGGATCAACTAAAGTAAACTCAGTGAATACATAAACAGTCATAATAAATAGTAAAGACATGAAATACAAAAAAAACTTACACTACTCAGGCACTGATGATAAGCAATGTTTTTTTTATTAATTGTTATTTCAGAATGTGATTTCTGCAATGTATTTGAATTAATTTTGGACAAGTGCTTGTTCACCTACAAGTGTAACATCACCTCTCCTTTTATTAACTCTCAGTACTTGAACTGGAACTGAGGATACCGTTGAAGTTTAGGAAGTGAAATTTCTTACCATTCTTGCTTGATACACATAGGTCTTCAGTTAGTCGACAGTCACAGGTCTCAGCTGTGGTATTTTGTACTTCATAATCTGCCACATGTTTTCAATAGGAGATGGGTCTGGGATGCAGGCCGGCCAGTCTAGTGCCCACAAAATCTAGTGCACGCTGTGTCATACATGAGTGTGGCTTGGCTTTATCCTAGTAGAACAAGCAGGGATGTCCCTGAAAAAGAAGAGATCTGAAGGTAGCATATGTGGTTTTCTAATGTGTGTGTACCCACCTATATCAAAAGTGCATTCACAGATATGCAAGTTGTCCATACTGACAGCACTTATGCTGCCCCTTACCACCACAGGTGGCTTTTTACCATGTCACTAAATTTTTGAACACAATGTCTATTATCTCCGTAAATTAAGATAAAAAAAATACAATTGAAAGATGGACTCATCAAATCACAACACTCCTCTTCTCTTTGCATCAGCCCTCGTCAGAGGAGCTTCAGTCCAGCTCCTTCTTTGCGCAGCGGAGTCTTTTCAACTCGCCTTTGATGTCGCCACAACAAACTGCATTCACTGACCAAAGTCTTCTAGCCCATGTGGTCATGTCCATTACAGAAGCTTGTTGGTTCTAAATGCCCCGCTGTCTGAGGGTTTGATGGTCACATGCATCCAATACTGGTTTCCAGCCCTGTCTTTAACACAGAGATTGCTCTGGTTCCCACAGAATCTCTGAATCTTTTCACTGTATGGAGTGTTGATGGTGAAAACACTGAATTCTGTGCAATTGCACATTGAGAAACTTTATGTTTGATTACTTGTTCACGCAGCTTGTGGCCAAGTGTCAAACTTGAAGCCATTTTGTTGGTGGACTACCAAGCCTGTTGTGACTGCACATTTTATAGCCAATCATAGTTGAATCACCTGATACCTATTTACCTGTTTCCCTGTGAAATGTTTTGAATGGGTCTTTTCTGGAATATTCCACAACTTTTCAGTCTTTCTATTCTCCTGTCCCAATTGTTTCCCCATTCCAATACAGATAAGCTGAAACTGAATTTTTTCTCTGCTGTTTTCGACTAAATTAAGGTAAAAAAAAGAAGTTACAGCTCGCTTAATTCTGTTTTATATTTGCATTTTACATTCTTTCCCAATTCTTGTGAAATGGAGGTATTTTCATCAGTTGACCATTATGTTTTCATCTCATCAGAATCTTCCTTCCCGACTCTTTTGCAGCTTCACAAATACCCAGAACCAGACTGTAAGAACCGACTAGAACTGGTATGTAAGTCCTGAAGCTTAAGGTCTCGGAGTCAGAACATCTGTGCCTTATTTCAGTGCCTGGAACAACCCACGAGAGACATCTTTCTTTCAGAAGTAAAGTCTGAGTCCGAAACCTCAAACTTCTAATGAGGTGGGTAACAAGTACTTGCACCATGACCGCTGAATATCACCACGTTCCAAGATTTATGAATTTTGTGGAAGTCAGATATTTGTATCCAGACATCTGGGACAAAGGGAGATGTGTAACGGTGCAAGGCATGATATCCAGGCATACTGTTCTTTACCAAAGCTGGTGGGGTATGAGAATTGGATTATTAACTGTTCTTTGCCGCCGCTGCCCCCCCACCACACACACACACACACATGCCTTGATGCATTAAACACACACACACACACACACACACACACACACTGATATACCATACACTGTCAGAAATAGGGGTACAGCAGGAGTCCATTTCTGTTCCCCAAGGTACATTCAGCACTTATGTACCCCCTAGGGCTAATCATAAGACCTCAGGGTACCTGTATGAACCTTTTTAGTGTCTGAAAGGTACTTTTATGTTCCAAAGCAAATAAGCACCCACTTCTGAGGGTACAACAACAGTACCTCTGAGGGTACCACCCCAGTGACAAGCCTTTTACCCCTAAAGGTACAAATAGGTACTTTTTTTTCTGAGAGTGTATTTGCAGGTTTATATCCTGTCCGCATGGGTTTCATCCAAAAAATCTGCAGTAATAAAAAAATAAATGTGGAAATAGACATAACCACAAACATGCACACCCTCACACAAACATGCACACACACACACACACACACACACACACACACACACAGCATTAGTGTATGGAGGACTGGTCTCCACAACCACTATTGCCACAGTATTTGAGATAAAGCACCCCGTTTTCTCCCATCACCGAAACTGAGTGGATAATTGGGCCCCACTGCCCCACTATATAGGTTTGCAGGTTTGCAGCAACATGTGAAAATGTGCGAGAGACAGAGTCAGCATTCTGCACTGCAGCAAATTGTACTGCTCAATGCACAATAATCTCATTATTGAAACTGGTTACTTCTAATACTGCAGCCCATTTTGGATTATGGCACAACTCCAGAGTTTACTGCTAGCTTAAGTATTCTGTGAATGTAAAAGTGTGTGAGTGCAACTGTGACTTGTGACAGTGTGTATGTGTGTGTGTGTGTGTGTGTGTGTGTGTGTGTGTGTGCTTTTATGTGTGTGTGTGTGCGCCTGCCCGCTCACGCTTTAGTATTTGTGTAGGCGCATTATTATTTCTCAACAATTTTCATTCCAAATGTCACGGCGACGCGCAGGCACTTTGTGTGGTTGATCCATGTGAAGCAGGCTGAGCGTGCGTGAATAACAGCTGAACTGACATCCTGGCACCACCCCGCAGTCTGAGAGAGAGAGAGAGAGAGAGAGAGAGAGAGAGCGAGCGAGAGGGACTGAACCATTAATACTGAGCAGCAGGTACAGTCACATTTCACCCCCAATAAATTCAGAATCACTCTCTCTCTTTCTCTCTCTCTCTATCCCTCTCTCTCCATCTCTCTCCATCTCTCCACCCCTCTTTCCATCTCTCCCTCTCTCTCTCTAACTCCATCTCTCTCCCCCTCTCTCTCGCTCCATCTCTCTCTCTCTCTCCCTCTCTCTCCCTCTCTCCCCTTTCCCCCTGACATTTGCAGATTAAACTCTCACCATATTTAACGCCATCCACTCGAGGAGCCTAGGACACACTGCAGGCTGATGTGTCGAGCAAAAATTTCACTTCTTGTGCACATAAAGCCTCTTTCCTCTCAGTCCCACCAACAGACAACAGGAAAAAAAGGGCTGTTTCTCTGCCTGGGATGCATCTCCAAAGAATTAAAAGGTTGACTTGAGCTGAATATATGGAGGAATATACTGTATGGGGCGTGCTTCCATCTTTCATTTGTATTAAAATTTGAGGGCCCTGGAGTGTAGGATGTAGAAATGGAGTGAGGGAAAGCAGGGAGGTTAAATGACTGAGGGGGGGGGGGGAGAGGGTGGCAGGGGGGTCAAGTGTTTCAGGGATGGAGGTAGGGGTTAAAGTCCCTCCATCTTAATTCCAGGATTCTGCTTGGTAAGCACTTGGCTCACCGTGCCGAACGCAGGGTCCATTAAAACTCTCGACTGAAGCCGCAGGAAAAATGCTCGCGTCCAGATGGCAGCCCTGCGGAAACAGAAACCCCGCTCCGGGACACGGCACGCGGATCTGACTGCACTGGAGACACCTCCTTCAGCACGGCGACTGCAGATGACTGCATTGGCCATCCGACGACTGCACTGAAGACTACGACTGCAGTTCACTGCTGCCTGATTGGCTTACAGTATAAGATGGACTAACTGGCTGATTATTTATTTAACTTTTTTCATTTTTATTCTCGATCAACAAGTACCTGCCAGGTCTGAAAATAAATCAATATATTCACTGCCCATTTGTCATTTGTTTTTAAATAATCAAATACTCAGGAGCCTGTGGTTGAATCATTATTACAGAGATGAGTATGTTTCAGCTGGCAATAATTCTTTTAATCCAGACCGATTCAGTGTGTAACTTCCCATTTCTTAAGCTACCATGTCAGAAGATGTACCTCATGGCTGTTGAAAAGATTTTACCATGTTTCAAGAGGGGCAAATTTATTGCCCAGCATCAAGCAAAGAAAACAGCTAATGAGATTGCTGAAATCACCGGAACTGGCTCAGAAAATGTCCAACAATTTATTAAAACCTGGATGGATAGTGGTGAAGTCAACTTTGGGGCAGAAATCGATTGGAGAAAAATCATGACTGACCCTAATCGGAGATCATAGAAATGCTCGATGAAGTCTCATCTTTAAAAAATGAACAGTAGAATTCATGGCTATGTTTAATTATGAAGGTCATGTGGCCTAAGGAGTTCAGATTTATGGTATTCCAGAGTGATGGGCCGTCAGGGTGAGAAAGGAAGGACATGAAGCAATGCACCTGTCATGCATAGAGCTCAATGTACAAGCATCTGGAAGCTGTGTTATGATCTCAAGTTGCTTCAGTTGGTCAGGTCTATGCTCAGTACTGTCCTGCAGCGATAAAATAAATTCAGCAGACTACCTGAATATACTGAATGACCAGTGACTCAGCAATGAACTTTTTAATCCCTGATAGCACAGGCATTTTCCAGGATGACAACGCCAAAATTCATCAAGATCAAATTGTGAAAGAGTGGTTCATCGAGCATGAGGAATCATTTTCACACATGAATTGGCCACCTCAGAGTCTGGACCTTAACCAGTTGAAAGTCTTTGGGATGAGCTGAAGAGGGCTTAATGGAGTGGTTTGACTCACCCAACGCCAATATAATATCTCGGCCAAAAATGAATGCAAATCTGGTCGGAAATACATGTTGTAACGTGTTATTTGATTTGATTTGTTTTGATTTATTAATCCATTAAGATTTTCAAAACAATACCAAAACAAATGTGCACTGTGATCAAAGCTAAAGGTGGCCAAACAAAATAAACTGTTGCCCATAATGTTGTAATAATTTTGTTTTCAGACACTTTATCTATCAAGAATAAATCACATTGTCACAATCATCTCATGAAAAGAGGTGAAAAATATTTTATTTTAACTTTATGAGCAACAGTGTTATTGTAGTGTGCGATTTTTTTAGACGGGCAGTGTATATGAATTAATGTGATTAATACAAAGACCAGGAATAGGAATACAAGTACTTTATCAATGTAGATATTTCTTTCAAAATCATAAAAGATAATGTGTGGTAAAAACATCTGCGTTTATATTTCATATTGTATTTCCCATATAATTCCCTCAAACGATAGACAATTGTCCAGTTTGTTTAAATATTTATTCATTATTTAAACACAAATAAACAATAAATCCACTGTTTACAGTTTGACTTTTTTAGATAAAATTTAAACCAGCATACATAGAGGGATTGAAATGAACCAGTATTGGACATAAATGCATCGTTGGAATCAGTTGCCAGTTCTGTCATTCCGTTTGACGCTTCAGATTTGTTTTACAAGAATTGAAAAAAAAAGATCATCGTCCCCATCCTCATAATAATGGAGTAATTTGTGTGGTTCAGTTCTGCTATATGTGGATAAATTATGTTTTCAGCCATAGGTTCTTCATTCGACATGGCACAGTCGAGGCTCTGAGCTTATTTTTCAGAGGTCAGTGGGTCAATGACTGTCTGTGCCTGGGGGGAGACTGACAAATAGCCCTTCACGACAAAGCTCGATTCCCAGTCAGGAAGGGCTAATAGACAAGTTCAACTGGGTTTGATTGTGTTCATTTATGCCAAGAGAGAAATCTCTCACATTCTTTATTACACTGAGGGCACATTTGTGTTGGTCAGCTCCCTCAATGTAATGCAGTAATTTTTGAACCTTGATATCGCTGTGATTTCCAAGGGTGGATAATCTAGGTTCAGACAGGCAGCTGTTATTTTTGTTCAAACTACCTGGATTTGAAAATAGGACAGATTTTAGCCTGGAGGTTGGAGTAATTGGTGACATCAGCTGGCTGTGTTCATGGGCTGAAATAAAACATGGTGGGATTTTGCTGTTTGACCCCTGGATTGTACACCGCTGGCCAGTTCCAAACAAATCTCAAAGTCACAATGGCTCAGAATACTGAATTTGGTACTGCTATGTCATGCCAAAACTATGTTGTGGGGACTCCAAAAAATAAGCATTAAATATTAAACCATTTGTTGGCCTACAATATTACAGTTTAATGATAAAGGATCCTGATACAAGACTTCCCTATTATGACCCAGACAAAGAAACAAACTTAGATTCAGGAACCAGGAGCAGATTCAAGCAACAATCTATAAGAGAATATTTGATAATAGGAGTATGGTGATAACAGAGTGAAAGGCTATAACCCAGAACAGAGGAGGGGGGAGTCCAGCTAAGTTGATGATGACTGGAAATGGTTGAGGTGTGTTAGGGCCCAGGCCAGTGGCCATCCCGGGGCAGAAGCCAGGTGGTGAATCCTCCTTGCAGAGCGTGGACTGTCTGAGAGTAGAATCGAAGGGTTTAGAAAAATGCAGTCCCAATCCTGGAAATCAATGAAGTCTTAGGACGTGTTCCTAATAAACTGACTCTGGGGAACAGACAGGAGGCATGCATTAAGTAGAGCGCAGTCCTAACCCCAGAGACCGACATAAAGACTTTGGAGCTTATTCCGATTAATAAGACTCCGGAGAGTAATTGCGTTTTTCACGATCATTAATTTACCGAAAACACGTGGAACAAGAGCATAGTTCAGTGCCAGAAGACACAAAATAACTGGAAGGCTTAGTGTGGTACTATGGCCTATGACAATCCAGCGACCAATATGACACCACGATGAACTTATATAGAGGGGACACTCACAAAAGGGGAGAGGCATAAAAATGATAACACTGGTGAGCAAGGAAGCAGAGGAGACAATAAATCAATTAAAGGACACAAACCGCAAAAACACAGGCTGCTGCAACAGGGGAGGAACCAATTAATGACTCACAAGGGTTGTAACACTCATACTTTTGCTTGAGAGCCACGCTTGCGGTTGCAGTTTTATGTCCGTTCACTTCAGTATGCTTAAGGGCCTCAAAATGCGAAATAATTTTCTGTGGACTTTGCGTAGTGAAACAAAATGCAAATGCAAACAAAAGCCTAAGTTATGCTCGTGTTTCCTGTGCAGTACACTGACAGGATTTGATATTAAAGCCAAACCAGAACAACTGATCACCTGAGTCCACTAATGACTGATGAGTGTGTTGCAATGATCAGGATATGATTCCAATTTTCTAAGGTATTAACACATTATTATATCATATACCCTGACAAACAGCTGATTGATGATGGCTACAGCACAAGGGATAAAGTGAATTTTAATTTCCCACATATTGAGGAGTCAGTCAAGACTAAACATTTAAGTATAAACTGTATAAAATCAAGCACCCAGCCATGTAGTCTGCATTTACAAGTGTTTGTGAAAGAATGGGTCGTTCTGAAGTGCACAGTGAATTCAAGTGCAGTGTTGTAATAGGAAGCCACCTTCGCAATGAGCCAGTTCATGAAATTTCTTCCCTGCTGGATATTCTACGGTCAACTGTGAGTGGCACTACTGAAAAATGAAAGAGTGTAGGAAAAACTACAACTCATGTAGACCGTGTAAAGTCACATAGCGGAGTCACCGAGTGCTGAGGTGCACAGTGCGTAAAAATCGCGAACGCTTTGTGAAGTCAGTAACTGCAGAATTCCAAATTTCCACTGGCATTACCATCAGCACAAAAGCTGCGTGCCAAGAGCTTCATGAAATGGGTTTCCATAGTCGAGCAGCTGCATGCAAGCCTTACATCACCAAGCCCGATGTCAAGTGTCATTAGAGTGGCGTAAAGCCACTGGATTCTGGAGCAGTGGAAACATGTTCTGTGGAGTGACAAATCAGGCCTCTCTGTGCGGCAGTATGATGGATGAGACTGGGTTTGGTGGATGCCCGGAGAACGTCACCTGCCTGCATTATGCCAACTGTATGGGACCAACTCCATATTAATACCTATGGATTTAGAATGGGATGTCATAAAAGTCCCTGAGGGTGCAATAGCCAGTTGTCCCAATACTTTTGTCCATATACTGTGTGTGTGTGTGTGTGTGTGTGTGTGTGTGTGTGTGTGTGTGTTTATATCAGTGGCGGCTTGAGAACTGACAACAGGGGAGGCTCACACAATCCCTTAAAATTAATGATTGGTCACAACCTGTTTTCAATCATTAATTTAAATTACCATTACAGAAACACCGAAAACTCTCAACATTATCAGATGTGGCCAGTCTTCATTTATAATGCATACCGATCACGACTCCGGACTTTTCACACTTTTCTTTACTCGGGGGTTGGTAGCAATACATGTGTTTCATGATCATTCAAATGAAATAAGATCATTTGAAATGTCTTAAAGCAATTCCATAGCTTCCAACCCCTCCAGTGCACAAGGACTTCAGTTCCGCGTCGGGAATCTCTTACATACAAGTTGATTGAATAATTGCTGACTGCAGCAGAGGAATGTAAATATGCCACTTAAACTCACACCGAATGCATGAGAGTTGACAGGTGTGCGTTATAAGTGAAAACTGGCCACACCTGATAATGTTGAGAGTTTTCGGCGTTTCTGTAATGGTAATTTAAATTAATGATTGAAAACAGGTCGTGACCAATCATTCTTTTTAAGGGACTGTTTGAGCCTCCCCTGTTGCCAGTTCACGAGTCGCCAGTGATATACATTTTATATATATATATATATATATATATATATATAAAATGTAATATAATTTTAAGGACTATTTTTTAAAATTGCAGCTAGTCTTAATGGCCTTTCTGAAACCAAAGCCAGAGCCCCACTGTAGCGCTTGATGAAAAGTGGTGGTTTCTGGATTTAAGACAATGCAATGGCGGGGATAATCTAATAAAATGTACTGGCATAAAGAGAGCTTGCTCTCGAGTGGAAGATACATGATTTCCCACTGCAGTAGGAGGTCATATGAGGACTTCTTTGGTCATCAGCAGTTAAATAACCCATCACTGAAGATTTTTGACTGGGCTTAGCATGAAAAAGTCAATGTTACTCACTGATGCTCCACGGTGCAGTTAAGTTCTGATCTCAGCTGAATGTTATGCTGTTTTCTTCCCGTCCTGATGTGCGTGAATTTTTTGTTTGAGTCATCCAACTGCTCAGGCCTCGACTGTGGGTTTCCTCAGCATGGCGACAACACTTCAGTGAAGTTATTGATTTTGTCATCTCATTTTTTAAAAGTCACTTACATTAAGTTAATACTGCTCTGTCAGCATACCTCGGCAAGGCATAAGGATTCGCACTGGGATAAGCTAATGCATGAAAGTGATTTATGAGTAAATAATAACGTTCAGCAGGTTGAATGAGAAACAAGACAAATGTAGCAAAATGTCTGTTAAATATTGGCTTCTGCACAAAAAAAATGTAGAAAAAATAAGACTATGAAAACTATGTCTTAGTTTTGGTGGAATCCGTCAGACTTTTGTCACACCACACATAGTTGTGTTTGTCGTTCGCAAACTCAACAAAGAAAAAAGACTGCGGGCCAAATTCAAACTGGTGACTTTCTTGCCCCATTTCACAGTGCGACTCGTATCACCATCGTGCTACCCTCCTATTTATATGAATAGTATATGTAAGAAAAGTTAGCACCTTGCTAAATTCTGGGTTTCCAGTTGTGCTTGGAACAAAAACTAGTATCACATTTTAAATGAAGTGTTGTTCATAAAGGCTTTATACTGCATGTATAATGCCTTCATAAATGAGACATAATGTCTTTATAAATCATACATAAGCAAATGTCTTGCTTTGTAAAGGGTGAAATAACACATCCTTCGTCAGCATGTGATGCCAGATGTGATATAACTGACAATGCCCCTTAGCTAGTGGCTAAATGCTATAAAGGGTGACATTGTCAACTAAGTCTTCAATTCATTGTCTCATTCTTCAATTCAGATTTTTTGCTTGGATCAGATTTGCTTGTCTTGATGACTAAAATAAGTGACCTGTATCTATCTGTAATGAGAGCACAACGCCCTCCAAAACAGCAGGCATGCACGCACATTGATACGTTTTTGCTCACACCAACAAAAGAAAACATCATATCTGTGGGAGCACTTATGCCATTAAAACTAGACTCAAGTCGAGAAAATCAACTCACTTGTAATGAATACTGTATATGCAGGGGCATAGTTTAAGGGGGGGACACGGGGGACAGGTCCCCTGCACTTTTTGAAAAGGCAGCATTGGACCCCCCCAATTTTCAGTCTTAAAACTAATGTGAAAAAAAAGAAAAGAAAAGAAAAAACACTGCACACACTAAGACCTCGGGGAAATATTACTCACTCAAGCTGCCAGTGGCCAATCCTGTTCAACTCTCCCTCCCTTCTTCTCTCCAAGTCCTGCCTTTCATTCAAACAGACAGTAGGCTTTGCCAGCATGTAAGAAAAAAAGCTGGCGAATGGCAATGTGTAAACCCCCTAACCACCGAAGACGGATTACATTAGATTTTATATGAAGAAAAAACTGCGAGTCACATTAAACCCAATTTACGAACGTATATTTTGCGGGGAACTGCTTGTTTTCCTCTTTTACAGCTAGCTACGCTGATAAACAGTATTAGGAACTTCCTTAAACGACATAGTTGAGTTGGACGATTGATTGTTAAAGTGAGCAGCTTAGCAAACAAATACCGATGAAATCAGTCAATATTCTTTCATCCCCGGTCATGACAATTCAGATCCAGTGAGGTGCTGTCAGGGGTCAGTAAGGGGAGGCAGAATCCTCACCATTAAACTAATGATAACTCACTATTACTTTGCTTGATGAGCAATCTGAGGATTGATGAACTAATTTACACGAATAAACGGCAGAAATGGCGTGCCAATTTCATCCACGACATTATTGCTCAGTGCACCGAATTTAAAATGCTCACGAAACAGCAAATTTGCTCATATTTGCTTTCAGGAAGCTAAGGCGATGCCATTAACAAATATTAAAACCTTTCTTATGCGGCGTTCAATGTGTGGTCAATATGTTTATGATTATGTTTTCCCCCATAAATACCATTTAAAAAATGGGGAGTTTATTTCCAGTCTTCTTTCATAAACCGATAAACAAAAGGTCAGAACGATACACTGAATTACCGAGGGAGTTGAGGTTTTTTCTAATTAATTATTAAGATTTACATACTTGCAGTCTCAAATCAAGGAGTAGACGTATATGATTTTTTTTTTGTCACAATCACCTCTTAATCGCTACTGGCTACATAAAGCCTATGCTAGTTCTTAATTGTTTGGTAAAGAAAAAGTTAAAATTGACTGATTGTCAATCAGCCATAGTACGTGGAAACAGGTTGACAAAATCTACGGATAAAAAGAAGTCAATGCCTCCCCTGACCGCATGTCTCTGTTCAGATCTGACCTGGGACTGCACTACGAAGCAGGATTTGATATTTTCGAGGTATCTTGAGGTTTAATCTGGTTTTCAGGACCACTTAAATGGTTCATTTCTTACCGGGGTAAATCAGTATGTTGACCTCCAGTGGTTCTCAAACTCGGTCCTGGCGCCTCACTGAGTATGTTGGTTTTTGTTCCAACCACAATTGCAATTGTAAGATTCTAACTATCTGTTTATTTGTCTTAATTGGCTGCATTCCATGTTTAGAGCAGTTATTTACCATCTTAACCCGCGTTTTGATGGACATATCCATTGTGCCATGAAGAATAAAAACCCTTGAACATATTGTGCTTATTTTCTGTAATGTGAGGATTTTCAGGTGAAAACATTATTAAACAGATCAAATTAGATTGATAAAATCAGTAAGCTCCAAATTAGGTTGCTCACAGTAGTGTTTTGAGTCCTCGCAAAATAATTTGCCTGAACTTAATGAACATGACACAAAACTGGTGCGACTCTTGCCAGTAAATAATTAATGTTTGCAACCATGTGTCAACAGCTTCACCGATGAGAACCTATTGTTTGTTGATTAACCAATTGTTTACATTTATTAAATGAATGGTTAAATTGTTTCCCTCAGCAGTTATTTGTGCTAGTTTTTAATATATCTCAAGTTGGATATGGAATTTTTATTCTTCATGGCATGCATAGATTTGTCAAATGTGGATGAAGAGGATAAACAACTGCTGTAAACGTAAATGTGCCTAATTAAGACAAATCAACAGCTTTTTTAAATCCTAAGATTGCAATTATGGTTGGAACAAAAACCAGCATACATAATTGACCGCCAGGACCGAGTTTGAGAACCACTGATTGCTAAACGTTTAACCTGCACAGAAGCTCAAATGTGTGATTCCCAAAAAAGATAGGTAGGGGAGAAGTTTTGACAGCTCTGATTGGCTGGAAACAAGTTAAAGCCGATTTTGCAGGCAATAAGCTTCTCGGAGGGCGTACATTCTGGTAGTCACCAGGCTCTTCATACCAAGAGCCTGGTTTCCATTCACTCTGAATTTTGTCTGGATTCTGGTTCCGGTCTAGAGAGCGGATCTGGAATTCACCAAATTCACCAAAGTAAAAGTGTTCACCAAAATAAAACTTTGAATTCTGGCGCACCATTGATGTCCGTCTCCGGTTTTGAAACATTTTATTCATTTAAACATGGACAAACAAAATGATATTCTTTAAATTAAAAAGTTTCACCGCATTTTTATTAGCTTGGCGCATCCATCAAATTCCAGATCCTGTCTCTCTCGCCCTGGTTCCGGTTGCTTACCAAAACAGCCACTAAACGGCCCCAGACTAGGTAGGGGGAGGCACTAGCCCTCTTATGATTGGTTGGTTTCAACGCGATCACGCCCACACTACCTCTAACAGCTTCTTGTTAGCTGAACACAGCAAGCATGCACTTTGGCTAGAGACATTATCATTAGCTGCCTTATGTTGTTCCGTATGCAATTGCAAATCACATTGTTGTTGAGATTATATACGTAGCCATCTAGCTAGCTAGCTAACGTTAGTTAAGAAAAACTTTTGAAAAAAATTGTCATATTTAAGCCATGTGATGTGGTTTTTGCCCTAACTAGCAAGCTTCGATAGTAATTACTCTGGCGTTTACTGTTTTCCTGGGGGGTTTGGAGGTGAAGCGTGTGACTTATAGCAGTGGTCTAGCACGCAGAACCTGAGGGGGCACAGTTTTGAAAAAATTCCTATTCCCACATAATGTGGCTTTAAAAGCCCCTGGGCTCAGGTTCTAAGATAAATACATATTTTGATATTCATATTGCTTTGATGGCAGCTATCAGAGTACTGTTATTGCAAATTCTTACTAAATTTCAGCAATGGGTGAAAAATTACGTGAGATTAAGTAGTCACCCCCATAACCCCGCACCCACCTCGATCCAGGGTGGTTTTACTACGCTCTTTTCCACCTTATGGGGTACGCCAATATTTTGATCAATTTCTTTACTCTCTGATGTATTTTGCATGACATTTATTTTATGTAACAATCAAAAAACATGGTTATTTTGTTCTACTTCAGAACTAAAGCCCTTTTAAGAATTTGTGCCAGAAATGTGTCCCCCCCACCTTTGAAATCAAAACTACGCCCATGTGTATATGGATGGGATTGCTGGAGGATGGCAAACAGCTGGCCCTGATGAGGTTGAGAAGGTGAAAAAAACCAGACGGTTAGCTTTTAGGTTTTTAACTGTGGTCAGCGCATGCGTGCAGGCAAAAATAAAACAAAAAAAAAAAAAACACATGGATTCCGATCCGCCCATCCTCATTCATGTTGCATGGCCACGTATCAGATTTGTATCCAATCTAGGACCAATTATGAAAGTGGCCCAATTCTGATTTGAAGATCGGATTACTGAGTCCACACAGCCCTGAAAACAACAGATCTGTGTTGCATTAAGAGAAAAAAAAGGGATTTAAGTCACTTCAGCCCAGTAATGTGATCGTAGTGCAGTATACGCCAGGGACCTTTGGCTCAATGATTCCCAGACTCAGTCATAAGGCCACCCTGCGTATACTGGTTTGTGTTTCAATTGTAGGATTTTAATAAGCTGTAAATTTGTCCTAATTTGGAGCATTTCATGTTTAAAGCAATTATTCACCATCTGAAGCCACATTTTGACAGAAAAAAAATTCATGTGTGCCATGGAGAATAAGAGACCCTTGAACATATTGTGATCATTATTTTTTTTTCATTGCAAGCAATTTCAGGTTAAAACATTTTTGAAAAAATTCAAATTACACACTGAGAAAATCCATCATCTCCAATTTTGGTTGCTGAGCACAGGTGATTAGAGTTCTATCAAAATAATTTGTTAGCACTTAATAACATAAACATAGCACAAAGCAGGTTTGACTATTATTTGCCTGCTTATTAAATTGTTGGTTTTTGTGACCACATTTCCTCAGTTTCACTAATTAGGAAAAGTTGATTGTTCACTTTGATTGTTTTTCCCCGCTTTTTATGCAGTTGTTTCCAACATCACAATATGGATATGGACTTTTTATTTGTCGTGTATTGATATCTGTCAAAATGTGGCTAAAGAGGATAAATGACTGTAAATGTAAATGTGCCTAATTAATACAAATAAACAGCTTGTTGAAATTTTACATTTGTCATTATGGTTGGAACAAAAAACCAGCAGACGCAGTGGTGCATAGGACCGAGTTTGGGTACCACTGTACCAGCACAGAGTTTGGGTACCACTGGCACGGCAAAAAAGAAGAAGCACAGAAACACTGTTGACGTTCACTGTTGCAAGTTGTACACCCTTCTCATCTTTGATGTATTTGACCTGCATCAGGGAATTGCAGTGAAAGGAACCAGAGGCCACAAAGATTCAGCACAGAAATACACTGTTTGACACCACTCAGCACAAGGGAGCACAGATTTATGGAGAAATTTGTCCTTTAGAAAACTAAGTTGGACTGCACTATTCCATTAATTCTTAGCAGGGAGAAAGGAGAGATGATTTTCTTTTGTATAGGGGATTGCTTTGAGGGTGGGGGGGTGAACCTGCAGTATAACTTGTATTAACCTGCACTATAAACAGGATAAGCACTCAAAGAGCAAAATCATTCTCAAGGTTGCCCTCTGTGCCCCATTGCAAGATGGGAAACTATCTCAAGATCTGGGCCCGAGCGCTGCTTTTAATGCATCCACAGATCTCTCTCTCTCTCTCTGCCCCAATCCATCCTCCTGATCGCAGAGACACAAAAAAAACCAAAAAAAAAAAAAACCCCAGAGCACTTACTTGTTCAAATGATCTGCTCATTGCAAATGCAATACTTTCAAAATGAGAACAAGGGAACACATTATACAGGGCGAGAGAGCAGCACTGCAGTTCCTGGTCCGCTGTTTGACCTTTAGAAGCGTACTTCTCTGGCCGAGGAGGCCGTTTAACACAATTAGCTTTCCTAATCTTGGGCAATCTCGTGAGAAAATGTGCCTGTCAATCATTTTTTACATCGCCTACTCTTCAGAATAAACAACACATGCTCCTGTCTAAAGCTATATCCCGACAATTTAATATCCATTGAAACTGAGTCAATATGCTCAAAGTTGGTACCCTTGATAATTGCAGTCATTCGAATGAAATTTGAGTGCATTTGTTCGTTGTTTAAAGGGAAAATATGATGAGGAACTCTTTGTGGAATGCTCTATCAGATCTGAACTGCAAAAGCTGCTGCATCAAAAATCATGGGAGCAAGGAATCAATCAACATGAGGTCAAGTGAGGCTTACAGCGAAAATGCACCATTTTCAACAAAAAAGCTATAATCTCCAGATAGTAGAGTTATGATGAAACTTTTGACAAACCTAGCACAATATAACACATACCTGCGGACAAAGTTTCGCATAATAGGGTACAATTACCGCACCAATATTTAGTAAATAATGTAAGTAATTAATTAATCTCTTAACGTATCAGCATTTTGTACATGATTTATGCAAAATAAGATACAAACGTTTGTATACCGAAGGAAATATTTATCTACGTGAAAAACATGGACATGTGCTCATGAATATGCAACAAATTGCCCATGTAAATGTTCTGTACGTAAATTAGTAAATTTGTAATGCAATGTGATCACATGCACGAGTCATGTGGGCAGTTTAGATTTGCTGTGCCTCCTGGAACAAGGCTAGCAGCGATATGTCTTTTTTTTTTTTCTTTTTGACAAAATTTCTTGTGTTATTACCTCCGCCCAACGAAGTTGGAAGAAGTTATGTGATCATTACCGTTTGTCTGTTGGTTGGTTTGTTGGTGTGTTTGTAAGCAGGATTATGCAAAAGGTTATGGATGGATTTTCCTCAAATCTGGTGGAATGATTGTTCAAGGAAGAGGTGATTCGATTTTGGGAGGTCAAGGGCATGCAAAAGGTCAAAAACACGTTTAAAACATATGTGTGCGAAGACTACAGGACTACACAAACACAGGGGTTGCTAGCTAATACTGGCAAAAATAACATTGAGTACATTGGCGGAGGTACTTGCGCTCTCTGAGCTCAGCTCTACAGTAAAATGCCTGGTTTTACATCAAATACAGTTGTGCTAAATTGTTGTGGTTGATAAGACAAATCAAAGAGAGGCATTTAACACCCAATATTTGATTAAGCAATTATGAATTAAAAATACTTGATCCTCACTATTTCGACCCTGAAGATTATACTTTGTATGTATTTAAATATGTTTCACCAAATAATACCTATCCATTATAGACCACGCATACTCTTCAAATAGGGAATAATTAAATGCAATGTACACAATACAGATAAATGTGTGTGGATACTTCTTTGAAACATCATTGACATACATTTTTAAGTTCTAAATATAAGATTTTAATTCAGTTTGGAATGAATTGGTCAGCACAGGATGATAGCAGGGACCTTAAGCTTCCATCCTGGAGAATTTTCATGCATTTTTTATCCGCAATTTCAAAACTGTTTGAAAACACACTTTTAGTTATACGGTGTGTATGAGCATTAATTAAATGCACTGTACAGTAATTAAATACTCTACCACTCTGCTTAATTTATAAACAATGCTTTATGCTTATGCCTGAACATTTCTTTTTCTTTTGAACTTGAATGTGATTGATGATCAAAGGACAAAACAAGTGTACGTAAAAACAACCACGAGGCTATCCCTGATGCTTTCTGTTTTATCAGTTTTTAAATGTGGCTCTTATCGCACAATGACATTCCAACCAAATATTTGTCCTGTTGTATGATTATATTGGGGCACCTTTTCATGGTGGCACAGTAAATGCTGAGGATAGAGTGAGTTATCAAACTAAAAAGGAAGATATAGTGAGAGGGAGCTTGTGCCGGACTGATTCACCTGTAATGCAGTATGAAGGTAAAATATCAGCACCCATGAGCCTGCCTTTGCAGCGCAGCCATAAAACTCCCGCCATAAGTGTTGTGAGATTAATGCGTCCCTGTCTTTCCACTGTGTGCTCCGACAGACTTTTCTTTACAGGTTAATCAGTGATGCACACAAACTTTTTTTGTAACAAAGCAATTTTGAAGGCATCCAGGGACTCTTTTATATCGAGGGCTCGTGTTTGCTCAACTATAAACTGGTTTACGCAGCAAACTTTTAAGATGAAAACTTCCTGAAACTTAGTTTTTTGGTATTGATGTACAATGATGATATGCATCAGATTTTTATGTCTTCATGCCCCTCTGCTGGGAAAAAAACAAAGAAAACAGTCAAAATGTTTATTCGATACTGCATTTGGCTTGTGGTCCCCAGAAAAGAACAATAAAATTAGAGTATGTGTTTAGCTAGTTGGGTATAGCTGATGTTAACTATAACTATGGTTACCCAACACAAAAAGCTTGTGTTTCTCACCAGGTAACAGAAGATTAGAGCCTGACCTTGGTTCTTCTATGGAAGGAAAAATGCCCTTGTTTATGTTTATGTTTATGTTTATAGGTCATATATACTGTGAATATCTAGGTTAGAACTAGTCCTGTGTATGCAATGGCAACCTTGTATTCTGTAAAGCAGAGTTTGACAAAGGCTCCCTGTCCAGCCCTGAGATCTCCTCTGCTGTGGTACAGGCATTTCTTCCCCTAACAGCTCAGGAGGACATGCAGGTATACTACTCTACCCATGTTTTCATGGCTTGAGGTCTGAGGCCTGTTTTTGTGGGTCTCTTCTCTCTCCATCTCTCTCTCTATATATCTCTCTCTTTCTCCATCTCTCTCACTCTTTCTCTCTCTCACTTTCTCTCTCCTTCTCTCTCACTAATACTCTCTCTCTCTCTCTCTCTCTCTCTCTCTCTCTCTCTCCCCTCTGTCTCGTAGATATTAATGTTGAGCACTGAGGACTGTTTTAAATCTTTCTGATACTTTTTGTTGTGAAAAAATTTATCCACGCATTGTATATTCCAAATTTTCTAGAGATTTTATGGATGTCATTGACTTGCATGAAAAATAAAATCTGAACTCCAAAAATACAGTATCTCTCTCTCTCTCTCTCGCTTGCTCTCTCTGTTTCTCACTCTCTCTTTCTCTTGCTTGCTCTCTCTCTCTCACTCTCTCTTTCTCATACACACACACAAACACACACATGTTGGGTTTTCATGTCTTATGGGGACATTCCATAGACTCCATTCATTCCCTAACCCCTTTCCCTGACCTTAACCCTCAAAAGTACATACTTAACCCTAACCCCAACCTTATCCCAACCCTAACCTTAACACCTAACCCTAAATTAGCTCAATTTTATAATGGGGACCTGAAAACAGTGGCCGTCCTAGCTACCATGGCGTCCTGGGCGAACCTCTCCTTTGGTTTACCCCCCGCCCCTCCTTCCCCACTCCTGTTCCGACTTTGGAAAAAGAAAACAATATGCACAAAAAAATTTATTACACATGCGCTCGGAACTTAGCAAAATTAATGAATACACAAATGAGGCAATATGCACCCAATATGTGCATTCAAAATAGAAATAATGAATTACTGAAAAGACGTTAAATAGACAGCGCTAGAGGGTGTAGCCAAATATTTCGAAAGCGCCCCTTAATTTGTAGTGAAATACAATAAATAAGTATCTGGCACCATATGCAGGCTATTAATTAAATATAATTTACATTTGATCTTGTATATTATAGGCCTATTGTGCTTTCAGAATAGGAATTAGAACCATACAACTTCCACCAACACAACAATTCTATCAGTGTATTAGATAGAAGATGCATCTTTTCATTAAGTTTACAGCATTGAAAATGTCATTTTTTTTAACCTAGGACCTAGTCAGTATACTTAATAAGCTTTACATTGTCTGCTAATGAAGGTAAACCAAATGTAAAGTGTTAGGCCAGATTAAATTGTCTTAACTTTTTTTTTCAGCCAGGCCCAAACTACATATCATCATACCTGCTTATTAGAAAATATATCAATACAGTGTTACGTATTAGTCAAACTGACAGTGACAATAGATTATTTTTGCCTATTTTATACGTGACGTGAGAATAACAACATAGACTAACAAATAAACTGAAAGAATTCCATATTCAACCTCCACCAATATCGAATGAAATAATTACTTTCTTGGTAATTCTTCACTACTCTGCGTACCCAGAGAAGCATTCGGTGTGTAAAAACTAGGGCTGGGACTTTAACGCGTTAATTTCGATTAATTAATTACAAGAAAACTAACGTGCAAAAAAAAAAAAAAAAAAACGCATTTAATCGCATCTTTCTCAGTTCCCTAATTTCTGGCACACCGGTAACACTGATGCTCACACTCTAGCCCGGTAGGTGGCGATAATGCATCTAAAGTCTTAAAATGTTCAATATAATGGCTATAATTGCACTTTGAGTTTGCACTAATCAGTGAATGTAGTACACAGATGAAAAATGCACAGATAAATATAGATGAAAAATAAACATTTTTGTTGTTTAAGTTCACGTATATGGCTCATTCCATACTAAACTGTACAAATGTGTTACAATGGTGATGAAAATTCAAATCCACCTTTTCCAGTTCTGCAACCACCGACGTCGCCATCTGCTGGCCATTAAATGGAATTCAATTTCCGCATTGGCCTCACTTTTCAGACCCGGGCGTTGCATCCATCTTTTTATACAGTCTATGGCGATAGCGCACAGATTGTTTATGTTTTTATGGTCATAACACAATATTCAGGACACAGAAACATTTTCATTATTTTTAAAAGCATGGTATATATGATTGTCTGACGCCTTGTGAAATTTTGATGCAGGAAGTGAGTACCTTATTTTGCCGAGGTCATCTTTACGCCATTTGCATATATTATGCGAATTAACCCACAGGGATGGACGTAACACGTGAGGACGCGACTGGTAACGTCCACAACGGTCATTTCAAATTGCATTTCTGATCAGACGAGTCCCGACAATTTAGTGCAGACGATTGAAACCGTTATTATGGTTATCTCTTTGCAATATTTCATTTCACTTTCTTTAGAAGTATCAACAGACATGTCATGAGCATTTCATGAAGTTGGCTGCCAAATTTTGTTACAAAATATGTCCTTGACAATGCCTTGGCTAACATCAGGAAACCACTTTTTCTGCTGTGTTGTTGGACCGATGACTGATTTTTTCTTATGTATATCTTCAATCCAGGAGTGAATAAATATGAACAATGCAAATCATTTAATTCTCCTAGAAAAAATTTTATTGACCATTCTTATAGCTACAACACAGTGAATTGTACAGTTTAGTATGGAGTGACCCATATGTCTATTCATTGATTCAGTCATCAACCAAAATTTATTTGAATTGAAAACTTCGCTTATTGTGTATTTGATAAAAATGCTATTAATCGAGATTAATTAATTACAAAGCCTCTAATTAATTACATTAATTTTTTTAATCGCATCCCGCCACTAGTAAAAACGTCAAGTGCACATCCAGTCAAGAGAATTTAGAGTTTAATTCCTAGTGCTGTGCTGCTAGACGCGATAGTGGCATATAACGTCGGCAGCCACGATACTGATGACACCCCGAGTTGCTAGGGCATGCACAGCATGTGCATTCGCAATAATAAATATTAATATTGGGTAACACTTTATTTTGATGGTCCCTCTGTAGATGCTCAACAAACAGGAAATAACGTGTCAACAACATAAAGAATGACTTTCAACAAAGGATGATTTGTAGACAGTTCAAATACTATAAACAAACACATCGTCACACCGTCTACTAAGTGTCTTACACGGGACCTTAATCCTTATGTTGACGATCTACAGTATGATACTAATAGATGCTCAAGAAACTTTAACTTGAGTATCAGCAGATGATCAGGTTAATACTTGGAGACGCTCAACAAACTATCAACAGAGTATCAATAGATGATCAGGTCAATATATGAGATGATGCTTGTAGATGTTCAACTGACACTGAATAAAGTTCCAGCAGATGATCAGGTAAACATTCAGGGAGATACTTGGAAATACTCAACTTACCATCAACAAAGTTTTAATGGATGATCAAGTAAATGTGGTGCCGGTATCACCGTTTGTCTGTTTTGGGCAAATGATCCATATGTTTCAGTTAAGTCAGTTCATGCTGATTCCACTCACACTATCAACACATTGTCAGTAGATGATCAGGTTAATATACAGGGTGATGCTTGCAGATGCTCTGCTGACATCAATAACATGTCTACTGATACTTACATGAATGTTTCTTGAGCATCTCTGAACATGTCACTGTAGATTGTCAACACAAATAAAACTATTCAAAAAAAGTAGGGGATATTGGATTTACAAGTACCATGAAATGCAGATCATGAGGTCAGGAAGGAAACAAATGACATAAAAACATTAAGGAAACATTTGTCAATTTATTCGAAACCCTGTGTACAGTCAGTAAAGGACAGATTCTCCAGAATAAGGGTCGACACAAACACAGGGTCACACAACAAATTTACCACCATTGTGAAACAGAGTCAGTAGCGGGTAAAACCCCTCGGTTGGCTAGACAAGCTCGAATCGGGCGTGGCATACTCCTAACGAGGCGTCCCAGGTCATTTTGGGGAACGTTATTCCATTCCTGTTGCAATGCTGCAGCAAGTTCTTGGACATTGGCAGGAGGTTGTTGGCGTTGGCGTAGCCGCTGTCCAAGCATGTCCCAGACATGCTCGATGGGGAAAGGTCCGGACTGAGTGCTGGCCATGGTAATGTGGTGATATTCTGCTGCTGGAGGTAATCTGTAACGATCCTGGCCCTATGACATCTGGCATTGTCATCTTGGAAAATGAAACGGCGGCCATAACGGCGTGCAAATGGTACAACATGGGGTGCCAAGATGTTGTCCCGGTAGTACTGCCCTGTGACACGTCCAGCAACAACATGCAAGTCTGTTCTGCCAGCAGCAGTGATGCCTCCCCACACCATTACAGATCCACCCCCATACGGATCATGTCTAATGCGTTAACGTCATGGAAACGTTCATTACGTTGGCGCCAAACCCTCCTGCATCTGTCAAGGAAGTCCACAGTGAACCTCGACTCATCTGAGAACATTACGTTGTTCCATCGGCGATTATCCCAGCGTTGATGATGGCGACACCATTGGAGTCTGGCCCTAATGTGACGATCCCTCAAACAGGGAATGACACGAGGACGTCGGGCGTGTAAGTGAAATCTGTGCAGACGATTCCTGATGGTCTGGCCACTCACTACCAAGCCAGTATCCCTTTGAAGTTGAGACCTTATCTGATTTGCTGTCACCATACGATTTCTCAAGACAATAGTGCAGATGAATCTGTCCTGAGCCTGAGTTGTTGCCCTTGGTCGACTGGATCGTGGTCTATCCTGAACAGACCCTGTAGCACGATGTCTGGACCATAATCTGCTGATGACAGACTGGGAAACATTCATTGCCCTTGCCACAACGACCTGTCTTGTGCCAACCTGTAGCATGCCAAGGGCACGTAACCTCTCCTCCTGTGTTAGACGGCGCATGGTCTCTGTTTAATTAACGACTTCAACCACTGATAATCTGATGCTTTCTCTTCAAAATCTTCCTTTACAGTGGCTCTAACCTTCCAATTCAGAGTCACGCAAATTTGTGGCACAACCCCCTTGATCATCAATAGCATCCCGTGCAGATCGTGAGAGTGTCATTGATGTGTTTGGGTGATGAATTTCTTTGGAAATGCTTCCTCAGTAAATAACTATACAACATGGTTTCGTATCCCTTTGTATATGTGAAAATTTTGATCTCAAAATAAAATAGCCCTTACTTTTTTTGAATAGTATATTTAGGTTTTGTCTAAGATGGTCTGTAGATAGTATGATGATGTTTTTGTTATAACATTTGAACTGGCTACAAATCATCCTTTGTTGAAAGTCAACCATTATAAAGTTAACATGTTTTTTCTAGTCTGTTGAGCATCCACAAAGGGACCATCAAAATAAAGTGAGACCTAATAGGGAATTCTAAACCCCCTTCTCACTAATAAAACCCCCCAAAATATATTGGCACCCCCTCTTCAAATCGTTAAAATATAAATCCGAAAAGTGGAGGTTCGATACAAAATTCTTTCCCAGTTCATTGCTAAGCTAACGTCATCAATTTTGTTAGACTTTTAACGAGGTCTATAAAGTATTAAATGTTGATAAATAATTATCGCGAAATCTAAGGCTTTTAAAGGCATTAAAATGGCCATTTGCAGGTATTAGTCTGGGGTAACGTTATCACTTTTTTTTTTGCGCTCTCCGGCCTTCAGAAGACAGAGGCTAGATCAAAGCTTGAACGAGTTTTCACAATTCATTGCAACAGAGAATGATCTTCCACCACGTAACAAATTCAGTTACTTTAACGACTCCAATGTTGATATACCATCTCCCTCTCTTGAGCATCTAACCACAATCATAACTTAACTAACTTACCGGGATTCAAAGTTACTGAAGATAAAAACGTTTTCTTCGTACTCCATGTAGATCATAAACCCTGTATATTTGGCTTGTTGAAATCCGTTGGGAAGTGTAAACGTTATAGATTGAGAAAATACGCATCTCCCCCGTTTACTTGCATTTGTTTACCTGCAGACCCTGCACTCCCTGATATGGGTGACGCTCTAACGTGTCAGAGCAATGAGCCAAACAAAGCTGCTAATGCGGCGTATACTTATATATACAGCTAGACTCTTCCCTCTCTCTCCAGAGAGGCGTATCTTTGCCAGAACGTAGGCAGCCAGCGGCCTGCCGAGTTGACTAGAGGGCGTCCAGGCGCATATTTTAAATCCACTGACTGGAGTTATCTAATCAAGGTTGACGGCAGTAAATGAGTGTTTTTTTTTGTTGTTTCTTCGTTTTTTTTTTTTTGCACTCTCACCAGCGCCCCCTGTCAAGATGCCGCCCTGGGCGACTGCCCATGTCGCTCATATCTCAATCCGCCACTGCCTGAAAATGTCCCCATAACGATAACATAATCTGGAATTCGGTGTCTTGTGGGTACACTTGGTCCCCACAAGGGTAGGTAAACAAGGCCCCCCCCACACACACACACACACACACACACACACACATATGCATGCACACACACACACAGTCACGTCAGTATAAGACTACAGTGACTACAGTATAAGACTACAGTATAAGACTGCTTCTCCCAGCGTTTTTTTGTTGGTTAAATATGGCATACTCTTAGGATACGTCATATACTCAGAGCAAGGATAACATTGATTGTCAAAGCAGTACAAAAAAACACAGAAGGTGGTCAGGGTAAAATACCAAGAAGTCAATGCAAACAGTTTCTTTACAAGATGGGTAAACATAGCGTCTTTGGCAGAAGTAGAGGGGAAATTGTTCATATTTCATTCTACCCTTTTTATTACAACTGCCAACAAGGTTCAGGTATCAAGTGTTATTCTGGCGTTTGTGTTTCATAATTGAAAAAGTGAGTATATTTACACAAAATATTCCATGCCACGAGTGGCAAGGGTCCGGATTTCTGTCCACCATGTTAGATTTATTTCCTTATCTCATATCAGAACGAACTTACAAACCACAAAAAAAAAAGAAAGAAAAAGCACAGAACCCCACAGGCCCCGGTTTACTCAATTCTGTCCTATAACTGTCAGATCCTATTGGCTGAACAGAACAGAACAGTCGCAACCCAAGTGACTGTTTAAACCCCGTCCAGGGAGTTGAGACAAACTGGGTTTTCTTTTCCATCCATCCCGACTCCTCCCGAGGCCAAACTGAGGGAACAGGAACAGGAAATAATGAATTATTTCAGAAAGCAGCCCGCACTCGCGAAAATACCCTACAGCTGAAGCTTTGCACTCGGAGAACCAACACGTGCTGTAAGCAACAGCATTTGGAAATAGGTCCAAGTTATTACTAAATATTTAATCCAAATAACTTCAAAAAGCCTTGATCAAGACAAGTACTTGGGAGAGAAAAAGAGAAAAAAGAAAAAAAAAACTATTGTTAGTATTTAATAATTTATGAAGAGTACTGACTCACTGTAAGCTCACATATTTATAAAAATAAGTCAGCCCACATCCCTGCTGTCCTTTTATTCAGCAATGAATGTCTTTTGTTTTGCAGAAGTCTGTGCGCTACTTTAATGAAAACTGTATTTCTGTTTTCATTTTTCAGACGAAATTTATGACTCCAAAGACTCATCAGATAGTTGCTCAAAATTCTCAAGACTCATTCTATCATGACTCAAAATTCTCATGAAAGGCTCATCAGTTTGAGATTCAAACTGAAGTGCTCATAAGTTTGCGACATATCGGATTGTGCCCTTGGCTAAAACTAGTCAAAACTGCAGTCGTTGCAGAAACTGATTCAACTGTGATCCAGAGTTGTTTGAAGGACATCATGCGTTTGATTGTGCTTTACTTTTTGTCATCATTTTTTTTATTGATTAGAGTTTTTTTTTTGTTCATTTTTCATGCTATACATTTCACCCTGGGAAATAATTAAGTCTCTTAAAAAGGTGAAACTGCAATATTATAATGCAGGATTCTGGCAAAACAAATATGCTACTTTGCTGAATGAATTTACTGAAAAATTAACATGTTTGCAAAACATGTCATTTGGTTGCCTGTGGAATTTTCTGCTACACCAGTGCTTATGACATTGCTGTGCTGTTCTGAGATTCCTGGGTTTCTCTTGCAATGACAGCACTGCTGGCTATCAATAGGTGTTATGTTTGACACTGATAGGAGGTTATAGCAGCAGGAGTGTCTCGGTGAAGTCAGTCTCTGTTGGGAGGATGCGATATTGGATACAGGCCCGACAGTGTCACAGCAAGGGATGTCTGCTTTCCGGTTGGCTGCGTCGTCGTCGCGGCGATAAGAGCGGTTGTCTCGGCGCGTCTCCCCGGGATACGGGGAAAGGGTCTCTCCTCCAAACGTCCCAGAGGCGAGCGAACGTCACTGTCACCCTCTGTAATCGCCGAGACGTTCTCGGTGTCGGCTGGGGACTGTGTAATTTGTCACAATCTAGCACCAAACATTCCCCCCACCCAGAATTCCCACAAACACCTTCTCCCCTCACATCCCCTGATGCCATGACAGCCCTCACCTTCCCTGTTTCATGTTCGCTGTGTCATATTTTTTTACACCTACCTTATCGCTCAGAGTTTTTCCGGCACCCCCACCGGGAGCGCATTTTCATTTGTTGACTTGTTTTCTTGTTCCTTCTGACTTGCTGCATAAACTTGTAAACGGAGATATTTCTATTTTTTTTTTGGGTGCCAGTGTTACCGCGGGTCGTGACCTTGCTTTGTCACCTCACCTCCATCTATCCTTTCCCTGCCTCTCCTCAGCGCTCCTCTGTAGCTGTTCGACAGGAATGCCACTGCGTCGCACCCTCTGCAGCCCGCTGGGACGTCAGCACCGAGAATGACCTTGTCCCTCTGAATTATGGCACATTTCTTTGGCAGGGTTTTTTATTTTACAGTTCTGAAGTATAAATTAATGTGTTAACATTGGTTCTTCCCTTGTCTACCATTGTAATTGCTGTGTTTCATCCAACAGATTATTGCCTTTGCATGCATTTATTAGACTTAAATTATGCATGTACGTACAAATAAGCTGTATTTTTGTGGAAATTTTTGGTAAAGTGCATATGTTCATTAAATTCCATGGAGTTAAAATCAAACAAGTTTGAGACGAATTGGAGGGAAACTTTGATAAGGCTTCTGAAAGGAGCACTGCATTTGTGGGAACATCCACTGTAGAGCTGGATGTTAATGGATCTGCTCAGCAGTTATCATGACAAATGGTGACTCTTTTGATTAATCTTACATTTAAGTTTCTTTTTTCTTTTTTTTTTTAAATCTCTGACAGCTTGTAAATACTGGGTGGAGTAAAACTTTTGACAGGCAGTGTTAGTTTGTGCTGGCATGAATGTATACTGAGGCATTAAAAACTCAATGACGTAAATTTTTGACTTCTAAATAGTTTAAAGGATTTTTTCAAATAAAATGTAAAATGTATGTATTTTTGACACATTTCTTGACATAGTCTTGCCTATTTTTCCAAATAAGACATCCTCCTGCATCATACGGCAAATGGCTCTAAAAACGTGCGTGTCCACCGTTTGCAGCAAGCGGCGTCTGAACCCAATGTGGCATTGAGGTCACCAAATTATCGATCTATCTCTGTAGGATCTGATCCCAGACTGTCAACAGAGCAGCAGGAAGTTCATTGTGAGTCATGGAAGGGTGATTCTGATGGTGAACTCGCTGATCCAGAAAATCCCGAAGATGTTCAATGCGGTTCATGTCTGGCAAATAAGCCGGCAAATCTGTCACTCTTACACTGTTAGTGTCCAAGCAGTGCCAGGTAATCCTCGCTGTGTGAGGATGTGCACTGTCATGATGAAGATGATGTGATGGTTTTGGTGGATGTGGGGCACAATATGTGGTTCCAAGATCTCATCCACATAACATTGCGCTGTCAGTGTTCCATCGACAAATACCAGTGGAGATCTCCAGCCATACCCCATAGCTGCCCACACCATTGCACTACCTCCATTAAATCGATCCACTTGCTCGACACATGGATCAGCATACCATTCACCTTGTCTCTGGTACCCACGTCGCTTGCCATCACTACAATAGAGCAAGTCGTGCGACTCTTCACTAAAAGTAATGTGACGCCATTGATGATTTGGCCAATTTCTATTGGAATTCATCAGTCCCCACTGACAACGAGTAGCACGTCTGCGATCCACCAGGCCCATCCCAGCATGTGCTCTAAATGCATAGATGCCTTCATCCCGGAGCTGTGTTCGCACCGTATGGGAGATGATATGGTTATGGCGTCTTCTAGGAACCTCGGTAGCGGTCAACGTTACTGTATGAAAAGTGGTCTCTGAGATGTATCACACATAAGTGACAATCCCACAGGGTCACACGTGGTTGCCCATGTTGTGGTTGATCTCAGGTGCTTCCTGTCTGCTTATTTTGTGTCTGCAGACGTGAAACAGTCGCACGATGTGCTCCAAAGTGTGCTGCAACTCTGGCTGCACTCACACCAGCCCTCAGCATTCCGATCACCTGATCCCTTTCTTGTTGAGTCAGTCGTGTCGTTGTGACTTTTCACAAATGTAAAGGTTTAAAGGCCAGCTTTTTTAGTTTTTTTATAGCCAGGGCTAACATTGAGCAATACATATAACATTTCTTTGCTCACTCTACTTTTTGTGGATCACTGGGGAGTGGCTCATGTATTGGACTACTGTTGTCGGCACGTACCCTGCTGACTAACCAGTTCGTTAGTATTAACCATTTGTGAGCTAATACTCTACTTTAAATATCGTTGTATTTATTTTTTCCTTTTTACCTTATTTGTACAAAATTTTTATTCACTGTTGCTTGCTGCATTTTTAATGCCTCTAAGTATAGGTGTGCGTGCATGCATTTGTGTGTACACTGTTCCAACTTCCTAACAGGGCCACTCATATTAGGTCATTGGCTCTCTGATTAGGTCATTTCAAATGTCACGCTGAAAAAGGTCACATTTTTCCAGACTTGCAAATAATTCAAGGTTTTGGACGAATCTTGGTCACTGTTCAATCTAGAAACATAACGATCATGCAAGGTTACATTTTTGTTCGATGCATTTTTGTTTGGAGAATTGGCTATACCCTATTTGGTAGATGGGTAGATCACCAAGGAGAAAGAGAATATACTCTCCCATGCATTTCTAGGGTTTATGGCTGATAGATGAGTATTCTGTAAATTAAGAGAAAAAGAGATGAGTATACTCTGTATACCTGCATATAACCTCCACTACACCACGGGATGGTTCTCTCACAGCTGTAAGTGTGCAAATCCTCAGAAGCAGGGCATCTTTAAAAGGGTCGCCAGGTGCGACAGGTCAGGCTGAGAAGAGGCGGTAACAATCACAGTCCCACATCAGTAAAAGGATATGAGGTCACTGAGGGCACTCCCCAATATACTTAAAACCTCCTCTGCACAAGAAAAGGCTGTAGCTCTGGGAAACCGCAGCCCAGCTCTGAAAATGGGTCAGTTCTATCATGTGGGAACTGAACCGCTCTGAAATATTGAGGGTAAGCTATGGGCCTCCCATCCTCTCCAATCCTCAGAACCACTCCACCTAATGTGATGGAAAATAATGCTAAAAATGTATCCTCTCTTGATGGGAATCTGCGTCGGAAATGAGACGAGAGCGAGACTTGAGCAGCGAATAAGCACTCAGTCATCCAATCTGTACAAACTCTGTCCTCCGTAAACACCTACCCTTTACCCGAACCACAAGACAGACCACTAGCAGTGCTGTTGAAAATGGGTAAAGTTTTGTTAAGTCTTGCAATAACTGTTAAATATCGATTCAATGTTTTGTTGATATACACATTTGTTTGTATTCCTAGCGATCGCAGTACCCTTTTCTTGTCATTAAAGATTTTTGGTTGATATTTTATCACTGCTTATTATGGAGCATTTCTGTTTTGTGAGTAGGCTGCTCTTTATAACAGAAGGATATTTGCTCTGTTTCTGCGACGGTGAATTTGAAGGAGATTGCTATGTCAACAGTGGTGGGTTCATCTGATCAAGGCACAGAACAGACTGGATGCCTGGATCAATCAATATAGATACAGTTAATAGGTTAAAAACACATATATTGCAGGTACTTTGTGCTACTTAAACAGTCATCCATGCACAAGACTCAAGAAAAAGAGACAAAGCATAAAAAACATGGGTCATATCTGTTCCGTGAGATGAGCGAGTTACGAACATCAAAAACATCTCTAAAAACGTTTTCAATGTGGATTAGTCATGAGCAATAAGTGTATGCTCGTGTCAGTCAAGACTTTGAACAGCTATTAAAATTCGACAAAATTGGTGCCCTCAAACTGCTAATCCTTAATGCTCTGTTCTTCCTCTTATGTATTGATGTTTTAAACATAACTTTAGTTCTGCTATAATGTTTGAATATGTGAAATCGTCTCTTTCGCTCCCCAGAGTGAATTCACCGTTTCGTCAAAAGGAGACATGAAATATGACTCAAATGTTTGGATTCAAGGATTCAGGAAACATTCAATTTGACAAACTCTTTGGAAAGAGTGGACTATAGAACCAGAGGAAGAAAAAAAAAACAAGAAAATGGAAGCAGATTGAAATGTTAAGAATTTGATCTGAAGAAACTCTGATCTTTCAGTGGCAAGTAGTCCACTGACAACCAAAAGAAAAAATAAATATTTAACTATGCCTGTTCGAAGTATGACAGCTACGATGTATAAAATATGCATACTTGATTTTTTCACACACTTGTACTGTGACCTACAGCAGGTATACTGCTGTACCTACAGAGCAGGAAGGACCTATAGCCTTCACTGTCAGTCTGATGCTTGGCTCTCAATAACAAATGAGCCCTGGCTTTTTGTTGCTAGATAAACAAATACATTTTGTGCATTCATTCCATATTTGGAACTCCTGAGTACAAATGAGGAGTCGACTTGCAAAACCTGCTCAGGCAAATTTTAAAATAAATGAGTTATCTCCCTTAGCCTCTCTTTCAGGCACCTGCGTATGTCCCACTGATAGCTCCACTTTCAAAACCTACTAAATCATGTTATAAATTGTAACGGCAAAAGGAAAACTCTGTCAAATCCCACCAAGTCAAGGAGGAAAACTGTCAAATTCTGCTAAGTCATCAGCCAAAGTGGAAATGTGATTCCGTTTTCGTTCGCTAGAAGGAACCAATCGCAGTCAAGCTTTCATAGCCTATTCAGCTTTGCTTTATCTAACTCTAACTGGTTTGGGCAGTTCAGAAAAGTGTGATGATAGTGATACCATAAAAGGGGGATTTAAACCCATGGACTCATGTTTATGTTGTCATTGTCATAGCAGCTATTCAACCACTGTACTGTCTGTAGCATTGAGTTGCATGTAGAGTGGGTCCTGAGTCAAATACCTTAACCGACTGAGCAACGGACCTGGTTTAAACACTGTCAAAACCTGCTGAATTTCCACTCCACTGTCAAAACCAGCTAAGTCAAAACTTTGTGTTGCAAAATCAAAGTCATTTCTTAAAAAAAAATAACAGGTTGCCTCATGGATTATGTCTGCAAGGCTTATAGTTTCAGTATAGTGAAAATTGGTATCTACGGAAGATAAATTCTATGCCTACCAAAAAATCTGATTTTCTAAAAAAATGGACCAACTTGACTTAGAGGGCTTTGCAAGTCCTCAAATGGTTTACTTGTCATACTCGCAGTGTAAAGTTTTCAACCAATCCAAAAAAGAATCACTGTTATGTGCTCATGTCTTGCTTGGGCCATTCAGATAAAATCCTGCTTCTCATGTCATGGATTTCTTTGTTTATGATGTAGAAGTTGTATATTTTGAATACCTAGGAGATATGAAAATAATTTGAAATGCTGCATCAATTAAAACAGTGATTACAGAGGAGTTCGGTTTTCAGGGCTTTGCAAACTCATCCCATGATGCGTTCATCTGATACACACTAGACAGAAGATCAATGCATCCCCTTTAACAATTTTCACATTTTAGAAGCTTAAAACCTAGAATTAAAATATGAGAAAAAAATCAAAGTTTCTTTCGTATCTCTGTAAATAATGAACTATTAAAATAAATTGAGTCTCGCATCAATTAAAAGCGGACAACAGCAATATCTGGGTTTGATTCGTACAAACTCTTTCGTAATATAACATCAACTTAAACCATCAAGAGTTAATGGTCCGACACCGGTTTGTAATTCGAGCAGCTGACTCAAAAACATACATAAAAGCAGCCATTTAGTGGACCATGAGATTGCAAGAGAAGTCATCCATAAACAAAGCAGCCTGATGTCCAAATACCTTCTAAAACCAGTCTGTGACACAGTAGTGGAGGGGACAAATCGGGTGTGGAATATAAAAAGAGTTCCCCGGTTTTTAATATACATCAGAGCACTGCTCAGTCTATCATTGAGAAGTAGAGACAACACAGCACAGCCTGCCAAAATCAGACTGTCACTCGGAGTTCAGCTATAATTACTGGTTGCAGAGGCCACCATGAATCTAATGCCAATCTTGAAAGACCAAAAGATTTTAATTGGTCAACAGGGAACCAAACACAAAAATATGAAATATGCTGTGCGTATTTAACATACAGTGCCCCCATCATATTTACTAAACAAATTCAAGAACAAATGAGAAACAAAGTCTTTGACATTTGTCAGTCTGGAAAAGGTTTAAAAAAAAACATTTCTAAGGCTCTGGGACTCCAGTGTACCACAGTCTGAGCCATTATCTACAAATAAATGGAAATTCACTTATATAAGATATCTCTTGTGAGGTTTTCTAGGGGTGATAATAATTGTGCTCCACGTTTTATGAAACATATTCTTTTAAGATAGGACGATTTTTTTTTCTTCAATGATTTTCTTAAAATCAAAAGTTACATTTTTGTAACTTTTTAGAAAACAGGCTGGGAGGATGAAAAGCACATTTTTTTCATAGCCTTTTAGCATATATATGCCGAGGGTGCTAATATAAGTGGAGGGCACTGTTAGTGTAGTTTGTTGTTAATGATTTTCCTACATGCTAGTGAATTATTGTGTGCGTAGAATCAGAACAAAATAAGCAGCCATTTTGGAAGGGCCTGAATACATTTTCTCTCCACAATGCACAATTTCATTGGATGTCAGAGGGCAGCCATTGGGCGCTGATTTTCAGTCACCTGATTCAGTACCAGCTTTTCAAGGCAAAAAAATAAAAGACACAAAAAACCACCTTTTCAAGAGGGAGCTCAAACTAAGTAAGTAAGTAGTAAGTTTTCCAGTCAATCCTAATGGCGTTTGGGGTTGAGGTCTGAACAGGCCAGTAAAGTTCCACACCTATCTTTTCATCGAGTGCATGCTCACCGCAGTTTTCAGGAAACTGGCCAGGCAAGCTGATAAAAAATGATGAACTGATATTGGCCACGTTTCCCAGATTCATTTAAGAAGATCTTAGTGCTAAGAGCTTCTTTAGATCCTTCTTAAGGCTCCAGTAAGAAGCAAACGCATTTCCCAGATTCCTTCTTAGCATTAGATGGCTCCCTCTAAGCTGAACTCTTCTTGGAGCCTTCTTAACTCCTTAAGAACACTCTTAACTGGGAAATGCGGCCACCAGCATGATGCTAATAAATAAAAGACTTAAAGAGCTCATTGCAAAGAGATAAATGAAATAATGAAGAGAAATGAATCCCACTACTTAAAGCACTGCAGATGGAATACAATTCCCATGCATTCCTTTCAATGATTTCTGTTTTCTTCCATAATATGGCTCACATGAATTTTACAGAAAAAAAAACAAATTTTTAATTCTTCTTAATTATTTCATTGTTTCTAAATTAGAATTTTATTTTTTTTAATAGTTTTTATCTTATTCTTATTCTTTGTCTATGTGGTTTTAATTATGTTGTGTTGGGCACTTTAAGCTGCGATATGAAAGGTGCAGTAAAAATAGATCAGTTAAAGTTTAGATTTACATACAGCGCGCACACATTTGCAGCCATGTCTTCTGATACCACCTTATTGTGCTGTATAGTCACTCACTTTCAATCAACTGCATCTGAGTGGCACTTTTTGGGGAATTTCATAAAGACAGAAGAATTATTGGGAAATAATCTGGCCTGAATACCCCCCAGCTGCTCAAAAAAAAAGCGAGCAACCTTGTTAAAAAATCTCCAGTGGGAGCCAAAACACTCAAGCGGTGGTGAGAATCTCCCCTGATGGGAGAAATCTGTGTCTTCGGAGGAACCTGGTTTGGCGGTGGGGGGTGTGTGTGTGGGGGGGCATCTTCTGCTGGCTGCTGTAAAATCACAGAAAAATGGATGTGACAGCGGTGTAATAATAGCAACATTGAATAGTAAAATGGGCTGAGCAGGTTACAGACGAGGTATTACACAAACCGTTAAAATAGAATGTCCAAATCTGGGGATTATTCCAGGGTTTACTGAACAAAAAAAAAAAAAAAAAAAAACAAATAAAATCCTGCAAAGGAAAATGTTCCAAAAACCCATCTTTTAGGAGTCAGATTATTATTGTCGCTATCGTTATTTCAGCAAATTCTTGTACCCTGGCTTGTTCACAAGGTTACAACAAGCATGGGATCGCATTTGTAGCATTTATAATTTTTAGTTAGAAAAAAAAAAAATTTCAAAATATGGAAAATATTTAAAAGAAACAAACAAAGAGGTCCATTTTTTGTTCATACAATAAACTTAGGCCAATACCCATGTCGCTTATTTCATTAAATATTTTGTTTTGGCCACTCTGTTCACAGGTGCTAATATTTCCAGACAGTGAGCCTCAGGACAGGTAGAGTTAGTGGGTGAGAACGTGGAGTCTAAACAAAGAAAATTACTATCATTAAATACGGTACCTGGTGGTCAAGGTGACCTCGCAGGCATAATTATACCCTGAGCAACAGCTTGCACCATCATTCCTAATGACTAGCTAATGCGCAGACTCAAGAATGTATCCAGGAGGTCAAAGAGCATGTATGTCTGTCTATGCTTCCAGACAAGCTTTTGCTAACCAACCCCAATAAATTGAGTGTAGTAACAAGCACATTGTAACACAATGTCACAAGAGCAGCCGTCAATGGCAGGGATATATTAGGCAGCCAGTGAGTTCTTGAAGTTGATTGGTTGGCAGCCAGAAAAATGGGCAAGTGTTAGGATGTGAGCGACTTCGACAAGGACTAAATTGTGATGGCTAGGCGACTGGGTCAGAGGATTTACAAAATAGCAGGCCATGTGGGGTCTGCCTGGTATGCAGTGGTTAGTATCTTTCAAAAGTGGCTCTAGAATTGCTGTTGAATTTTACAGGTCTTCCAGCTACTGAAAGTAAAATTGTTTCAACAAGCTAATAATTTCTGTAAATTTGTCCTACGCATTCATTTTTGTGGGATCATTCAGCCAATCAGAAATGATTGCCCATGCCATGACGGATGTTTATGTTCCATTGACATAGTGCTTAACTGCATCATAATGCAGTCCATACTGCTTTTTAAGATGGTACTCAACTCCTCAAATCATGTAAACAAGACAAATCAGCAATGTGCTATCTGATACCAATTAGAATGAAAACAGCACATGCATGATCGATTTTGAAAACCACGGCATTAGACTCCTGCTACTGTTGTTATAGGTGATAACCATTTTGGAAGTGTTGGTTTTTCAATAAATATTCCCTATAATTACAGCCAGCAAGAGAACAACAACCACTTATCTGCATGCACTTAGAAGATGATGTCACTCCTGCCATTGATTTTACAGGGTTTTACATCTGGCTCCCACTTTTATTTGTGGAAAATTGCAGTTTTCTGTTAAATGAAGGATGGGGAAGGTGTATGAGATGATAAATGGTGCTCAGCAAAGTCCCAGGGAATTACCATGGAGAGTGAGGCCATTTGACAGTGTAAGAAAAATGGCGCCGAAATGAAGGGAATATAATGGTAAAATCTGTAAGACTGAAAGAGAAGGCCGTTTTACATACCAAGCAGGGTGAGAGGGTGAAATTGATGATGGCCGACTGTATCCTGCACTGAAACTCTGCAGTGCCGCGTCTCGCTTATCAAACTTCACATCCCATTATCGTTTGACCTTTGCTAAGTGGCTTATTGTTGTTGGATGGCGGGTTGGGGGTTTATTCTAATATGCCTCAGACTGAAATATCGATTTTAACTTATCGCAGGAATCTGTAGAGGTGTGCGGAGGGCGGTCGAGGAGGAGAATGGAGAGGTCAGGCATCGACTACGCTCTTTAACTCCCGCTCAGGTTTTAAGCTGTCCGCTGAAATCGGCGATAACAGCACGCTGCTCGCACTGAGGGGATCAGCGAAGCAGCAATCAGATGCTGCGGTAATGAGATGCGTAAATGCATATTAAAATGCAGGTGCTGCTGTTTGAACATAAACAGAACAGCACTGAACAAGAGTCACACTTCCATCTCCTATTGACATACACTTCTCTGTCTATCTATCGAAGACACTTGTTTTTTTTGTGCTCTAAATATATGATATTCAATAAAATTAGGCAAAGTTTTAGTCATCTATAGGCAATATATGGCAAATATGGCCGTTTGATACGTATAGGAGTATATAGATTTCTGGCAATTTTTACTCTCTTATTTTTGCATCCGTCTTTGGCCTTTCATAGCTTCACAACTAAAATGCCACATGGAATTTTCAGTGCTGACACACGTTTATACACTGTTAAAAAGTGCCCTCAGATTGATCTGTTCTAAAAGAAAAACTCCTGTCACAATCATCCATTAAGGTCCAGATTTTCGCCTGCTCATGTGTGTACAACCAACTTTGACCAGAGTCGGACAATCCAGGTTCAGAAAGTAAAAGTCCTCCCTGGTGTTTAGTTCCAACCATCTGGATTTGCTCATCAAATCAACCCGTCAGGAGAAAAGTTCAACTAGTAAGTGAAATCATCAGGCTGAGCTCATGGCTTAAGATAAAACATGGCAGGACTTTTACTTTCTGACCGTGGGAATGTCCACCTCTGACTTTGGCTAACATTATCTCAGGAAATATTTGCAGTGGCTGTGTTGTGCACAATCTAATTGTCTTAAATGCAGATTAGTGTGAAAAGGACTTGGTTGCTGGTAAATTCAGCTTTCTTTTGATTATTCATTCACCAAATCTCTGGGAAAAAAAAAAGAAGAAAAAATTGTTTGTTATTTGAAATTGCTAGGGTCTGTGGTGTAAATGAATAAAACCATTTGAAAGAGAGCCTTTCCCCAAATATTTTCATATCAGGTATGACAGTACAAAATGAAATATATGATCAAACGAGACCTCAATTCCTAAACTAGCTTGGGTTTTAACATCAATGTCAGCGGGCAGGACGCTCTATGGGTAGATTTGCTGAGTATTGACAGGCTAAATTGCGAAGTTTCTATTGAAATGTTATTGTTTATAATTGTAAGTTCTGTACTTGCAGGGGTGAGGTAAAAAAAATATTTTCAATCAAGTTTAACTTCATGTACATTATAACTACACAAAACAAGAACTGTGCAAAAATAATATACAGAAGTAAATTCGATGGGGGCAGTGCATTACTTAAGCAATGGATTGCAGCAACATTATGACTTCAAACCAGGTAATATATTGTGGGGAAAAATATAAGTAAGATTAACCTTCCAACATCAAATGAAGAATTGTTCCACCTTAAGAAACTGTTTTCATTGGTTCGCTCAAGAAGGCCAATTTGCGTGTGCACCACCCACAGCACAAAGTATTTGCCGCTCTGCCACAAACAAAAATAATTTCCTGTTATCAGGTTCTGGTTTGAAGTCTTTCTTTGTGAATATAATGCAAAAGCGGTCACACTTTTGTGTGGACGACATGTGGTACGTGGCAGAGAAGTCTTTGCATGCAAAGAATACCCTTTATTTAACGGACCAGTAGTAAGAGGGAAGTGTCATGGCAAAACCATGGTAAGAAGTTATCAGCATCCATGAATTACAAATCAATTTCTCAATTATTCTGAATAATATGCAAGTACTTGCTGCTAAAATTACTATGATTAAACTGTAACACTGTAGCATAATAAGTTGGCAATAAAAGAGCGAAACATCAATAAGTTAATAATTCAGAAATTACATGCACCTTTTTAATTGTTACCAGTTAAGTCGTCAGTAATTGGAGGAGCACCAATGTGTAGTAATGGCACAGTGAAATATTGGTAAGAGGGGTTTTTTGATTTGTTACCCATACAAAATGCAAGTTTGTGCTTTGTCGTAGAGTAACTCTCTTGTTACCACATTAAAGAGAACATAAGTTAACAGGTAAACTAGCATTTTGCAGCCCTGATACCACGTAATGTGAACAAAAGCAGTTCACTTTTCAAGCTGAGAAAATAAAAAAATAATAATAATAATAATAATTAGCACCTCATACTTCTTATTACATTTTATGGTTGCTAAATTAGCTAGGAAATTAGCGTGTAATATATGGATACAACTTTTTGCCATGGTTTCACCATGTCGCAACTCGCTAATTACTGATCGCTAAAATACTGTGATACTGCAAAGGTGATAAAAAAAAGAAACACAATTTATGGTACAGGGAACAATTTTTTTTCTGAAATTGCATAATGCTTTTGATTTCAAGTATTATGCAATGCGTTTTTAAAGTAACTTTCCACCACTGGTAAGTTTTGTGCAAATGCAGTCCATAAACTACCGCACAATGCAAAAAAAAAAAAAAAAAAGGCTCAGCTCATACCTCAGCACCTAGCATGCTGAATAAAAATAGGGAGACTGTCCAGACAGCAAATGAAGAATGTTGCCTGGTTCAAAGCAGAGAGCTGTTCATTTTATCACACCCTTAGTTCATCCTGCTTTTTCTCTCTTTCTCTCTTTGTGAAATGTCCGAGTGTGTGTTTGTGAGCCTGTCCCAACGATACAGTGTCCTCTTCTAAGTTTGGAACATCACTGAGTTACACAATTGGAGCCAGATGTTGCTTATTGAACTCTGCTGAACTTATTTTTTGGCCAATTTTCCAGCCCAGCTGGTGTGGACAGGGTGAGAACAGTCGCTGATAATGAGTTAAGGGGAGTTTAATAAGCAGCAGCTGGGAGAAGGTAATCGTGGAGCTGATCTCGCTCAGTTTCGGCCCAAAGCCCCAGGCCACAGTTAGCACTGACAAGGTAAGGATTTCATATCTGATCAAGGGACAAATCTATGCACTGCATTTTACATCAGGCCTTTCAGCAGCTGAGCACTTTACATACCTCACAGCAATCAAACACGCCTTCGCTTTGTTCATTCAGTTGCTTAATAACAGTCCTGCGGGATTGTACTGCGATTGAATAGTTCTCCCGGCTATATAATTTATTACAATGCAGTTTTGGCTCACAGTGGCAGCCTGGAAATAATATATATACTGAATTATTATCCTATGCAAAGGTTCCCCAAACACTGTTAGCTCGTTTCTCCTTTATGGTAAACACGTCTTTGATGAAAGGCGTGTTTGGAGTGCTTGGCGTCTCTGGTGGCAGATGGAGGAGAAATGCGATCCGTTTTCACTACAGGAGCTGGAGCCTCTGCTGACTGGACTGTTTTCCTCCTAACAGGATGTACTAAGGATGGAGAGCGCTCTCACGACACAGCTCCGGGGGGTTAGCACGCGAACGTTTTCCCCGGCGCGAGGCCTATCAGAGACACAGGCTGTGTTGTCTGCCAAAACTTGCCTGGCGGGCATTCATTTGTCTGCCTTTTCAGGGTTTGCTTTGAGGATAATTTTTGTCTGCAGTTGGTAGGCGGGGAAAAGTAAAACATCAGCAATCCCATAATTGGGTTCAGAGATACACAGTGAGAAAGGAGATTTCACAACATCCCAAACATTGTGTTGGTGGAATAACTCTGCTGCCTCTCATGTTGGTTTTAGGTTGATTTTAGAGAGATCTGCCGATTATTTGACTTGTGTACCAATATCGCATAGTCAGGACCATCAGAACATTAATGATTATATTGATATTTATTATACAGTCGCACCATGCTTAATTTCAGAACAAAATTTCAGCTCTCAAAAGGTCAACAATTTTGTCCACTTTTAGTCAGCAAATTAGTTAGCAGGTACCTGTTAGCCCTTCTGAAGGTCATTTGTCAACTAAAGATAATGATTAACTTTTGGAGGGATTGGCTGAGTAAAAATTCAGTACTTTAAAGGTTAAGACTGATAACTTTATGATACATTATTTAAAACGGTGAAATATTTTGTTAAGCACTTGAAAATGGAGCAGAATATGTCCTTCCACTTCTAAATGGTTCGTCTGATACGGATGAAAACACACTCAAATCAAAACTGACAGTCTGCACTTCACACTCATTGTCATTGAATCCTGTTCAATGAATTACGGTGCTCACAGTAAATGTATCAAACTGAGTCACAGTACAACAGGCAAAGGCAAGGGTGTAACAGATGAACACCTGGGAGATTGGCTATGGCACACCAGACCTATGACAAGGGCAATTGTTTTAATGGTGAGCCATGTTATCTGCTGCATTGCTCAGTTTACCTGGATAGACGATGAGTCATCTCCCTTTCACCTGCTATCAAACCAAACTAACTATACTGGACAAACAAAGTTAGGGATCACCCCAAATTTTGAATTTGAAATATTTGATAGTTTGTATTTTTTTCCATATCATATTTTAATATTGAAAAGTTGGGTGATCCCTAACTTCCTTTGTCCAGTATATCTGAAAATTTGATCTAAAACAGAAATTGAAGAGCCTAGTGCTAAAAGCACTTAAGTCACATTTTCACACAACGTGAGTTACGAATGGGAAAACATCTTTTGTCTCCTAAGTTGATTTTCTCAATTTTCTCAAAATAAACATTTTGTGACTTAAGCACTTTTAGCACTAGGGTCCTCCGTTAGAGATGTACACAATTAGATATGTAGTATTCATAGTAAAAGTAGTAGTAGTAGTAGTAGTAATAATAATAATCATCATCATCATCATCATCAATTTAATTGCAAAAAAGAAGTTGCAGAATTTAAAATATATTCTTCCGAAGTTTCTTTTCCAGCAGTGGAGATACATAACCTCTTTCATATCTCTGAATTATGTGAAAATGAATTCTGCTCTGGCCAGTCCAGACTGAAAATAGCCTGCATTGAGCCGCCTTTGGGTTTATTTGCATTCATAGATTTGAGAGCGCTGGCATTATATTTGAATGATGAATTGACAACTCAATGAATTCACCCATGAAGCTTTGCAGTCTCTGTCCATTGGCTCCTCTGGAAGACTGACAGGGGCACCAGGAGACCGTTTTGGCAGCTTCTGTTGCACTTGGGCCATCAGTGCGCACAGACAGGAACTGTCTGAAGCTGACAGTCTTGATGCATAAAATAAAACCCTACCTCTCTCTCTGAAGTGTGCTCTGAGGACAAGGGAGGAAAAAAAAAAAACACGTCCTCGCCGAGCTTCGCCCGGTCTATCAGTCAGCCAAGGACAGGCTGTGCTCTCTGTGGGTAAACAGAGACTGACTCTTGAGTCAGCCCACTGCCACTGCTTCAAGAGTTTAATAATAACTGTGATGCAAATCATGATTATCAAATCAACCAGTTCACTACGCAATATATCTACCTCAGTTCTCACGGGGGACAATACAGCTGCCCACATGACATAACGCAATTATGACACCACGCAGATGCTCCCAGGACACTACACTATTACTGCCAAGAGTCTATGCAGGTGTCTTACAGGATACAGAGCAGTTACGCCTACGATAATAAATGGTGTATTACTCAGATATACCGGAGTCATTACATAGATACTCCCGGGAGACAATACAGCTACTTGCACAGGCCTTGGTAATCTCTCACCTGGAGTGTTGAGACACTTTACCTAATGTTGGCAGACCTGTGTTATCATGCCACTTGCAGCTGGTTTAAAATGCTGCTGCTAGCCTGGTCTTCGGCCTGATGAAGTCTACGCCTCCAACACAACGATTGAAATCCCTTCAGGAGCTGCTAGCAACTGCCAGAAGATGAGGAGTTTGTATTCTCCAACCAGATGTCTCCGTTCAGTATTGTCCAGCTAACTGGTTGACCCACCTGTTAAAATACCTGCCCCCTGCCCCTCAGAACCCAGTGCTAATAGCCCTATATGTGGCAAACTAACTCAGTGAGCTGCAACATTTTTTCTACATCTGGACAAATTTTCAAAGGAAACTCAGCTTATCTGCACCGCAGCTCATTTATTTATGTTTTCTCGAAGGTCTTGCGTCATGTACCGTGAAGGTGAAACTTACACGCTTGAAACTTTGCCAATTGTTGCGTCTTGCTCTTGCAGTTTTGGGTTACCTTGTGAAGCGTGCGTGCACACACACACACACACACGCACACACAAACACACACATGCTTGTAGACTGGAGGATTCTGCAGGAATGTTCTCCTGAAGTCCAGAGCAGCTAAGGCTGTCTAATTCTACAATCAACAAGCAGGGTTTGTACCGACTTCTAGGAAGTCTGTCCATTGCAGACTTCACAGGACTTTGCCAATGGGATTACCCAGCATTCATTGCAATACAGATGTGATGATGTAAAAGATGTTATGGAAACAAATTCAAAAAGAAGAAACACGAATTGAAGTACGCTAGGAAAATTACCAAATAAGGTCCAGTGAATGTACTGAGCAATTCAGTTAGCTGAAATGTATACTTATTCACACAGACTGATTTCTTCTTCTTCTTCTTCTTCTTCTTATATTCACTGATTTTAATCTGAGCTTGAGTCCAGGGCGCTGAGTGCGGTCTGAAGTCCAGTCCTGCAAACACATTCACGGTAACAGCCTTTGCATAAAAATTAAGAAAATTTCTCTATAATGTTGCAATATGTAAGAACAAAGTATGTGAGTGCTGAGGTCCTGAGTCTGAAGCCCAGACGTTTGGATACAGGAGCGGATGATCAGAATTGAAACACCCAGGTGCAAAAAGTACTTAAGTCACAAAAAGTCTATTTTGAGAAAAAAAAAGGGTCTGAATATAAAATTGATCTATAAAATGTACTCATTTAAGACCCCAGCGCTAAATGTACTTTAGTCACAAAATGTCAATTTTGAGAAAATGGAAAAAATCAACTGAGGTAACTACAAAAGACATTTTCCTGTTCTTACTTCATGTTGTGTGAAAATGTGACTGAAGTTTTTTTTTAGCACCAGGCCCTTCAATTCAAAATGCCGTGAGATGTGGGCAGCACTAAACGGGTTACAAAGCTTTATTGTTTAGGAACCCAACAGGTGAGGTTCAACTTGAAATGCCATACTCCAAATAACCAAAGAACTAAAAGAAATGCAGAATTTTTTTTTTTTTTTTTAAAAAGCTCTAAATACCAGCACAGTAATGCCAAAAACACAGGATAAAATTGATAGGAACCAGCATCTTCCTCTGAGAGAAACCATGATCCATCAAGGCACTGTAATGACAGGGGGTTAAATACCAGGCAACAAGGGCAGAGATATGTTACATAGGTAACTGACTGACACCCAAAGAATATTCTCCTCACTGAAGAATTAGTATGGTGTTACAGAGCTCCTCCCACTAGGAGGGGGGTGGGTTAAGTGTGTAGTGCTGTGGCCCCGCCCCTTATGCCTGCTGGGTTAAATCAGCTCCAGTCCTGCGGACAAATACCGTGGTGACACGGATAATTATTCAGGAAAGCTGGTCATGATTGCTTTATCTCACTTCTATTGTGCTTTTCCCCGCTCAAAGCACACACCAAATTACAGTCCTCAAACAGCACAGCACAAGTTTACAGTAACACAATAAATGCTCAATAGACAAACAGTGAAGAAAAAGCGACAATAGTTGAATCACTGCTGAAAAGGTCTGTGTAAACTAAATTATTAGTGTTGCATAGCACAGCTGGGTGCAGGAACTTGATCACTGTTAGGGAGGATTTGGCGAGCGGGTGGGGGGATGTTCGATGGGGGAAATTTCCTGCAGTCTCGGTCACGTAGCAGAGGCTGCCTGCGGTGTGCGGTGATGAGGGGGTGGGTGTTGTTTTGTACCAGTCGACTGTGTCGTCTCGATTAACACAGCAAGTGTTCACTGGATTCCGGAAGGTACCGATGAGCTCCTTTTGTCGCCTTTTTACACTAGCGGATGTTTAACTGCGTTCGCATGTGTACTGCGCACTGTCCATCCCTTGGACTCTGGAGGACTGACATCCTGGAAGAGAAGGACCATGATCAGATAAATACAGTTTGCAAAAGCAACCACACTTTCTTATGCTCAAATTCCTAATGTCCATAAGGTCATATTTGTAATCAAACCAGACAGTCCTGTCGGCTGCGACTGCCTGGATGTAGCCCCTGAAAGCCTGCTTCTCCCCTTTTTTGTGCATTATTCGGCCAATATTGTCCTTGTGGCAACCAAAATCAATAGGTGTCATAAATTAAGTATAACACACGTCCATATTAAATATGAAAGTAATCAGTCAAAAATTACTGCCTGTACAGCGTCCACAAGGAAATCTCTATGTTTTACCACTAATTTGCGTATTATTCGGCCGGTACTGTCCCCATGGCAACCAAAATCAATAGGTTTCATAAGTGAAGTATGACACATGTCCATACCAAATTTGAAAATAATCGGCCAAAAATTACAGCCTGTACAGCGTCCACAAGGAAGTGTCCACGGAGGCGGACGTGGCGGCGGGGACGACAAGCATGAATCCATAGTAGCCGCCCGACTTCGTTCGGGGGCTACAGTTATGCTCACTGAACTGCAGATTAAGAGAAGTTATTAAAGGCATTTTTTTTTTGTTTGCTCATATGGATAATGCATGTATATGTCACAGGCAAACTGTGCATCAGGCATTTCATGAAATGCCTGAAATCTTTAGACATTTCATGAAATGACTGAATTGAAACCCAGGCATTTCACGAAATGCCTAATTACACAGTTTGCCTGTAACATGTATTTATCATGTATTAAAGAGCAGACAGAGATACCTTGTGGGTGGTGATGAAAATATTTTTATCTCTCCTTGTTTACCCTCTGTTTTCCAATTAAATCACTCTCCTGCAACAGAAGCAGAGGACCTGTAAGAGGAGGCCGTAAGAGCTGCAGTCCAGCATCTCACAAGGCCATACAGGGACCGATTCTTGGCCTCAGGAGGGTTCATTCACATCATGTAATGATTTATGCTTTCATTTCGAGGGATCGCGCTCATCCGTAGTGATTTACAATGTTTTTAGAAGCAGTTCGCCATGCTTTGTGCAACATCCATTAAAATCAATTTCAAGACAACAAAAAAATTAGCTTTTAATGAGCACTTAAAAGCAGTTTTACTAACCCAAAAGATATCACTGTGGATACATTTAATCTCAGTTGGAGTCTGAAGTCCGGGTTACGCCTCGATACAAGGACAAGGTTACGCCAATGCAAAATAAATAAATAAATAAATAATAACAATTAAAAAAAACTAAGACAAAACACTGGGAAAAGGCCGTGAGAGGATAGAAGTATGTGACCATTGCTGCAGCAAAGACTTCCGCAGTTTTAGCAACATTTATAAATTTTTATTTGTACTGCAAGATGTTTTACCAGAGCAGTCTGTGCCTACTTTGCTCAATGCACAAACACAATGCCTAAAGCCTGTGCTACACCAAGCCAACTGCCGAATGACGCAGTTATTTTAAGCGTAAATATTTAGGGAAAGTTAAAGTGGAAGGAGGGGAGTAGCCTATGGCATTTGCGCAGTTGGAGTGATTTTATTTTTAATTCTGTGCTGTTAGCTCCTTTCTTGTGTGAAGAAGGGGATGTAAACATTTATCCACTGATGCTGTGTGTTTTTGTTTACTTCTTATCCACCCAAATTCCATTCTCTGCTCTGAAATGATGCCGTGCTTTGGCTGACGCACAGGAGTAAACGACCATCAAGGGAGTGCTAACATTTCATCAGAGAGTTGCAATAGTTTATTCCTATATTCTCAAATGGTGCTGAAAAGATCTTGATGCCCTCGGCTGTTTGTTGGTAGTCTTTAGGCTTAATGTTTTTCCTGTTTAACACGCTGGATCTTAATTTGTTCTGGTTCTCATTATCCTGTTCAGAGCGCTAGTCACCTCACGATACTAAATACTTTTATCACGGCACTGTGGTAACTTTCATGGAGCAAATTCTTGTACGCACTAACTGGAACGAAACATTGCATGTTATTAAATTGTGTTTTGAGACAAACCTCCCAATTTCCGTTCAGAGACGACTCAATATTTCTTATAGGGAAATATGACAAAAAAACAGCTGTAATCTTCCTCCATTTTAAGCAGGAGTCATTTTTTTTTTTCAATATCTAATCCATGACTTTTCGCATGTAAGGTTGCATAAAGACTAATGAGCACTGGTTGAGCAATCGTATGCACATCCATATTCATTCCCCATTACTGAAAGCAGCGTATACTTGGGATGCACTGTCTTCTTTTGGATGCATTTCACTAACTTGCATACTGCAGTATGCTAAGTCTCTGCTCAAAAATAATGAACAGTGCTTGCTTAGCTCTGAATATATTCCTTATAATTAAGTGTGGTTGAGCACAAAGGCCCGGCACAGATGTTCTTAATCTATTCTGGTACATACCGACCAAATAACCGAGCAGTGACTATTTGTATTACACATCAACCGATAGGGTGTTAATGACAGAATTTCACTGCTCCTGCCAAATGGGCACCTTCCTCCACAGATGTTTCATTGAGACAGGTCTCGGAAATTGCCAGAAAGCTCAGCAGTCATGTCTCAGACCAACGCCCCTCAATACTCAAAACAGACACCCTTCAAATATGCCAGCTCTGAGCTAGTATGCCCTATTTGCAGCCTGCCAGCATCGCACAGACCTCCTGGGAGACTAAATTGGTACTTAAGCCTACTGGTTCTGTTTAGGCAGTTTAGAGGCGCAGTTAGTAACTTTAATGAAAATAACTTTTTTTCATATTTTCTGAAACTCTGGACCACTCTATACTGACAGTGATACTTGAGACAGGTAACCTGTAAAAACAATCAGGTACATTTGGCTCCTCCCTTTACTCCTTAAGGCATTGGCAAGAATCCACATTACCCCTGAGCAAAATTAACCAATCAGAGTCAGGAGGAGTATCTAACGCAGTGTCAATCACTTCTCGTGCACACTCGGCTCCGCCCCCATGTTCTGTGCCTGCTCTCTCCCCTTTCCCAGTTCCTGAAGGAGCTTAAAGTTGCAGTCAGTGACTATTTTTGTGTTTTATTTGGTGAAAATGTCATAATACCCTTTCTGCTATCAGTAATTAAAGTGATCTGAGAGTGAATTTAGATCTGTATGGCAGGCCTGGACAATGAAAATCATCTGTTGTCAAGTATTGCATATCTGTTAAATAAGCAGAAAAAAAAAGAACAAAGACACTGGAAGAAAGCTGCCAACCAAGAAGGAAGTGGAGTTAGGTTGTAATGATTGCAAACCGCATAAACCGGGCATAGGTGTACGGAAGATCTCCTGGCAATTTGTTGGTGAGTTGCTTGTTAGCATGCTTCTACATCAGCACTGGCCTGCACATTTATTTACAGTGACTGGGCTCCAGTTGTAATAATGTAAAAGCAATCCATCTGTAACAGAATAGTAATATAGCTTGTAATATTAAGAAACTGTTGCCATAATAGCTGTGTTTACTTGTGTTTGATAGCCTAGTGTAGCATTGTAGCTTTGCGTAGCCTGGATTGGTAAGGCAGAGAAAATAATAGTGAACATAAAGCTAGATCAGTTGCTAGCTAGGTAAGTAGCAGCTGGTTAGTGGACTTTACTGTAGCTTGTAGGGATGCAAACTCAGAAGTAGTTTATCCGCTTCTCTTGTGCAGTTTTTGGACATGGAGTGTACTTTTTCCTCAGAGCCAAGGCTTTCATCTTGAACACACTAATAATGTAAAAAGCTAAATGTTGTGTGTTGGGAAGTAATGGTAGCTTTTGTAATATTTGTGGCTAGTTGTTATGTTCGGTAACTTATGTTGACCTCATGCAGGAAAGGTTAATTGGCTCACTTGCTCAGCTGATATACGGCCTTGCTTCTCGAAGTTTAGAAGCTAATGTTAGCACTGTTTAGGTAACGTTAGTTTGCTCACTTGCTTGGCTGATAGACAGCCTAATTTCTCCATAATCTTTCAATTACAAATCACGATTACAGTGACTTTCAGATGGCAGGGTTTCCTCCAGGATTTTTCGAAACTGTGACGGAGGGCTTCAGCGTCGGGTCAAAACTCAGCATTATCAGGTGTGGCCAGTTTTCATTAATCAGTAGAAAGTTAACCTGCACTCAGAATACGACAAAGTTCACCGATGGTGCAGCTTCCCAATAAAACACATGAGGAAATGCGGGGGTGCGCACTCAAAGAATGCAAGTAGTCGCAAAAAGTTTTTCAATCAGTTTTCATTAGCACTGGCAAAATTACATTCTCAAATAGCAAAAAAAGGACACGACAGACATGTTTCGCCGGGCTGTCCTCAGTGTCTACAAATGGTGCAGCACAAAGAAACTCAATTTATAGAGGAAAGAAAAACAGGTGCAAAGTATAAAAGTACTGCAATCAATTAAGTCCGTTAATGACCATTAGTGTGCCAATCACCATATCAATCACAAACAACTTTTTCAATAAAGATAAGTAGCCCCAACATGTTTAATTATTACATAATAAATGTGTTAAAATAGACACGACTAAGAAAATAGAGTTGTTCTATGTCAATGGCCCATTAAATTGAAGGCCATTGAAGCTATTAGATTACCAACAATTAAATTACCATATCGATCAGGAACAGCTTTTCAATCAAGACGAACAGCCCCAATGTATTAAAGTGTTATATAGTCGTGTCTAATTCAGACACATTCAATTAGGGAGACAAATGACTTCTTAAAAAATAATTCACAGAAAATGCCCAATAATAACACTAAATACCAATCAGCAAATAGTAGACAGTTCAATGAATCACCCAAAGCCTCATTGGAGACATATCGACGACCATCCAGACAAAATTCACAAGGGGGAGATTTGCCTAGAAAAAAAGGAATATTATAGAAAACATGACAAGTCAAAGTCTTCATTCATCCCAGAATTTCTTGTGTTTAACATAAATTGCCAATATGCCTCTCTTTTAAGAATACACTTTTTAAGATCACCACCCCTTCTTCCAGTTTTTACATGTTCAATGCTGATACATCTAAGAGATTGAACCGTATGTCTATGTTCAACAAAATGTCTTGCCACTGGTGAATTTAGATCACCCCGTCTAATTGAACTTCTATGTTCGCTTAGCCTAATTTTAAGTGGTCTTGTGGTTTGGCTAATATAACCATGACCACAGGGACAAAGCAAGAAATAAATAACATTGCTCGTGTTACAAGTTATCCTTTGTGAAATTTTATATTTCTTGCCCGTCATAGGATGTTTAAATGTATCAGTTTTGATTAAATTGTTACAGGAGACACAATTATGGCATGGAAAACAACCCGAGGGTATAGGGAAATATGGCAATTTAGGTTCAAAATAATCTGCATGAATTAGTCTGTCATTTAAGTTACGAGCTCTGGAATGAGTAAACAGAGGAGGATCTTTAAACGTTTCACACAATTGTGGATCTGAGGACAGAATATGCCAATGTTGACGTATAATACTTTGTATTGATGAACTTTGAAGACCATATGTTAGAGAACAAACAACTGAAAATTTCATGTCTTTTTGGGTCTTTTGGAAAAGCTCATGCCGGTCCTTGGACATAACTGTATTTTTAGCCTTAGTTAACCATTCTTCAGGATTGTTCTGCTCCTGAAAGCGTTTAGTCATATTTTTAGCCTCTCTATTGAAATCGGGAACAGTGTTACAGATCTAATGAATTCTATACAATTGGCTCAGGGGTAGACCTCTCTTAAGTGACGTCGGATGAAAACTATTAGCCAATAAAAGTGTTTTTCTATCAGCTGGCTTATGATATACCGTGGTATTTAATGTCCCATGGCTTTTGTAGAAGGTTACATCAAGAAAATTAATTTCCTTCTTACTACGTTCACAAGTAAATTTTATAGACGGTAACCTACTATTGAAAAAGTCAAAGAATTGCATGAGTTGTTCCTCAGACCCAGACCAAATCAATAGAATATTGTCAATGTATCTACGCCATTAACATAGAACAACTCTATTTTCTTAGTCGCGTCTATTTTAACACATTTATTATGTAATAATTTGACATGTTGGGGCTACTCATCTTTATTGAAAAAGTTGTTTGTGATTGATATGGTGATTGGCACACTAATGGTCATTAACGGACTTAATTGATTGCAGTACTTTTATACTTTGCACCTGTTTTACTTTCCTCTATAAATTGAGTTTCCTTGTGCCGCACCATTTGTAGACACTGAGGACAGCTCCTGCCGAAACATGTCTGTCGTGTCCTTTTTTTGCTATTTGAGAATATATTTTTGCCACTGCTAATGAAAACTGATTGAAAAACTTTTTGCAACTACTTGCATTTTTTGAGTGTGCACCCCCGCGTTTCTTCACAGTTTTCATTAATCAGCACGTAGGCGATGTAATAATTGAAGTCTATGTGCACGGAGGTTTATCAGTTTCACGTGCGTGACGGTGGATTTCACTTATAATATGAAAACCGATTATGACTCCGGACTGCAGAATTGGAATTAAAAGATCATGAAGATACAATTAGGTAAAGCAGGATGTGCTCACAGCTAACACAGAAGTTAACATCGTAGTTTATCGTTTTGCAAAGTGAACAAAATATTTTTTCTCTAATCGTTGTACACATTGCATTAAGACGAAGCAGCGCTCATTTTAACTTAAAGCTGCATTTGGTAAGTCTTATAAAAGTAACTTTCTGTCATTTTTGCTAAAACTGTCACTGTGTCCAGACAGTATTACATAAAACAAGTACTCTGTAATTAAAAAAAGGCTCCTTTAAACCCACCTACTGCTCCTAGTACAATTTAAAAGAATCGTTCAGACCAACCAAAAAGAACCAATTAGAGCCAGGATGGTGTCTGACAGCTGTCAAACAGTGTGCATGCACGCGCTGCATGCCCCCTTCCTCCTCAGTTCACGCCAGTGCTCAGTCAAGCTCAAATCTCCGTGAGAGGGTTCAGGAGCTTAGAGAAACTAATGGCGCAACAACAGCCATCAGCGAGGAAAAAAATACCGATGCCTCCATTACCGACAACAACACACACGGCTAAGACAAGTAAGAAGAGGAAGCCAGAAGAAAAAAAAGCACAAAAGAATGAATTAGACAAAGCCCGGGATAAAACAAGAGTGAACGTTAGAGTGGCTTTTCAGAGGTGGAGGGAACTCCGTGATCTGGAAGGATTAAAAACCGACGCAGAGTAGGTGACTTTTCTGCTTGACAGGTAAAACCCTGCTTTATTCGTTGGTTTATTTTTGCTCCGCAATGCTCTGCAAATAAGTGAGTTGGCGTCGGTCACATGCACAGCTGGTACTAACCCCAGCCCTAACCGGCATCAATTCATTTTCGCTCTGCAAATAGGCGAGTGAACGTCACTTGCAAGCACAGTCGCTGTTCGAATAGCCAGCGTCTTGTAGTTGTTACAGTACTCCATAGTGCATGTGATGTTACTGTGATGTTGCAGTCAAGCTAACGTTAGCTTGTTTCCAATGCTAGGGCTAACGTTACTGGTGTCGTTTTATTAGAAAGTAGCCGAAAATATCTTTATGAAGTGACCTGGCAGTCTTATCGGTTGTGTTGTTGTCCTCATAAATATGTGTAACGTTTCTGTGCTCTCACAGCTAAATGCTGTCATACATGGTTTACTGACCATTCAGCAGGATTCACGACAGTTTCTGTACTCAAAAAAAACGGGTAACTTACTGAAATAAGCGTTTTACTGAATACATACTGCTGTAGATTACTTTTCATGTCAACATGATTTATTTCTGCTCGTTTGTTGGCCAGCAGTGTAGACTGTTCACAACAGTAATGTCTAGCCTCGGCAACTTGGTTGCATGCGTAACAGCTCGCGTGCCTTTGCGTGCACGGCAGCCTTCTGGGCAAGGGGCTTAGGGAAGGAGTGCAGTGGAGAGGGGAGGGGGAGGGATCTGAAAGTTGCATTTTTTCAAATTTTTATGCCAAGTCCTCTCTCTCCTCAAAGTTACCAACTGCAGCTTTAACAAGGAGAACTGGCGACACCTGATTGTCCTTATTTTTTGAGTTTATGTAAAGTCATTTTACATAGGCGTGGTGGCTTTTATTTTGCCGTGGTGGTGCGCCACGGTCAATTACATGTAGCGGAAACCCTGGATGGCCATGAATTGCCTAGCACGGTGGGCCAGTGAAAATGATAGTTTACATAAAGATACATCAGTAGCTTGCTAGGCAGCTAGCAGCCAGGAAGTGGACTTTAGTGCACAGGGATGCTAACCACTAGTCTATACACTTCCCTAGTCTAGTTTTTGGATCTGGAGTGTAGTTATCACCAAAGCCAAGGCTCCCATGTTGTACACTCAAATAATGTAGTTAGCTAAAAAAATGTCATTCATAGCTTGGTAGCATTTGAAACCGATATGTGTGGCTAGTTTCTGGGTTTGGTAGCTTTTGTTTGTAGGTAGCTAATGTTAGTTTGCTCACTTGCTTGGCTGACAAACACCCTTTTTTCCTTACCTTTTGATTACCAAGCACAATCACAGCATTGAGATGGCGTGGTATATCTGTGAGTAACATGTAAATGCTTAATTAATTCTTTTTGTTATTACCAATGTTCCCTACTGTGCAACAAGACACACTGGAGCTCCTCATGTGTTTCTGTGAAAGCGCTTGGTGAACTGAACTCAAGAACAGCCTTGGAGGGAGGGGCTACAGATCGGGAGAGGAAGAGCAGATAAGGAGGGGCAGTGGTCATTATAATAAAAAACTCTCTCCCTCTCTTTTCTCCAAAGTTAATTGAACTATAAAGTACAACTTAACACCCAAGTGAACGTGAACACCATTAATATATGACAACTAGACACAGTTAACTGTTAATTAATTGTTAGTTAAGGCTTGTTTCTGGGTTTAATGATGTCAATTAATGTACCCTAATTTTAAGGTCTTACCAGGATATTATAACCCAAATGGGATTGTCAATCAATGCTCAGTGCCATTGGTCCCATATGGATCTGTAAAGAAGCCATAAGCCTGGGTTTCCATGACACATTTGAGCATTGTAGCAGAGATCTGCTTCCATTTTGTCCAGAGAAGCGTTAATGAAGTTGAGCAGCGATGACAGGCGTTTATGCCCTGGTCTGAAGTCGGCTTTGTGGTTGATTGGGTTGAGGTCAAGGTTCTGTGTGCATCTGTCAAGTGGAGTAGTGCAGTACCGATCTGGACAAATGTATTGACCTCTGCCTGTATGGGGGGCAGTTTCTGTGCTGATGTAGAGCAGTGCATTTCAAAGCACAAAATCATCCAAAATGTCATTGTATTGCATGGCACCAAGATTCTCCTTCAGTCGACCCACAAGACCCAAACCAAACCATGAAAAACAGCACTAAGACCCCAGATTGTTTACATAATTCTGGTCATCTAGTGTACATCTCCTTGATCACGCTTTTAAAATGTCTTCAATATCAAAACAATTTTTACTGGTAAATTTTACACTTTTGTTCATGGTTCTCGTAAAGAAATAAATAATAGAAATGCACGTTTTAATAATTCTTTGGTCACAAAGAGTCAGGTTTTTGGAGTACATTGTGCCGACACAGGATGTGAAAAACCCAAGGTGGTTCAATGAAAGCGTTCGAGGATAAGTGGATCACTTCTGCTGATTTCCAACATTTCTCTGATTACTTGATATTTCCATGATAGGAAGGGGGAAGGGGAGGGGATGGGTGTAAAAACTGCTATTTCGACATTTCTTGCCAGTCATAAATGTTTCTGTGTGGCAGGGACCAACGGAATCGGAACCAATGAACCGGTGTGTGACAGTTGCAGATCATCATGGTGATTTTAGGAGCAGATGACCCTTCTTTTCTTTCATTGTGCGGTAGATAAAGAAGCAATGCATGATGGGGATGAGAGAGAGCGAGAACCATGTTGGATCAATCTGCAGCCCGAGGTCTCCCTCTTCGTGATGATAACATCAATTTCCTGCTCTATGCCAATGATCTAGTTCTGTCTCCCCCAACAGAAGAAGGTTTCCAGTAGAGCTTATCCATCCTAGAGCAGTACTGTCTGAAATGGGCACCGAAAATCCGTCAGAAAAACCCAGCGTCATGGTATTTCAGAGGAGAGCCAGATCTCAGGGTAGCAAACGGAGATACAGCTTCAATTTAAGCAACACTCCAACAGAGGGCTCCTGTAACTACCTAGGGGTCGAAATTAGTGCATTAGGGAGTTTCATCCAGGCTATAAACCTTTACAGTAATAAAGCTGGGGGAGCTTTGTATGCACTTAGAGGTAAATTTTAAAAAAATAACATCCCCACCAGAATTTGGCAAAAAATGTACAATTTGCTGATAATACCAATTATGCTTTATGGAAGCAAAATATGGGGTACTATTTCAAAACAAGAATAAAAAAGAAATGTGGAAAAAACTCTCCCCAAAAAATTTCAATTGGAATTTTATAAAACCATATCAAAAGTTTGCCAAAACACCTAAAGCAAAGCATGCAGAGCACAACTCGGAAATTTTCCTTCTTAAAATTCAAATCCAAAAAAGATCAATTAAGTTCTGGCGACATGTGAATCAGGTTGATGAACATTCTCTGCTACACAGAGCTCTTGTAAGCAGGCAGCAGTCTCCTGGTGTCACCCGCGGGAGCAGCTGGCTCTGAGGTACACCGATCTAAACATCACAGTCAGTGAGCCTCACAGCTGGACTGGCCACAGACACAATCCTCAAGCATCAATCAAAACATATGAAACAAAATTTAAAAGAAGAACACACAGAGCAATGGAGAAATGAAAATAAAATTCAACATAAAATACTCTGTTATCAGTCCCTGTACGGAGATATCCTATTTTGCAGATTATCTGAAAAAAAAAGACAAAAACAAAAATGAAACAAAAAACAAATTTTGACAAAATCTGGGTCAGTGACCACAAACGTGAAATTTAAAGTGGCCGCCATTTAAAATAGTGGAAACCGAGAGAAGAATGTGTTTGTTCACTCTCCCACCTGGATATTGAAACCTAAACACATTTTCTATGTGCATATCCTAAATATAAAGACAAAAGAAATAAATATTTCATAAAAATGGGAAACGCTATACCAGGCTTTGCTGTGTACCCAGAGGACAGAAAGCTTCAATTTTTGTTGGGGGAAGATAAAGGTACAGCATGGCTAGCAGCAAAATATGTTCTCTCCTGCCATAATATAAGCTAAATAACTAGTGTCAACATGCATCACTATTTTATTACATTGAGAGATGTGCATCGTCTTCAATGACAACATAATTGTTATATTTTTGCATTTATTGTTATTTTTATTTGTATTTACGGTTTTTCTTTTTTTTTTTTGCCTTTCCTATGCTTTGGCAACGCAGGTGTATTGATTTGTAATGCCAATAAAACAAATTGAAAATTAATAGAGAGAGAGAGAGAGAGAGAGAGAGAGAGTTAGATCACAGTCCAATGGTAGGGATTATTGATAGTAATATGACAATGACAGAGGAACAGAGCCCAGAGCAGAATGACACAGTTCAGTTCAGATGATATGGGCTCGAGTGTGGGGGCGTGTCTGTGCCTGGCCAGTGGCATCCTGGGACAGCAGCGAGATGGAGAACCCACTCTCCGGAGCAGAACTGTGAGATGGCAGGACTGAGGAGTTTAGCAGGAATGTAGTCTCAATCCCAATGATAACAGAAGGCTTGGTAGGTGTTCCTAATAAATTGGGCAGAGGAACAGACAGAAGGACGATTAACAGGAATGTGGTCCCAATTCTGGAGAACAAGGTAAAGGCTTGGGAGGTTGTTCCTATTATTAAGACCCAGAAGAGTCGGTCCATGTTTAATTTTTATTAAAATTTACAAATGATTTCCAAAGACGATTAACTTCTACTTGGGAATACTGCCTGGTTGCTAAAGAGCATATTGCAAGTGACAATCCAGCAACTTGCGCTCTCAAAGAAAGGAATATATGCACGTAAGGACACTCGTAAGGGAATGGGGCACACAACTGCATAACACCTGGCAGGGGAGGCACGCAGGACGGAAGCCAAACAAAGGAGCCAATCTTTCTTAAAGACGTGCAACCTGCTCGATGAGAGGAGACACTAAAGGGACTCACACGAGGGTTGTGTCAGATATATTAATGTGTACTGGTTCGATTTTAACCTTAAATGGATGGGTTTCTTCTGGGCACTCTGGGTTTCTCCTGCAGGCATTCAGTGTTATTTGGAGACCTTATATTGCCCATAGTTATACACGTGTGAGTGAATGAAGTGTGATCTCTTCATTTCTTTGACAAGGGAATTAAGAGTGCCAGGATATCACCTCAGAAGAAAGAAAACATGCTAAACATGAAATAAACTAACATGAATTGGGGTTTCATTTTCTGCCTATCAAGAGGAGGAGGATTATTTTCTCTGCTTCTTACTAACACACTAGGCAAACAAGCCAGGTTGCAGCAGCCAATAGAAAAATCCTGTCAGGATTTGAGTGCATACTAGGCCCATTCACTCTTTTACAGGATGCTCTGGCTATGCCTTATCGTGTGTGCTCTGTGTTCAATCAGTCAGGCGGGACATCATTCAGAATCAATGGTGCCCATTCAGTCCATATCTCAAAGTAGGTTACCATGCCGTGTAGTCATTAAATTTATTACATTTTACATGATATCAATGAAAACGTATGTAAATGCACCAGGATCAGCATGTTTGCATGTTTTGCTGCTGGAGAAGACTAAACTAGCTGCAGTGAGCACACGTAAACGCAGAAAGAGCGCGCAACACCTCATTTTCAAAAGACAGCATCACTTACCAATGTGACGTCCTTCAGTCATACCCCATAGAGGTATTGGATGGTTTGCATTTTGGCTCCAGTTGCAAATCTATAACCGGAGACTCTGAAGAATTCGCTGACTGAAATATTCACGGTAAAATGCCGCTCTATGATTAATTACTCATTATCATCACATCAGTAGTCTGTTATCTCTCAATGATTGTCAGCGGGCATTATGTTTATGAATAGCATTGTCACATTATTCTGAGTTGGGCTGGGCTGATTTTACAAACTGAAATTAACAGCTGTGGATGCCATCTCCCTTAGTCATGAATTGTTAATGAGAATTAATCAACTTGCATTCTGCGATAATAATTTGTCCTCTGAGGTAGGTAACTTTCAAAGATATTCACTTTTCATAACTCCCTGACAGCTACAAAACCGCACGGACACACACCTATGTTTGACATGAAACAAATGTTTCTGAGCACGTGTGTGAGCATGTATTGTCCCAACGCTTGCCCCAGAACTTTCTCCTGCTTTCCTCGCACTTGACGACTTGTTTACTTCAAAATTTATCTAGGCTAACGCACAACAATTACCATTAAAAAAATAAAGAAAGAGAGCTAAAAATACTGGTTGAAGCTGTATAAATACCCATTACTTGCCTGTGATTGATGTCAAACGATTAAATTTGTTTGCATAGCTTGAATTTTAGTTGCACACGATATATTTTCATTGACTTGCCTTTCCAGCTCTCCCTTGCCAAACAGATTATTAATCTGTCGTGGTTGAATGAATAAATAAACGAGTTGGAGGAGGGGGGGGGGGGTGTGATCAACACAACCCTGGTGGGGAGTAATATTTTCCCTTCACACACTCCTAAATCACCTCGGGCCACAAGAGTAAACGCTTGTTTAATATACACGCCAGCGTCACCCTGCCCGAGGCAGTCACGCACGCTTCGAAAACGCGTTGCTCGTCGTTGCCTGAATCCCGCACTCCCTCAGCATGAAAGGGAGACCAAACTTTCAAATCTGCGTAAGTTTAAGGTAACGTGGGAGGCATCGGAATACTTTTTTTTTTGGAGCTGCAACAAAGAAAAAAATCAACCTTGAACATTCCCTGCGACAGTGCGGTATGATAGCCTAACCACTTTTCAAGGGCGGGGGGGGTGGAGAGAGTCGTTCAAACAGCGTCCGCAATCGCCGGCTGTGGCCTTTCTCTGCGTCTCCTCCATCTACGCCGACCGTACAAAATGCAAGGCCTGCGAAGTCACAGGAGGCCCATCTCGCCGAGCCATCTCCGGTTTCAAAGTGCTTCCATCAGGCAGGCAGGAGGCATCAAAACCTCTGGTGGGAAAATACCCTCTCAGCTCCTATCCAGAGGCTGTAAGGATGTTGAACTCAGACGCACTGGCACTTAAAAAATGCAATATAACCAGGAACAGGCACTAAAAAAATGGCACTTTAATGTTTATTGTGTATTTTAGTGGAGGGGGTATGGGCAATATGTGCTAAATGTTTTTTGGCTGGTGTTTTTAGCTATCTGAATCTTTTAGTTATTCTTAGGTGGACAATTTTGTTATATGCTATTGTCTGTTAATTTGATGACTTCTTTTTGTCATTACTAGTGGATAAATACTGTTGCTGTCGTGTATTAATGAAGTACTAGTTTTGAGCTTCACTGGTAAAGTTTCCAATTAAGTGGTTGCATGTTGTCAAGGTGATACATTCTTGAATGAAAGAACAAGTTATTGAATGAAAACCTGAAACAAAGAAAGAAAGGAAGAATGAATGATTGAATGAATGAATATCTTTACTGGTGTTGTGATATACAGTATGTCACGCATGTTGTTGAAAAGGCCAGCAAATTAAGTCAATTATATCTGCAATTGTGTTTCAGCACAGTGTGGTTCCAATTACGGTGTATTACCGCATTACAGCGGTTCTCCACATCAAGGCCCTAGGGCATCCCTGTGTATTCTGTTTATTCTTCCAACCACAACTGCAATCACTGGGTTTGAACAAGATGTTAATTTACCATAATTTGGTGCATTTCGTGTTGACAGAAATATAAACAAAAATAAAGACCTTTGAACATTCTGTGTTCATTTTTCTATATTGCAAGTAATTCCAGGTAATAACATTTTTAAACATCAAATTAGACTCTGAGAAAATCGGTAAGCTCCAAATTAGCTTGCTGAACACAAGTGTTTTACATTCTTTAAAAATACTTAGCTTGAATTTTACAAGGTAAACAAGACAATAAACCCTAATGAGTAGGCATTCATAAAGTATAAATATGTATAAAATAACCAGGTCTTATAGGGTCCTGGGAGCACAGAGTAGGCACTTCTACAAGGCAAACTGCATACCCTGCTATGATCAAGTGAAGGCCTTATAAATGAGAGGAAATGGTCTCGGTGTCCTTCAGCTGAATTTGTGCAAAATGGAAGGTCCAGCTCACTCAGGGGATGAATGGAATTACTCACTTATGCGTGCCATTTCATTATGATGTCAGGAGACGCCATTTTGTCTTTTTTGCATGATTCATTTCTACAAATTTGATATCAAGAACAAATCATTATTTATCTATATTTCTGGTATAATAATATTTATGTGTAAGAATTTAGCCCAAATAAATTAACGGAGTGTTCCACTTTTAATGGTTTTAGTCCATTTCTAATATCACAAAACATGAATATTGTCGGAGGTGCACATACCTATGTGCAATTAAATACCTCTAAGAAGAGTCCTGCTGCTTATAAAATGCTTTTAACATGGGTGGCTCATCGGTCTGGGCGCGCGCACTATGGGGACTGCGTCCTCCTCGCGGCGACCTGGGTTCGATTCCGGCTTGGTTCGTTTGCCGCGTGTCGTCCCTGTTCTTCTCCCAAGCTTTCCTGTCTCTCTCTGCTCTGTAGCAGTCGGGTAAAGGTGGGAATCCCAAAAAAATAATCGGTCACACTTTAGATGAAGTGTTGCTCATAAAGGCTTTACACAGCATGTATAATGCCGTCATAAATGAGACATAATGTCTTTATAAATCTTACATAAGCAAATGCCATGCTTTGTAAAGGGCAAAATAACACAACCTTATTCAGCATGTGATGCCAGATGTGACAATGACAATGTCACTTAGCTGACAATGTCACCCTTCATAGCATTTAGCCACTAGCTAAGTGATATTGTCAGTTATATTGCATCTGGCATCACATGCTGAATAAGAATGTTTTATTTCACCCTTTACAAAGCATAACATTTGCTTATGTATGATTTACAAAGACATTATGTCTCATTTATGAAGGCATTATACATGTTGTATAAAGCCTTTATGAGCAACACTTCATCTAAAGTGTGACCAAATAATCTTTAAAAAAAAATAAATAAAAAAAATGATTTAACAGAAATAGTATTGGAAATTAATTGTTGAATCCAGATAGTTGAAATCTCTACCTTCGGCAAAATATGCCTGATTAACCAAGCAGTTACGTCATTGGTTGATTTTTGAGCCAAGGCACTGCATCTCTTAAGGTAGATTTCAATTGGTTTGTTTCAAAACTCTTTATCTATGGGATCGTTAATACTTTCAGTTATTGATTTCAATGAAATATTGGGCCATATTCTTTATATTCTTTATTGGGCTACATTAAGACATGCAAATGAATTAATTTAAAAATGTAGCATGATCTTGTTGTTTTTTTGTGATCACACTTGGTTTGTAATAACTGTTGCAGTGTTCTGTATTTTATTGATAAATTGTAACTTTTGTGAAGATAAAAATTTTCAAAATACCTAATTTTACGACCCTCAGTGGCTGTAAAGACCCACAGATGCCTCCTCTGATGTCTGCATAGGTGTGAGCAAAAACAGAGACAGACCGGTCATCATTGCCATGGAAACAGAGCAGGTATCTAAATCAAATGCACAAAATGAGTAAGTTTACCATGTAAAATTAGCCTGACTGTCTCTCAAAGGCAAGTGTAACAATTTGGTATCTGACACCATTGTCAGTTTTGCTTTCAGCAATACATTTTCTTCAGAAACTGTATCATGATATGTATTCTGCTATGAATTTTATCTTGCCCCCCAGTTCTTAAGATATTCCATCTGATACTACCCTATTCAGACCAAATAGTGACAGCTGCTCAGCTGAAATTAGCGGATGATGTAAAAAAAAAAATCCCTTTTAAGTGGTCTTGACCTGTTTTCAATCATGATCCTTGATGAATAAGTTCTGATGATTAGAAAAATCCATGGCCAGTTAAATGCGCAGCTTCCTTCATCATGCAATGTGGAGGCAATTAAATGGCAAACAGGATTCAGAAAAATGTTTCATTCACTGTACAAAAAAAAAAAAAAAAAAACGTCTGCATTGGCTTAAAGCTTGTCCTAAAATTCAGGCTATTTAGCCTTCCTGATTGTTTAAAATTTGCCAAAGAATACAAATATTAGTCACAAGTATCCACAAATGAATAACGTTGGTCAAAATGTCAAATTTTATGTCAAAATGACTCAATTTATTTCTTGTTTTACCTGAATGAGGAGAACTGGCCACACTTGATAGAACTGAGTGTTTTTTCAGTTCATGTAATATTCATTTTAATAAATAATTGAAAACAGGTCAAGACCAATCATTAGTTTAAGGTATATTTTCTCCATCTCCAATTTTCCGCTTGCCAGCCTCCCCTGAGTCCCGAGGTGTGTGCCATTGTCCAGCTTCTTGATATTCCCAATAATGTCCAAGTGTTTTCAAAAGATGGACTTAGTGACCAACTCTTGACCCAAGTGATGTGAAAATGCTCTTCCAGCTGAACTGCTACCTGTAGAATTTATGATGTCTCTCTAGCCTCTCCATGCACAAGCTTCAGCTGCCTTGCATTATAAAAACTCCACAAACATGGTTGCTACCAGTAGCTATCAACCACCTAGAAACACCCTAGCAACCATGCAGCAACCACTGAGTGTACCAAAGTAAACAATAATAACTACTTAGTAAACCTGACCAACCACCTACTTAGATGCTACAAAGCTTCTGATAAACCATAGCCACCCCTCCACATGATCATAGCTGTAATGCCCCTGAAGCCATCCATTACACTGAAACAACCACTCTGTAACACACTAGCAATCATATCGTGACACCTCAGGGGTCGTGTTGTAACATTGTAGCAGCCACACTGTTATAAACTGGCACCTTTCTCGTCAGTTATTTTAACTGGCACCTTTTTTTGCCAGTTATTTCAACTGTAATTTTGCAATCAGTTTAAAACAGAGGTTCCATGTATGTTAACTGTGAACTGCAGTTAAATGCGCGCAGGACTCTATGTACTTACAGGTAAAATAAAAAAGGAGACAATGATTAATTTAGCTGTTAAATTCATTCAATTTATTACAGTACACCAGCTAAGACCAGAGCAACACCCTAGGAACACCATAGCAACCAAAAGCTAATGCATTAGCGAACCTTTCTTAAACTGTAGCAACCAGACTGTAAACACCTGAGAAGTAGCCTTTAGTGAAGCCAATGAAACGTGTTAAATTGTCCTTATTTAGGCTTTAAGTTTAAAAAATAACTTCCAAAATATTAGGTGATAGTTGAATGTCACTGGTGTATATACAGACCATTAACACCCATCTGCAGAATGTTGACACACATCACCCTGAGTGTAGGTTGTAGTGTAGGACTGTGCTTTGGCAATGATATGGTGCACATGACCATCAGCATTTCGTGTACACATTATATTAATGTCAAAGCAGTGTGCTTTTGGCAAAAGTATATAAGCATACAACTCAAACAATCCACACCTCTTCTAACATTGAATCTAATTTTTACTGTCCCAGTGCAATAGCGCTCATGTCTGGGAATAGAAATCAGTTGCTCTGCATTCTGGTTACAATCACTAAGGCAGGGAATTTTGCTGTTAATTTTTCAGAATTTGGGGAATTCTCCGGTGATTTTCAAGTTTCAAGTTATTGCACAATTCCCGAAAATTCTCATTATTTTTTTTACAGCATTCACAGCGTAATAATGAAAATAAAATTATAGCTGTCGCATGAGTCTCCAAACTGGAGTGTGTGTGTGTGTGTGTGTGTGTGAAATGTTGGAGTGGAATGGGCCTGAGACAGGAGTGTAACTTATTTCTTCATCAGAGTAGGAATGCAAAGACAAAACAAACTCACTTCCCTCAGGGCTGAACAAAGACAGTGTACAGGTACAACAACAACAACAACAAAAAATAAATGAATAAAATAAAATAAATGGCAGCAGGAATCAAGCAACTACTTGCCAAAAGCAACAACACAAAGCCAGAGTCAGAAATAATATATACCCGGGCCAAACTCTAAATTCTTAACCAGAGAGCCAGGCCAAAACAAGGAATGATCACCAAAACAGAGAGAAGAATCAGCGCAGGAAGATGATCTCGCGGCCTGTATATTGGGCTCTATTCCAGAAACGTGGCATGACCGCATTCCTCACGCGGTAAATTCAGTGAAGGCGCGTTTTCCCGTGTTGTCGAGCTTGCGCTTCAGGACCGTGGACAGCGGCCGGGAGCGCGAATGGAGCCGTGGCTGTGCCGACTTCAGAACCGCGAACAGCAGCCGGGAAAAGATCGGGACGACAATGGTGCATTTCAGGGCCGTTCAACATCATCCAGAAAGGGTCGGTACTGGTGCAGACTTTCATTCTATCCAAGCAGTTACACAGCTGATTCTACTAATCAATCTCAACAGTCTTTGCTAAAGACCGTGATTTATAGTATCAGGTATGTAACTGTTTGGTTGGAATGAAAGCCTGCACCACACACACCAGCCCTTTGTGAATAGTGTTGAATAGCCCTGGTGTGCTTTTTTTGTTATTGGATTATTTTTCGCACAAGTTGGAAAAATGCTGGTAATGGATCCAGCCATTTTAACAGATAAAAAAAAAAGCTGATGCAAGAATGGATCAGGTGTGATCCAGCACAATATTAGGAAGTGCAATACACCCTTGGAAAAAAAAAAGAAAAAGCATAGAAGTTTCACTGATATTTAGAATTTGTTTTAGATCAGAAAATTGTTTGTAGCCAGATATTTCCTGTAATCACATGCAATGTCAATGCCCACGTCTCTGATTCGCTAGAAAGCTCTTTTGCTTTAGGTATTGAATGCCCAGAGCACGGCATCCAGTGTCCAAAATGACTGTAGAGAAGAAATTTTCCAGGAGACTTGTTATTTAACAGATTGGGCTGCTGCCAAACTTGAACAACTACAGTATTACTCATCAGATTGCATACTCTTAAAATAGTATTCTTTTTTCCCTCTGGAACACTTGAAAATGATTTGCTATTTTTATCACTTTAATTAGTAAGCATCCTTGTCATTTGGTCTCCATAGCTGTGAGACAGAACAGGACCCACTGATGGCAGCCTAAGTGGCGGACTGGTTCACTGCAAAGATTTTATCATTATTGAATTCTCACCAATGTAACATACAATTAACTCTCCTCGGGCAAAAAAAAAAAAGTCTCAGTGAAAATGTAGTGCAGTCAATGCATTTGGATATTGTAAAACTTTCAGTTCTTTTAAATGGGCTTTGGATTGAATTGAAGCAATGGATAGAGATTTGTTGAGCAAACTATAATTTGAGGCATTTTCTTGTATTTTACACTGTCCTCCATTTTTAGGGGATTGAATGTGTTTACAAATGCAAGAAGTCTTGAGCTGATTCTCAGTGTTGATCTTACATTTGCAGTCAGTGGCTGTTGCTTCACAACATGAAGACTTAAGAAGTGTCAACGCCCGTATAGCATCCAATACCAGCACATCAGCTGTGTCAAAATCACATACTCAAATTACATAAAAGGACCAATGCACTGTAATCTCAGAAATAACAATAAATCTGCTCTGAGGACTATGGAAGACCTCAGCTGTTGATGGTTGAATAATGCAACAAACTGTGTGGAAAAACCCATTTTAAAATGACACACAAATCAAAAGCACTGTTTAGAATATATGTACAGGTCTATATTTATATGATGAATTAAGATTATGTGAATGTGATCAATTAACTTCAGATCCCCAAAAATTATGGACTGTGCATAGACAGAGTAGTAAATGATACACAGATCGCAACAGGGGTCACTGGATTTAATGTTTCATTACCTTTTAAATACAATAATTGTCCAATGGCCTTATGTTTACAGACTGAATTATATTCTAAAAAATATGATTTTATTTACAGTGAATGCTCGTAATACCCAACATCAGAATATATCAGCATTTAAAACCTAAATTTATCATTTCTATAAACATAAATTATTTAGTAATGAAACAAGCAATAACATCAACACACCAGAGCTCTGGCAGTTCCTTAAATCAAATATTTGATCTAAATGCTGAGCTGGGCACTGTTTGCAGGGCCAAATAACACAGTTCGGCTTCACTACTTATGCACCGAGTTTATTACAGGCCAGCATATGTTTTGTTGGTTACTTTAAATAATAATGGCAATTTTCCCGTCATAAAAATGTGCTACTTTCTGAACATTGCTATTTCGAAATAATAATTCCGTTTTCAGAAGCAGAAATTAATCCAGACAACGTATAATAGCACATTTAGATATAGTTATGGAAAGCAAATTTTATTTTTCAAAAGTCAAAGTATAGAGGAGGTGTCATGTCCTGTCAAAACCTAAGCTTCACAACAAACCTTTGCTGCTGCCAGTACTGCTGTGTAGAGCTGAATTCACAGGGAAGTCGAGAAGGGCTCAGTAGCAGAGGAATTGAAAGACGACCACAGTGCATAAATGAAACTTCAGAATAAACAGCAGTTGTTACTGGTATGCTACCTCTGTACACGAGATGAATGAATAAGCATTCGCCTCTTCCTCGCGAGGCATCAGTGTCTGCTATTATCTCTGACAGAGAGAGTGATTCACCCATCCTCTGAAAATGGCTTTACAAGTGTTTCTTAACTGGTCTTGTAAAGCTGATACAACTGTCTACATTCAGTGATGTTGTTTACTTTATTTTTTTGTTGCAAAAATAACACATACGAGCGGTGTGTGTTCCGTACTGTGCTAATAAAATACTGCAACGCAGAAGCGTGTTTATTGTATTACTGATATTGTTTTGCTTTACGGGAACTCAACATAAACAGGTACATCACTCTAATTACAGTCTGAATCTTATACACCCAGTTTATGAGAGATGGTAATGACTACAGAATTAACACATCTGTTGATTTTCTTTCTGAATATTAAAAATAATTCTGCGGAATTCTGAGTTATCCAAGTTTCAACGCCTACATAATTAAACATTACAGAAATGAGGACAATTAACATGTCTGCGATTAAAGACCGTCAGAAAGAAAAAAAAAACAGAAAAGAGCTTCTTGTTGCTTCTACGATGACTCAGAGCCCATTATAAGCACTGAAACAGCCTATCAAGTCCTTGGTGAGCTTTCGGGTTTGTCTGCTCGTGACGCACACAGACCCGCAATCTACCCATTCCCATTTTCACTGCGTTTTGAATGTGTGCCACTCTATTTTTGAGGCAGCTCGTGGGGGAATTGCAGACAGGATACTGAGCAAGTTTTATCACAACTGCCTTCAGCAAAAACCTTCAAGAAATTCCTGGCAGCATTCTGACGGGCAATGTCCATTAAAAAGATATTTAATTGTGAATTTCCTTCACCTCGTGGCAGTCCGTGACATTTAATAAGTAACACTGCGACATCTAGACAATGCCTTTAATCAACCATTTGGGCGTGCGTAATCGAAGGCCACCAAAATCCGGGCTCACTCATTTAACTAAGCAGAACCACAGAGCTCAAATGTGGAATTGCCTTTGTATTACCAGCCTGTATAGTTCTATATAAATATTCCCCGGGTACCCTGCCACTGTCAATTGTAGGGTTATGGCTTTCAAAATTGTGCAGATACACCGAATAGGCCCAAGCATGAGGAAAGTCAGCTGTAACCAAGTTTCGACACGGCATCAGCCAACATACAAGGTGTTTGACACGCCGCACAGTTGGGAAGATTGCAGGAAGCTGAGGGTAGTGAACAGTGACAGGTTGTGGAAATTTGGTGCAATTCTGTGTGGATTATGAGCAGTGCTAGTAGTATTGGGCACTGGTACAAGTCAGCTTCAGAGTATACTGGGGTTTATAAAGACACCACAGAAGGAAGAAGCGAATGGAAACAAAAGGTTTTAAAAAATTATTTTATTTTACAATGGGATTCTTATCTTTTGCAAACACTAAAGGAAAAAAAGAGTGTAAAAAGAGTGTAAAGAGGTTGAGGAAATATTCATTGGTCGATTATTGTTAACCCAACCCAGCAAGGCGTTATTGAGTTGTACCTTCTCTGCACAGCACTCATAACTGCACTCATTAGTACTCAAATTGTTGTACTTCCTGTGTGTATTTGGAAAATGTGTTCCCTCCAACCCACCCCCCCTCTCTGTTCCTTACTCTATGTCTCTTTTTTCAATTCTCTCCCCTTTCACCATTTCTTCTCTCTCATCTTCGTAATCATCGAACACTCCAAACCACTTGGTTTTCTTCCCTTGTAGTAAACACGACTGGCAGAGCCCTCTTTTATGCTAACGGGTAATTCAAAAGACCACCGAACTCCAGGTCATGCTTCATAAGGTTCTGCTCTTATACAGTGCAGCTTCATTATAGTGCGGTCTTTATGAAGCAAAACCTCTCATCACTTACTCTGCCAGAATCAGACAACATTTTGTTGCTACTTCTCTTAGTGATCTCCATTTTCCCCTTTCAGGACATAACCTTACACTAACCAAAAAAAAAAAAAAAAAAGTAACAAAAAACATAAATGGGTCATTCCATACTAAACTGTACAATTCACTGTGTTGTATAAGAATGATCAATAGCATTTTTTCTGGGAGAATTATATGATTTGCATTGTTCATATTTATTCACTCCCGGATCGAAGATATACATAAGAAAAAATCAGAGTCATCGGTCCAACAAGACAGCAGAAAAAGTGGTTTCCAGATGTCAGCCAAGGCATTGTAACGGACATATTTTGTTATAAAATTTGGCAGCCAACTTCATGAAATGCTCATGACATATCTGTTGATACTTTGAAAGAAAGCAAAATGAAATATTGCAGAGAATTACCCATAATAACAGTTTCAATTGTCTGCACTAAATTATCGGGACTCGTCTGATCAGAAATGCAATTTGAAATGACCGTCGTGGGCGTAACCAGTGGCGTCCTCACGTTTTACGTCCATCCCTGTGGGTTAATTTGCATAATGTATGCAAATGGTGTAAAAATGACCTCGGCAAAATAACATACTGACTTCCTGCATCAAAATTTCACAAGGCATCAGACAATCATATATACCATGCTTTTAAAAATAATGAAAATTTTTCTGTGTCCTAATATTGTGTTACGACCATAAAAAACATCAACAATCTGTGCGCTATCACCATAGACTGTATATAAAGATGGGCGCAGCACCCGGGTCTGAAAAGTGAGGCCAATGCGGAAATTGATTTCCATTTAATGGCCAGCAGATGGCGACGTTGGTGGTTGCAGAATTGGAAAAGGTGTATTTGAATTTTCATCACCGTTGTAACACATTTGTACAGTTTAGTATGGAATGAGCCAAATACAAACTTAGTCTAGGTAATATGTATAAAAATCTTTCTAAGAAAGCATTTAGCAAAACTGCATTACAATTATTTGTGTATGAATTTAATTTAGATTCCCTTGCTGGGCGTAACAGCATTTTTGTAATTGTGGTTTGTAACACTGTTATCACCCGGCTCAGAGACCACTATAAAAGATGAGAGGTACTCTGACTGATGAAAGAGAAATTAATTTTAAGCAATAAAAATTATACCAAGGGAGGACAAATGTGGAATATGGCAATAGCTTAGAGGAGTTGAGGCATGTCATGTGTCAAGTGAAGCAGTGTTGCAAAGTGTAAACCCAAAAAGATCTAACAATAGCGCTCAATGCCAAATTAGAAATACCCCTTAGGTGGTATATGTGCATTTTAAACAACTAAAATCCACAAAGACAGGACAAATGTGGGATATGAAAGACAATGGTTCAGGTGAGTTGAAGCATTTCATCTATCATGTGAAGCAGTGTTGCCCAGTTAAACCAAAATATACAACAAAAGAAGTTGATCCTGAAACATAAATACCCTTAGGAGGTGTATGTGCATTTTGACACACATCTCTGGCAGAAACATGGCTGAGTTCACAGCACTGGCAGACAGAATACAGGAATATACAGGATTGCACACATAAAATGTGTACGTATTTGCAAATCAGACACGTGAGAATGTTCTGACGCTCTACTGAAGCTTTCATAATTCAACCTTTCCTGCTCTATAAATATCAGTGCACCAACGTCACAGGAAGACTCTGGACTAAATGGAGCGATGTAATATTGGCCCCAGAACTCACACATCTGCGATTATCTGACTGTAGCATAATTTGCTGTCTTGTTCAGAAAACTAACATTGCACTCATGACATCTATTAGCCTCTTAAGCCCTGAGCCTCTGACTCGAAAATGACATGCCCAAAATGAAATGAATATATCTCGGCGACTACTTGGTCCATTTGAATAATCTTGGTATCATAATAAAAGTAACACCTTGGGGATTTTTGACATTGTGTAAAAATCAGTATATATGTCACTGAGTCAGCATGAAAGAAGATGGAAAACTGCATAAATGAAAGATCTCATTTCCGCCTGACAGAATTATACTTTTATCCCTTTTGAAATTATTTAGTTGCAGTCGGAAACCTCTAAAAAAAAAAAAAAAAAATTACAGCACAGAATCTCACAATTATCTGTACCAAAGTTTATTCTAATCAAGTAAATCAGAGCAAAATTAAAGGGGTTTTAGTTCAGAAATGTCTAGGTGGCCTCTCCTAATTGGCAATTCGGGCACCATTTGGGCACTGTGTGCAAATTGAGATTTCTCAGGTACCAAACTGTAAAACTAATTAAATTTCACTTATATGTCACTACAGGCATACAGTCCATCTAAATACAACTGTTTTTTTTTATTTTTAACTTATAAAAAATGTTTTTTATTATCATTTTTTGATATTTCAGTCAGTCCTGTATACATTTTCCCATTCAAAGAAAATACATTCAAAGGAAATGAAGTTTGACTCCACTGGAGCAGATTTATTTTCACTATAACAAGCAAATAAACAAAATCATAAATACAAAGATAAGGTAAAAATGGTTAATAAAAGTAAAAGGAACAAACACCCTAGCAGTTATTTATACGTCGTACAAGAACAATGCTTCCACTGCTCAAAAACTACTTACATTTCACTGAGGTTTCAAGCCAGGTCTCTCACGTAAAGGCCTATCGCCTTAGCCACTGTGCCAGCTGCAGAGGCTTGCAAATATGAAGAGTAAGACAACTAAACGTCATGCACCCCAATTTCGCACTTGCATTGTTGCGCTCTCTTTTTTTGCATGGAATGGTGCAAGGATTCCCGGTCAAAAAATAACTTTAAGAATGACTGTTGAATAATTAAGGGAGAATTATACTGAAAATACTAAAAACAAACGAGTCAAGCATTAATATTGTTGCGCTCTTCGAGTTCATGTGCATCATGGCGCATGGACTCTCAGACGCACCTGGAATGCAAGGCTCTATCTCAGGCTAGGTTTGTGCGATTACAGTGGTTGAAGGCTTGGAAACGTCAGGGCCCATAGAATCAAATGGCCACCCGCAAAGTGAAACAGACAGCATCACAAGCCAATCACAGAGAGGAAAATACATTGCGTGCAAGCGAAATGCTCAGGGCCTGATCCCATTGGAAGCAGTGCTACAGAAAAAAAACACGCATGGAGACTGGAAGATCTCAATATAACAAGGTTTCAATATAACACGGACACATTGGGCTAACAATAGTCAGTGTAGATTCACCCACTAGCACAGATTTTTAGAACAAAATATCAAAGGTAAGAAAAAGTATTTGCTCATCGCTGTAGAATGTAATGTGTATGCCTGCGGTTCTTTGAGTGTGGTGTCAGTTTAAGATGACATTGCTCATATCGGTGGATTCTGTGGACTTTCCTCTTCCATTTGATGTGCCATTTGTAAGAATAGCTCAAATTCAGTAGAAATGCTAGAGATTGAGCACTTATATTATTTTATCCTATGTTTTGTCCATGCTTATTTACTTGCTTGGTGCTTTAATTGTGTTCGGTTGATGTAAAAAATGGTCATCACAAGCTTTTTGCTGAGTTTCTACCCTTTAAAGCTATAGTCTACGATTTCTCCGCCACACACACCTCCCCCATCCCCTCTGTGCTTCTTCCGACGACATGCGCCCTCCCCTGAAAGCACTTCAGGCCAAGTACTTCTACGGGCCATGGTCGTTCTCGAGGTCGAGCGAGAGGAGCGAGACGGTCGTCAACAGGCAAAGGTCGAGGAGGGAGAGGCCGTTGACGGGGATCTGGCCGCGGTAGATTACAAGATTTACCCCTGGAACCGGAGGACCTCCAGCAGATACAGGCTTTCCAAGCAGAGCGTATCGCTTATGAGGATGTATATATATTTAGAATTTTAGTTTTATATTAGTGTGATATAAACTATAACAACGCACGAACACTCTCACAAAGATTTATGCACATCATTATTTACATTCATTACAAAAGATGTCTCTGAGTCAATTCAATATGTATCTGCACAGCAAAAACTAAGGATGTGTACTGTGTATTGCATCAAAGTACAGTTATACAAAGAAAAAACAATGAAAATATAATGTTATAGGACTAAATAAAGGTAAAATCCCATTTGTAGCATCTAACTCTTTGTGGCACCCTTGTCCTCTATATTTCTTTGAAAATACAAAATAAATAATTGTCATATATATTATATATTATAAAACTAACAAAATTATTTTACAACTGTCTTTCAGAATACACAAAAAAAGGGCAGTCCAGGCACTCCAAACAATAAATGTCAGTGAAGATGATAAGTCCCGATGACGACCTGTAGTGGTTCAAACAGTTTTGCTTTTTGAAGAATTTAACCATTATAATAAAGGCTTTGTAGAGTACTACTTCCTTCCTCTTCTCTCACACTTATTATTTGGGGTGCCAAGATTGACAGTCTTTTATAGACCCCCCCTACCCCCCATTTTTACAGAAGCCCCGACTATGAGTTGTTTGTCTTTATTTTGAGATACAGAGCAACCTGTCATTTTTCTGTGTTTTTGAAATTGTCAAAACACCTACATAAATGTGTAAAACTCTCTGTTCTTCTCATTTTCTATTTCATTGCAGTCCTTGATTGGGAGGATGGACCTACAGGCATCCCATCAGATGATACGAGCAGTGTTGCATCATGATCCTGCCTACATCCTTGATCTGAGGTTGTTGACATCGGATGGTACTCAACCCGTCCCTGGAACCACTGCTGGGCCCTCGTGGTATGCATGTGTGTGGTAGGAGCCGAGAAATGCCAACAGACGTTGAGAGAAAGTGTTGTGGCTACCAACCAGATGACTGCTTGTCTATCATGCCACACGTGGACATCTATATTCTGATGGAGGGGCACCTGCGCGTAGCTCAAAGACTTTGGAATGACGTCAGGGCTGTCGAGGATTCACAGGACCAAGGGGAGAGCAACAGACAGTTCCGATATGCAGCATACAGGCAGTGGGTTGTCTGTCAATATGGGTCACTGGAAGGAGGGCGTCGGGGTTGTAATACCAAGCTGCTGTGCCTGGAGAATCAGGGACAGATTCCCAGATCCTCAGGGAAATTATGTTGGGTTCATCCCTAGCAGGTTCTAGGAAACTGTAGGCAAAACTGCAAAGGTGATTTGGAAAAGTCTCAGGTTTCTAAATCTGTGTGCAATAACCCTGTTTTCGGTTTTTGTTTTGCATGGGTCTTACAATCTATTTGTAGCTAGTATTACACCATCACTTGCTGTAGAATTAGGTGAAAAGGGCGTATGATCAAATATAACCTCACCAACAAATTTTTTGTTTTTCAGGCAAAATTTCACTGATTTCTATAACTCCTACACAAACAACACTTATCTCAACTTTTAGCCAACCTTTTCAACTTTTAAATGCGTGAGTTTTCATCAGTTTTCTTTCGTGAGTTCTGATATTAGGTCCTTGTGAGTGGGACTGGGTAAAGGCACACAACTGCACTGTGAGAGGTCTGGAGAAGAAAAGAAGTTTGAGACGCTCTTGGCCACTGCTGATTGGTCGAACTCCCTGATGTCACTGCCTGTGATATTGCCTGATTTTCTCTGATTGGCTGGGAGAAATCGCCGCCGGTCTACTGCCTCACAGAGAGGCATGGGGCGCCACTTTGGATGCTGACTGAAGTTACCAAATATGGCTCCTTGCCCGACAAAGGGTTAAGCAGAAACAATTTTTATTTATTGTAAAGTGTTATATTATATGCAATACAATTTTTATATATCATTTCATAGCCTTGACAACGCCTCTGTTTGGACTTGATATTCTTAGGTATGCACATTTGCTTACCTCATTGTATTTAAATCCCCTTTTTAATTTTTAGAAATATCTATATTTAAAATTTTTCTTGTGTGATTTTTTTTTAACTTTGAATAAAAACTGGAAATGAATCTACACTTGTTCATAGTATATGTTTCTAAATAATATAATTAGTATAAATCACTTGTAATTACATCTATTAGGAAATAAGACAAATTTGTTACATAGGATTTTTATTATAATGAAAATAAATTTACATTAATATTGTACAAGGGTGGGAGGAAATTTCCACCCTATTAGATCCATACAAGATTTCCACTTTGTTCACAGCAACTTTTAGGTCATAATGAACTCTGGATGAATCTAAGTCGGTGAAAATATCCTCCCTCAGTTTGAACACTTTTACGCTCCCGGCACCTTAGCAAGGGTTCGGCAGGGTGAAGCGGCAGTCATCAAGTACAAAAATTTGGAAAAACAATCTACAAATACTCTCTTGCTTTTGTCTGTCAGGGGGTTGTGGCTGGGCTGATGTTGGTCTACTTAAAAAGCGACTGTTCTACAAAAAAACAAAGATAAATAAATTCCACAACTGAAAGTAAGAGCAAACTCATAATTGAATCAATTAGTGTCACGTAACTCACTGAGCCCTCTGCTGACTTGTGTTTGCAGTAGCTCTTCAGTTGATGGGGCAGGAACACCAGACAGCGGTCCATGCAGCCAAGGATCTTCAGGCCTCTTCTTAGAAACTCTTGACACCCCACTGGTTGATGACAGACGATTTTCAATGGCGCTTTGAAGGTCCTTTATTTAGGCATAATCTTTGTCCACCTTAATAATGTAGAGACTCCACTTCCGGGACTTTTTGTGAAGACCCTCCCGTACCTTCCAAAATATAGGATTAAAAAATGTTGTTAGATAAATTTTCTAAGACACATGTAACTAGTATTTCAAATGTTCAATTTTCTCTGATACCCATCACAGTACCATATATTTGATTATGTGTCTTGCATTTCACGGAATACCTAAGGTTTTTACACATAAAAAAGGAAAGTATAGGCAGAATTGGATCAAAGTTGGTATTTTGACACATACTGAATAGAGCCATCTGGCGTCTCTTTGCTGGTCTGTTGATGTAGCGGTTGTAGTCTAGCCCCGCCAGCATGGCTCTAGCTGAGTAAAGCGGTGGGGTGAAGCTGAAGCACTTGCTGGCTTACATCAGAATCAGTGGCGGCTGGTGAACTGGCGATAGGGGAGGCTCAAAACAATCCTTTAAAATTAATGATTGTTCACGACCTGTTTTCAATCATTCATTTAAATTACCATTACAGAAACTCCGAAAACTCTCAACATTATCAGATGTGGCCAGTTTTCATTTATAACGCAGACTGATTATGACTCTGGACTCCTCACGCTTTTCTTTATTCAGGGATTGGAAGCAATGTATGTGTTTCATGATCGTTTAAATGAAATAAGATCATTTGAAATGTCTTTATGCAATTCCATTGCTTCCAACCCCTCCAGTGCACAAGGACTTCAGTTCCGCGTGGGAATCTCTTACATACGCGTTGATTGAATAATTGCTGACTGCAGCAGAGGAATGTAAATATGCCACTTAAACTCATACCAAATGCGTGAGAGTTGACAGGTTTGCGTTATAAATAAAATTGGCCACACCTGATAATGTTGAGAGTTTTCGGAGTTTCTGTAATGGTAATTTAAATGAATGATTGAATACAGGTCGTGACCAATCATTAATTTTTAGGGATTGTTTTGAGCCTCCCCTACCGCCAGTTCACCACCTGCCACTGATCAGTATATGACTGTGAAAAGCCTCAAGCTTGACCTGAATGCATAGTGGAAAAAACATATAATGTTTATGATTTCACATATATTATGACACAATATCTCAAATTCCTGAATACAATTACAATATTTACTGGGCCAGAACATCATTATTACATTGTCATAGCTACTATACCTGAAATAGAGGTACTTGTGTATATTTTTAAGCCAACGTGCATCCAGGACTATTTACATTAGTCGCTGGTGTGCTTCGGAACCTTTTTTTATCCATGGTTTTCCTCGATCCTCTGGTAGTGTACCATGATGACAGGATCCAAGAGCCCATTCATGCTCCCCAGCAACATGGTGTAGGACACCTGACCACAGTTCCTGAGAAAAACAGAAAAATTGAAAAACATCACGAATAACAGCAATATCAAGAAATAAAAAGATGTCTAAATTTTAATAAACAAGTCGCTTCTTACAAAGAATTCTTCGTAGTTCTCTGCAGTCCTGCAACAGTGCCAGAAGTGGCTGCAAATATCTTCTGTCCACTCCAGGAGTTCGGAGCATCCTCTGTGCATCCCGGCTTTTACATGTAAAGAGAGATAACGTAATGCGCGCTTGTTTAGTGAAATGACAATTGCTCTTCATGATAACGCCATGCAGCTACTTGTGTCTGTAGTGAATTATAGAACTTACTGTATTAAGTTTTTTGGCAGGGAACTTTGAGCTGCGCCACATGCCCAAAGTGTGTCTGACACCACACTCTTTGTACTTGCCAGTGTCTGTGTAAAAAAAAATGAATAGAATTTTTATTGTCATTTTACAACACATAACAAGCCTATCATTATTTTTCCAAAACTTTGTCTTGCTTCGAGTGTCAAAACACATTTGTTTAGAAGTTTCTGTAACATAAACAGGAATATACACTTGAAACCAGTATGTAAAACTATAACATTTGATTGCATAATTAAATTATTATTATGATTACTACGCTGAGCTGACAACACCAAAAACTTTTTGTTAAAGATTGGACTTACTGAAGAGTGCAGAGATCTGACTATGAGCATCTGTGCAGAACTCCTCAATGTTCACCTCCTAGAGTAGGGTTTCAAATGTTTGTATGAACCCCTCCTTTTCCATGGCTACAGAATTCTGCATGGTCTGTCACTTGTCAATGTTGACCATGCAGAGAATCTGTTTTGTGTCATTGTCCATTGTGGAGTATGTGCAGCACTGCGCACTGACTCCTGGACTGTCCATTCCTGCATCGCCTGGACAACAAGAGGCCGAAACAAGGGGACAGACAGACAGAGAAAAAAAGACAGAAAAACAAATGTACAGATAAAGATGAATAGTACTTTAATCAATAATTTTATGGATATGTATCACTGTAAAAAGTTCCATTACTACTGTATTATAAAACCTCTATATAGCCTAATAGGTTTCTGTGACAATGTGTGAATTTTACAGCAATTAGCCGTCTGGCTGAAAAATTTGTATTTACACACTGTCAATCTGACTGGCCAGGTCGAGTTGTAACGCCATCCATTTGTTTTTGATGTTGTAGGATGAGGGATGTGTGTATCAAAGCATGTGAGTGGAGCGTGAGTGAGCGTGGCCATTTTGGGTGGAGCGGTGAGAGGGATTTTTAAAAAGTTGGAGCGTCTTGTTATCACCCGCTCCACCCCGCTCAAATTTACTACTACTACTACTACTAACAATAATAATAATAATAATAATAATAATAATGCATTGTACAATGATGCATTTGTAGTGCACTTTACATTTGAAATCAAATCTCAAAACGCAACATAAAATACAGGAGAAAGTGGCGCCCCGGTGGCTCATCGGTCTAAGCGAGCGCACCATAAAAGCTGTGGCCTTCCTGTGGTGACCCGGTTCAATTCCGGTTCGGGTCATGTGCCGCATGTCTTCCCCCATTCCTCTCCCCGACTTTCCTGTCTCTCTCTACTGTGTGACTATCAAATAAAGGAGAAAATCCCAAAAAAATAATCTTAAAAAAAAAAAAACAACCAGGAGAAAATAGGAAAAATCCGCTCACTACCTCTGCTCTCTGGGTGGAGGTGGGGGGATCTCAGTGGAGCAGAGAGCAGTATTGAGTGGAGCGGCTGTAGGTGGCTGTGAGCGGTGGGGCGGAGAGAACAGAGAGCTCCGTGAGCGAGGAGTGAAAATTCTGACCACTCCACTCTGCTCACTAGCTCTGGTGTGTATACATGTTAATAAGTGCATAAGTTTGTCAAACTCACTGAAGGCAACAACCGGTCCCTTTGACCAACACTGTGTGATGATAGCAGCCCTCTTTTCGTTCCAGAAATCCTTCACAGTGTCAACACAGTACGCATCCTAGATTCGATAGAAGTTTGACCTATCCACCATCCCCATCTTCATGAAGTGAATTAAAAGTGATACCTTCCTGTAGTTGTTTTCGGACAGAAGTACGTTCATAAAAAGCATAAAGTCTGCAGCCAGCATCCCCTATTTAAACTGGGGCTGGGATGCCCATTTCCATATTTTGTGGCCACGTGGACATATCTGAGAAAAGAATGAGAAAAAGATTGAAAAAATTTTATGAGAAATACATAACTGATCTACTGCTTTGCTGTAAACTCCAGGATGCTAGTCTTCCCCACACTACCTTAGTGAAACTTTATCCTTTTACCAAAATGAGAAAATATGTTTTTTTAAATTGAATTTATAACAGACTTACCCATTCCATTACAGCTGCTGTTCCTCTGGATGTGATGTTTACTTCAAATGGTCCAGGTGCCTTGCACTCTACCTTTGCGTTTATTTCCTTGAAAGACACACTTTGGCAGACAGATGAAGATTTTCCGCAAGGTATTTCAGGCTGTCATGGTATGTTATGCTGGCAGGTTTTCCTACGATATCATCAACAACCATGACTTTTGGCGCTTCATTTAAGTTTGGCAAATGAGTCTTAGTTGGATCAGAGGCATTTTCTGATTCATTGTGGACTGTGTCATCCATGCCGATTATCTGAAGGCTATCCAAACAAACGTTTGACTTCAGAGCACCACCAGTCCTGTCAGAAGAATGAAAGCTGTTAATAATAGCTAATACTGCATTTACTACAAAAACTTATCAAGTACTTCAAAAACACACACACACACACACAAAAAAACCATATTTCACCCGAATTGGGTTCTTGTAGTCTGGATCATAGTCATCTTCATCATCATCATCATCAAATTCTATGGTTTCATCTTCCTCTGATGATGATGACACTGACTCATTGTCCTTATCTGGAGTCCAGGTCTCATCATCACTGTCCCATTCAATTCTGCGAAAACAAGAAAATTTATTAAAAGATTTGGAATGACTCTCTAACTGTATTCACTTACTACTGACATGCAAAACTTTTTTTAAACCAAACACAGCAACTTACATTGAGTTTTGGATGTCATTGATTGTGTTTTCATCAATCTGCACTGAAGGATCTTGGGATGGTGTACTATAATAAGTCAAGTCAAGTCAATTTATTTATAAGCACATTTAAAAACAACAGAAGTTGGCCAAAGTGCTCAGCAGCTAAAAAACCGTAAAAAAACCGTAATACAAGATAATAATTCATGACAAAAATACAGAACATATATTAAAATCAAGACAGTGTCTCAACACACATTGATTGTAAAGGCCAGGGAGTAAAAATACGTTTTTAAGTGCGTTTTAAAAATGTCCAGTGTAGGTGAGGTCCGTATGTGAGGGGGAAGGTTTTTCCGCAGTTTAGGACCGACTACCGCAAAGGCACGATTTCCTCGCTGTTTTAATCTGAACCTCAGAACATTTAGCAGCATCTGGTCAGCAGACCTCAGTGCTCTCACGGGTGTTTACAAAGATATGAGGTCGCAGAGGTCAGGGGGAGCTAAGCCATGAAGGCACTTAAAAATTAACAACAAAATCTTAAAATCGATCCTAAAAGTGACTGGAAGCCAGTGCAGAGATGCCAATACAGGTGAAATGTGTTCTCGCTTGCGTGTACCGGTGAGCAGGCGAGCAGCAGCATTTTGGACCAGCTGCAAATGATGGAGCAGGGACTGACTGGCCCCTGAATACAGACTATTGCAATAGTCCAGCCTTGATGAAATGAATGCATGGATGAGCTTCTCAAAGTCACAAAAGGAAAGGATGGGTTTGACCTTTGTTAGGGCTCTGAGCTGGAAGAAGCTAGCTCAGACAACATTTTTAACCTGTTTCTCCAGCGAAAATGAGTCATCAAAAATGAATCCTAGATTTCTGACTGCAGGTTTAGTGTGAGTACCCAAAGGGCCAAGATCATTATTGAGGCTTGTGCGGTAATCATGGAGGTGCAAAGATCAAGATCTCAGTTTTCTCCTCGTTATGTCTGAGAAAGTTGCGTGCCATCCAGTATTTAATGCAGTCAAGACAATCAAACAGAACCTTCAGTGGGGCCGTGGAGTTACGTTTCAGTGGCAAATAGACCTGCAAATCATCAGCGTAGCAATGGAAGGAGATTCCGTGCTCTCTAAAGATGGAACCCAATGGGAGTGGGTACAGTGAAAATAAAACAGGGCCAAGAATAGATCCCTGTGGGACTCCGCTAGAGAGGCGAGTAGACTGGGAGGAAAACTCGCCAGGGCTAACTGAAAAGCTCCTATCAGACAGGTATGACTCAAACCACTTAAGTGCGGTTCCTCTAATGCCAGCATAATCTTTGAGGCGTGAAATAAGAATCCCGTGGTCCACAGTATCGAATGCAGCACTCAGGTCCAAAAATATTAAAATTGCGGGATCACCAGAATCAGCAGTCATTCAAAGATCAAGTTTCGGTACTACGCAGTGATTTAAATCTGGACTGAAAAATCTCGGTAACACCATTTTCATCCAAAAATGTCTGCAGCTGGTGGAAGACAACTTTTTCTAAGACCTTGGACAAAACAGGCAGTTTAGGGATAGGGAGAAAATTAGAAAGGACTGAGGGATAAAGATTAGGTTTCTTAATAATTGTCTGGACTTCTGCATGTTTAAAGTCATTAGGAACCACCCCTGGGAGAAGAGAACTGTTTATGATAGCCAGGACGCTGGGCCCGACAGTATTACAAACATCCTTCAGTAGTCGGGATGGAAGGCAGTCCAAGGAGCAGTTAGTGGGTTTTAGGTGACTAACTATTTTAGTCAACTGAGAGATAAATACAGGCTCAAAGTGGTCAAAAACTGCAGGGGTGGCAGGATAAGCCAGCAGGTCACAAGCAGGGAGTATAATGGCTGACCTAATACCAGCGATCTTGTCAACAAAAAATTTGAGCTCTCGAGGCTTGGATTTTCTGTTGGTGACTGAAAGCTGGTGAAACGCCAGTGAGTTATGCCCTTTTTCTGAGCTCCTCCCACCTGATTGTAATTATTTTAACTCTCCTCAATTAACTGACTGTGGTGGTGGCCTTGCTTCTGTTTTTAGAAATGTTTTTAAATGTCGGCAGCTTACAGCTGAAGTTTACACTAGCTTCGAACTACAACTGTTTCAAATCGGTCATTCGTCTCCGGTGCTGTGCACACTTGTTTATCGCCCACCTAAATACGATAAGGATTTCATAAATGATTTCTCAGAATTTCTGTCAGGAATTATGCCTAAATAAAACACTGTTCTAATTCTGGGTTATTTTAATATTCACTTCTGCTGTCCCTCTAAACCATTGGCAAAGGATTTCCTAAATCTCGTTGATTCTTTTAACCTTGTTCAGGTAGTGAAAGGCCCCACACACGAACGTGGGCATATACTGGACTTGATTTTATCTTGTGGCCTGTCACACTCTGATGTTGAAGTATGCAACATTACTCACTCTGACCATTTGCCTCTGGTTTTTGGGATTTCTATTCCATGTAAGCCTGCAAATCCTTATGTTCCTCTGCGTCATTCGCGTTTGATTACATCGACTACTGCTGGACGTTTTTCTTCTGCCAATCAGAATGCTTGTCATGTTGCACTTCTGGACGGTCCTCCTCTTCATTCAACACCTGACCACTTACTTTCTGTTTTCAATTCCTCCTACTCTCGCATTCTTGATGCCATTGCTCTTTTTAAAGCTAGACGCCCTAAACCTAAAACGGAGCCCTGGCTTAATGACACTACGCGAGCTGTAAGACGTGTTTGTAGACCAGCTGAACGTAAGTGGAAAAAAGACAAACTTCAGGTGTCTTTTGAAATGTTGAGGGACTCCCTTTTTAATTACCAAAAGGCCGTTAGGGAGGAAAAAGAAAAATATCTATCTGACCTTATTACAAAGCATTGTCACAGACCCTGCATTTTATTTAGCACTATAAATAATGTCATTAATCCTCCTGTCACCACCTGCCTTATAGAGTCTGCCGCCACCTGCAAAAATTTCCTCAAATTTTTTGTTGACAAGATCGCTGGTATTAGGTCGGCCATTATACTCCCTGCTTGTGACCTGTTGACTTCTCCTACCACCCCTGCAGGTTTTGACCACAGGACTCGCTGGGCCCAAGGAAAGATGCAGTAACTGCAGCGTTTCTGTTGGACAGGTAAACTGCAGCATTTCTGCTGGACAGGTAATCATTTGTTGTATTGTAGAAGTTGATTTGTGTTTCTGTCATTTTGATCGTACGCTGCGATGTCAATAACTCATAGATAAGTATTAGGTCAGTGCTGGCTTACTGCAGTGAAAGCTAACCTTGGTAACGCTATTTCTGTCAGCCTACTTACTATTGAAATTACGTTAGCATTAGCCTCTAAATGCCAGTGTGTTGTGAGCATGGGTTATGAGAACAGGAAACAAAATGGGGAACGGTTTTAGACACAACACTGGACTTATATGCTAATATGCTTTACACATTGGTTGTGCAAAGTCTGTATGAGCTTTTATTTGCTCAATAGAGATCCACATTGTGGTGTCAATGCTAGTTACAGTTAGCCTCTATGTAGACCTTATATGCTAATATAGCTAACATGTTTACATATTGTGTGCACAAAATCACTGTGTTTGTTTGGTTGAGGCAGCTCAGCGCTGTTGTCATTATGAAGATAAGAAGCTAACGTCAGCAATTCTTTGCCTCCACATCAACCCAATGGGCTAAAATGCCTGCTATGTTGACATATGTTGTGTGTAAAATTTATACATGGCTGTCTCTGTTGTGATTACAAGCTAACGTCTGCATCTGTGAGCCTCTCTGATGTCTACACGTTATGACTTTACAATATTTCTGTTAATTTTCTTGCCGGGGAAGTACGCAGTGAGGTCATATTCATCCAGAAATGTTTATAACTTCACGTAGCATTACTGGTGTTATAATAGCAGTTCCAATACAGTACTTTTCTGCATGATTCCTTCAGTTATGAGTCCTTTTTCCTCTACACCTGTGAAACTGGGAAATCAGAGACCACCATCTCCCGCAGCCTCAACAATCGCCTCCACGTCACCATTAGGCCGGTGAGTACAACAAATAAAAAGTGATAATATTGGCCAATTTTTCAGGATAAAAGTCAGACATAGTATGCAGACCTGTAAATGCCTTCAGGTGAGTAACTGTATATTAAGGTTATGCCTCAATTCAGTTTGGGAAACACCTTTGTAAATGCCACCCGCAAACATCACTTTGGAGGATACGCATGCTAAAAGCATGTTCGCGTTTAGCGATTTGAGGGAGTGAGGACAGAGTAGATTATTGGAATTGAGACCCTGATTCAGCGCACTTGAACTGGGAGCTGTACTGGGAGATAAGCTTAGTCCTGCATAAAACCTTAACCAGACATGTACTGTGGGATAAAACCATCTAAGATGGATTAGCCTATTCTCATCCGAGGTCTATATCTGGTCCAAAAACGGATTAACCCAAGTGAAAACGGAGTGTCACGAAAGCTGGAAACTGTTCAGCCAAAGTCGTCTATAATTAGCTTATCATTAGTCAGCGAACATTTCTGACAGAAAAGAGCAGTGCTCGCTGTGGCCAATGGAAAACTGAAATTCTGAATCATCAGCCCTTATCAGCTCTGTGTATATTCTCAGCACAAAATGCAGTTTTATACTTTAAATGGATAGATTTGGATAGTATTTTACACTCTCAAAAAGATCATTTTGACTGTAAGATGCTGATATAAAACATAATTCAAGCGTTTTATGAAATGAAAAAATAACTCTGAGCTAAATATCACTCTTCATTCCTTTTATTCTGGCTACTGTCTGTAAGCGGTTATTTCAAATAAATTTTTTTGTCAAAATTGTTTTGTATATCAAGCTGGCATCCAAGATAATTTGAGGGGGAGACCTTGTAATTCATAATTGTATCAATATACTGACCCATGTTATGTGCAAGAGTTTGGTTAGATATCACAACACATTGATGAGTTCCTCGATGCGTCAAGTCTTAGAGGGCCACCTTGCCTTGATTTTTACTTTTTTTTTCACATAAACAAATCACTTCCTGTTTCGACAGGAAAGAGGGTGATATAGCAATTCAGTAATTTCAATCAACACATACAATATCTTGTGTTTGACGACTGATTATATGCAGTATTTATGCTCTCCTGTAAAAATGTATGCCTCCACAATGCGGAGGGTTTGTCAGGTCACATATATTGAAACAGCAATGTTTCTTAAACAAGAGTCAGAGTTACTTTACACATTTCTCTTTTCGATTAAGTTAGCCACGGCAGCTCATTGTCACATTCAACTGCTGTTTTGTCGTCTCTATTAGACAACAGGGAGTTTTGAGACACCTTTGAGCTTGTCCATGGTTCATATAGAAGGTAAAGACAGCAAAGCAATGTTTTAGTTGGCTGTCCCAGTGAAGGCTTGATTGGGCAGGCATTTGTGTTTGTGTCTCAGAGTCCCAGAAGAACTGCTCAACAGTTTTGAGATGAATAAGGCACTTTGTTAACAAATCCTCTCCCGGTCCCACTTCAATCTGTGCTGTAATTGCCACAATTATACGTACAGCTTATATATAGAGATAAAAAGAGCTTTTTTCAGAGGGAGTCGGGCCTTTACCTAATTGTCACATTCACATGCTAGTCTCAAATGGAGCACTTGGATGTGCTTTGAGAATTCAGAATGAGAATTCAGGGCTTGCGTCTCCCAAAGCACTGAACAGGCGGTTCTCTGAGCCAAGAACAGGGAGAGGCACACTAGTTTTTATAATGATGCAAATCGCACTAATGACAAGGGGAAAAAAAACAGCAACAAAACAAAAATAACATAAAAGGTATTATCCATTCATTCTGTTTAGCTAATCCCGGCTAATCCTTTGTTAAACACCTCCCCGTTCCCATGGTAAAGAAAGGAAATCGCAAAAACAAACGTGTGGCACATTGCCCGCGATTTCTCGCTGTGATATTGTGTTTCATAAGTGAGTTTTCCACAATGCGATGTGCCAGAGGCAATTGTGTAAAGGTAAAATACGTGGTATTTTTTGGCCTTGACGGACTCACACCTGTGATTTTTTGAGTGTGTATCCAAGCCTTGATGTGGAATAAATGTAGCCACTCTTTTGCGCTTTGCCTTTCTTTGATAATCTGGGTATAAACAGTCCATGCAAACATAGCTCAAAGACAGAAATTATTCATATTCAAATCTAACTGCACACAAGCCAAGCATATTTTATATAGAAAAATTCAATGTCATATTTGCACATCAGTGGGACTTCCGATAGGCACAGGGTATTCATATGCAGAGCATTATTGTTTATTTATTATAATTATGATGAAGTCCAGCAGATTTTTGTGCGTGGAAGAATCAGAATCAGATGAAGTGGGTCGTAGGGATGCTACAGCGATGTGACTCAGTAAAGAATCAGTCAGCAGAATGAGCGCATTACAGATGGTGTTGTCTTTCTTTAGAGCAGTAAATGCCTGCTAAACCTTGCATTAATGCATTCTACGTTGCCTGAAGACTGCATTTTGTTCCTTCTTCTTGTGAAGCCTTGATGGGAACACTTGTCTTAGAGTCAAGATGATTTAGGTTCACTCCAGCATGCACAATCATTCTCGCACCAGTTGAACTGAAGACTGTAATATTTCCATACTTTGATCAGGTATGTAGCAATAATAAATCACTGTTTGTGTCACAAGCGCGATTCCTGATTTTGCAGACTCGGTTCAGCCACATTATTCCATGGGCGGAGAAACTGATGGCAAATTATGAAGAGGTATGGTGAATGTTCTGTGAAAAGCAATTGAGAAGCCTAGTGCTAAAAGTACTTAAGTCACATTTTCACACACTGTATGGTAAGGATGGTAAAAAATGTTTTTTATAGTTACCAAAGTTTATTTTCTCAATTTTCTCATAATTGACATTTTTGTGACTTAAGTACTTTTAGCTGGGGTCTTCAATCGCAGAACCTTTTTTTAACTAGGGGAATTCCACTGAGTAGATGTTTCTCTTTTTCAAGGATGCCCTGGGAGAGATGCCAGATAAAACAGTTGCTAGTGAGGAGAGATGGAAAGGAACAGGGGTAAAGACCCTAGGGAAAATTTAGGGTCAAGGGCCTTGCTCAGGAGCCCAAGGTAACAGTTCTTCCCAACCCCCAAGCCCCACCAGGGACTTGAACCAGCAAGTCTTCGGATACCGCTCAAGGAAGCCCACCACCAGGCCCTGACTTCAGTGTCACATAAAATAACGACTTTTTTCCCGCCCTGTTATCTTCTGCTATTCTTCCATACTCCCCTCACCCTCCCCCCTCTCCTCCTCACTGTTCTACTTCTCCGACCCATTTATATCCCTCGCTGGGTTCGTCTCTACATTTAAAAACATGGCAAAAAATCTCTCCTTTCATGTGCTGTTTAGATAGTGATCAAATAAAAAAAAAAACAACTGGCTGTGGTCGGTCTCATTTATACATCTCCAACTTTTTAGTTTCTTTTCCCTCCATTTGTCTTTGAAATCATTGTATTTAATATCAAAGCTATATGGATGAATTTATTACTACATGGTTATATACAACCCCAATTCCGAAATATTTGGGACGAAGTGTAAATTGTGAATAAAATCAAAATGCAATGACTTTCAGATCACATGAGCCAATATCCTATATTCAATAGAACATAGATAACATTTAAAATGTTAAAACTGAGACATTTTACAGTTTTATCCACAAAATGAGCTTTTTTCAAATTTCCTGGCTGCAACAGGTCTCAAAAAAGTTGGGACACAGGCAAAAAAGGCCTGAAAAAGCAATTAATATATAAGAGGATCAGCTGAAAGAACATTTAGCAAGTAATTAAGTTAACTGGCATCAGGTGTGTAACATGATTGGCTATAAAAGGGATGTCTTAGAGAGGCTGAGTCTCTCAGAAGTAAAGATGGCCAGAAGCTCTCCAACCTGTGAAGGCTTGCCTAAAAAAAGTGTGGAATACTTCAAAAACAATGTTTTTCAACATCAAATTGCAAAGGCTTTGAAGGTCTCATCATCGACAGTGCATAACATCATCAAAAGATTCAGAGAAACTGGAAAAGTCTCTGTGCGTAAGGGACAAGGCCAAAGACCTTTACTGGATGCCCGTGATCTTCGGGCTCTCAGACGCCACTGCATCACTCACCGGCATGATTCTGTCATTGACATTACTAAATGGGCTCAGGAATACTTCAATAAACCACTGTCTGTAAACGCAGTCCGCCGTGCCATCCACAGATGCCACCTAAAACTCTATCATGCAAAAAGGAAGCCATTGTTCAGCATGATCCAGAAGCGCCGCCATGTTCTGTTGGCCAAGGCTCATTTAAAATGGACTGTAGCAAAGTGGCAAAGTGTCCTGTGGTCAGACGAGTCCAAATTTGACATTCTTGTTGGAAATCATGGGCGTCGTGTCCTCCGGGCTAAAGAGGAGAAAGACCACCCCTCCTGTTATCAGCATTCAGTTCAAAAGCCAGCATCTCTGGTGGTATGGGGATGCATTATTGCATATGGTGTGAGACACTTTCATGTTTTAAAAAGCACCATGAATGCTGAAAGGTATTTAAAGGTTTTAGAGCAACATATGCTCCCCTCCAGACGACAACTATTCCAGGGAAGGCCTTGTGTATTTCAGCAGGACAATGCAAAATCACATACTGCAGCTATTACAACAGCGTGGCTTCATAGTAGAAGAGTCCGTTTGCTGAACTGGCCTGCCTGCAGTCCTGATCTTTCACTGATTGAGAACATTTGGTGCATAATTAAACAAAAAGTCCGTCAAAGGAGACCCAAAACTCTCCAGCAGCTGGAAGCCTGTATTAAACAAGAGTGGGATCACATTCCAATGGCTAAACTCAAGAAACGCGTCTCCTCAATGCCCAGACGCCTCCACTCTGTGTTAAAAAGAAGAGGGCATGCTACACCATGGTAAACAGGCCCCTGTCCCTACTTTTTTGAGACCTGTAGCAGCCATCAAATTTGAAATGAGCTACTTTTGCAGATAAATGGTTAATTTCTCAGTTTCAACATTTGCCATGTTATCTCTGTTCTATTGGGAATACAATACTGGCTGGTGTGATTTGAAAGTCACTGTGTTTTGATTTTATTCACAATTTACACTTTGTCCCAACTATTTCGGAATTGGGGTTGTATTATAGAAAAACGCTGAATTGAAATAATTAAATTTTTTTTTTAAACCTATGCTTATTCCACGCATTGTTTGTCAGTGCAATGAAACCATCCTTCACAGTTTGAAAAAGTTCAAATGCACTTTCTAAAAAGTGAACTCAGCACAGAAAAATGCTTCTTTAAAAAACTCTGTCACAAGGCTTTGATAAAAACAGAATGGATCATAATTGCTGAATCATCTTTATACTGTGGCCTGCAGGCGGGTGCAGAGATGCAGGGGAGCATCTGAAGTGTATACTGGTAATATAATACATATTTACTGTATATTCCCATGTCTATAAGGGTGTTTTGATTAACCAGTGCTATAGTTCTCCTTCTTTAAGCTTTTTGCACTCATATATACAGTATATCATTACTCTTCAACGAGCAGCACTAGACAAGTCATCTGTGGTACGCTTAGCACTGTCAGTACTTTGTAAGATGAAGGCAATATTTTTAATGCAGTAAAATGTAATATTTTATTCACCTGAGCTATTCTTATGTTGAATCTGAAAGGCGAAAGTGTACAATGGCATGAGATCTCAAACTAAAAAGGGATTAACTGAGAAAAAAGGTGAAAAAATGTGACTTGAAGCATTTGGGCATATTGTTTGATTTACAAACCACAACTCCAATGAAGTTGGGATATTGTGTAAAATGTGAATAAAAACAGAATACAGTGGTTTGCAAATCCTATATTCAATTGAGTACACTACAAAGATAAGATATTTAATGTTCAAACTGATAAACTTTTGTTTTTTTTTTTTTTTTTTTTTTTGAAATATTCACTCATTTTGAATTTGATGCCTGCAACACATTCCAAAAAAAGCTGGGACAGGTGCATGTTTACCACTGTGTTACATCACCTTTCCTTTTACCAACACTCAATAAGTGTTCGGGAACTGAGGATGCTAATTGTATAAGCTTTGTGGGTGGAATTATTTCCCATTCTTGCTTTATGTACGACTTCAGTTTCTCAACAGTCCGGGGTCTCCATTGTCGTATTTTGCGCTTCATAATGCACCACACATTTTCAATGCGAGACAGGTCTGGACTGCAGGCAGGCCAGTCTATTACCTGTACTCTTTTACTACGAAGCCACGCTGTTGTAAAATGTGCAGAATGTGGCTTGGCATTGTCTTGCTGAAATAAGCAGAGACGTTCCTGAAAAACATGCCACTTGGATGGCAGCATATGTTGCTCCAAAACCTGTACGTACCTTTCAGCATTAATGGAGCCTTCAGAGATGTGCAAGTTACCCTTGCCATGGGCACTAACACATCCCCATACCATCAAAGATTTTGAACTTTGCACTGATAACAATCTGGATGGTCCTTTTCCTCTTTAGCCTGGAGGACATAACTACCATGATTTCCAAAAATAATTTGAAATTTGGACTCGTCAGACCACAGCAGACTTTTCCACTTTGCGTCAGTCCATCTCAAATGAGCATGGGCCTAGAGAAGCCAGCGGCATTTCTGGGTGTTGTTCATATATGGCTTTCGCTTTGCATGGTAGAGTTTTAACTTACACTTGTAGATGTAGCGATGAACTGAGTTCACTGACAATGGTTTTCCGAAGTGTTCCTGAGCCCACATGGTAATATCTTTTACAGAATGATGTCGGTTTTTAATGCAGTGCTGCCTGAGGGACCAATGGTCATGGGCATTCAATGTTGGTTTTCGGCCTTGCCGCTAACGTATAGAGATTTATCCGGATTCTCTGAATCTTTTGATGATATTATGGACTGTAGTTGATGAAATCCCTAAATTCCTTGAAATTGCGCATTGAGTAACATTGTCCTTAAACTGTTGGACTATTTGCTCACGCAGTTGTTCACAAAGTGGTGAACCTTGCTCCATGCTTGCTTGTGAGCGACTGAGCCTTTCGGGGATGCTCCTTTTATACCTAATTATGACACCTGTTTCCAATTAACCTGTTCACCTGTGGAATGTTCCAAACAGTTGTTTTTTGAGCACTCCTCAACTTTCCTGGTCTTTTGTTGCCCCTGTCCCAGCTTTTTTTGGAATGTGCTGCAGGTATCTAATTCAAAATGAGTGAATATTTCCCAAAATAATAAAAAAATAAAGTTTTTCAGTTTGAATATTAAATATTTTGTCTTTGTAGCGTACTCAGTTGAATATAGGTTGAAAAGGATTTGCAAATCACTGTATTTTGTTTTTATTCATATTTTACACAACGTCCAAACTTCTTTGGAATTGGGGTTTGTATGTTTGTGCCTCTTTAATCTCACAAGGGAGGTTAGAGGTGTCCGTTTATGATTATAAATGTATTGATTTATGATTATAGTGAAGGAAATCAAACTAATTTTGAGTATAAAGTAAAAGAGTCATTACTTCAGAAATTCAGGTGTTAAATGAGAGAACTGAATTTTCACTGCTCGATTACCACTGCTAATTAGACATTGATCAAACACCTGTAGGCGATAGGCACAATACGTAGGCCTATCTCTTGTTTCATGGCATCCTGTATTCAGATCTAAGACTGACATAAGCAATACATACACTAAATAAAACCAGAATACAAAATATATTTGTTCTGAATCAAGTGCACAATATTTAAGTATAATTAGTAAGCAGGCTATACTATTCTGTCACAAAATTATGTTATTTTAAATGGTTTATTATGTTGTTTAGTGCTACAATCAGTGTCTTCGCATTATTTCAGTCTATGAACTTGTCTGGTGTCATTCCACTGCACAGGTATTGATGTATTTTACATTTTAAACACTAATTATTTATTAGCAAGAGCCAGCTGGCGGCAAAAGACCTGAAGTTCATTGGTTACTGGCAGTAGCGAGGTACAGCACCAATTTGGAGTGAAAATACTAAGGGTTCATTTCAAATGTTGTAAACAGTCAAAATTTTGTGATCTACGGTGGCCCAGTGGTGCCATCTGTCACAGCTGCCAGGTAGTGGAGATGCAAATGCAGAGACATATACGAGTTTGCCCAAATAAGACTTTATTAATGAATGACAGAAACATTCCACTAGGGAATGAATAAAATTGGCCTCAAAACTGAAGCCAGGAGCTGGAAAAGATATGCAAAAGATATCAAGAGATTAAGACACATGAATGAGCAAAGAACCCAAAAACTGAGAGGTTTGAATCCTTTGTTATGCAGCTCTCTTTCAAAAACAGGTGATTCTGTGAAGTCTGATCATATATTTGACTGAATGAGATGTAATTTGGCTAAAAAACTTGGCTCAATTAATTCAGTGCAGATTAGTCATGCAGCAAACATCTCCTCCATTCAGGTTTTAGACAAACGCAAGATTAAGCTGTTAGATTTATTCTATACTTCATACAGTTGATTGTTTACATTCTATAAATACAACCATTGAAATTGTAAATTGGTAGCCCAATCAGTCAGTCCTATAAGCCTATTATAACAAATATCATGAACATTGTATATGATATCACATAGTACATCTATTTAAATGTAGACATATGTGTTATTGCATATTTGTCACACAAAATGCCTTCACATATTTGCCCAAAATGTAATATAAGGCAGTGAAAACAGTTTTTTTTTATTTCATTTATTGAAGGAAAGGGGATATCCAATTCCATATCACCCTAGTGAAAAAAATTAATTGCCCTGTAAACCTAAAAACTGCTTGGGCAACCATAAGGAGCAATCACTGCAACCAAATGCTCTCAATAACTGGGCATCAGTTGTTCACATCGCTGTGTTGGCATTCTGGCCCATCCTTATTAGCAGAATTGCTTTACATCAGTCACATTGGAGGGTTCATGAGTATAAATAGCCCCTTTAAAATCCTTGCAAAACATTTTAATGGGGTTTAAGTCAAGACTTGAATTAGGCCACTCGAATCTCAAGCTTGTTTGCTTCGAGCCTTTTAGATGTGGTCTTGTGTTTCAGACCATTGTCCTGCTGCAGTAACTAATTGCGCTTGAATATTAAATGATGGAATGATAAAAGGACATCCCTCGGATTTTCCAGTAGAGAGCAGAATTCAGGGTTCGGTCAATTGAGGCAAGTTACCCAGGCCTTAAAGCAGCCCATCAAACCCAATTCATCGCTCAACTACCACTGTGATTGACAGCTGGAATGATGTTCTTATTTAGAAATGCTCAGTTCATTTTACACCACACAGAAGGGGACCCATGTGTTTTAAAAGTTTCCCTTTCAACTGATTAGTCCACAGACCATTATCCAAAAAGGCTTGAGGTGTATGATGTGTTTTTGGCAAATGTGAAATGAGCGTTTATATTCCTCTTAGTCAGCAGAAGTTAGATGAGGTATGATTCCACTCTGAGAAAAAGGCTTGGCAAACATGGCCTACTGATTACCTTGTCGCTTTAAAATGGTGAAATCATGTACTATGACCTTATCTGAGGCAATTGGGGCCGGCAGTGCTTTAGATACAAATCTTGATTCTTGGCATCCGTAATAAATCATTGATACTGTACATTTTATAAGGAAATTTGGCTCATTTACCACTCCTGGGAAGATTCACCAATTATAAAGTTCAACAGAGTTATCTTCAGAGGAAACTACTGCCATCTTAAGTGCCTCGGTTATGGTGAGTGATGGTCCAGAGCCATAGGACAATCATATTGTGCAGAAAAATTATGCACTCTTCATTATCAGGATCAATATCCCTGAGTTCCTCTCGATGCTTTTAAGCTGCATAGAAGATACTTTTCACCGAGCACGATATAGATCATCCATGATGCTCAATGTGCTCTCTGTGGACATATTGCACTCAAATGTGTTTTCTTCTCTCTAGAGCTCCACCTGTCAAAAAAAAAAAATGTTTTTTAATTAAAATCTGCAGTATATTAAATCAACTGTATGAAGTAATGAAGCTCAGCGCAAGTTCAGTCAGGAAGACCCTCCTTTGCTCACTCTCGCCAGTTTTTCATTTAATCTGCTTTCATTCTTAATGCATGCTTTCATTCTAGCTGTGATCATGTGGGGCCATCAATTGAATCATCAGCTGATCACATCCATCCAGTAACACAGCGACACACCTACGTTGTTGGCCTGTCCTCTCGGGGCCGCCTTTTTAAATGTCTCTCTGTTTCTAATGCACGCAGGCTGCCAACGCACGCACCCTCCACCTCCCCATCACCGCCCAGCCTCTGCAGGTTCATCTGCCTCATCATCAGCCACCACCGCCAGTGTCCGGACTCCATGGGGGGATTTATCCAGCTCCGCCTCAGGCCAGAGGCTGCGCAATTGCAAAATCTCCCTGCTGAGTCCGAGCGCCAAAGACTTAAAGGCGATCATCGCAGCCATCAATCTGTTCATTCTGTAATTTGTAATAAATGTTCACCCTTACCAATTCATTGGTCTGTCCTGATTGAAATACAAGCAAATTGGCAAGACTTTTGTGCAAAGTTAAGTGATGTGCAGTTTACAATTCAGGAGCCATCAAGACTGTGTACAAAACAAGCCTTCCGGAGCTTCAGAGACCGTGCCCTCTGAACTTGTGACTTTAGACATTTCAAATCCAAGGCCTTAAAACAGAGTGTCATGTGTATCTTTTTTTGTGTGTGTTTAACAATATCATCAAGTTTAATATGACAGCAATATAACGCAGGAATACTCTGTCACAACAAAGGGGAAAACAATTTTACCAACAGTGCCAACTGCTATCTTAACACAACCTGCAAGGTGAGGGCTGGGATATAGGTATCTATACTTGACGAAGGGTTTGTTCTGATTCACAAACATTAATTCATTGCTTGCAGTGAGAGGTGTGTTGCTGGCTTTGTTTGATTGAAGAGCTGCCTATGATGGTAAGGCAAACCTGTACTGTTGATTTTCTCAAATCACAATGGCCTGTTATGTATCAGGGCTCTTTGAACCCCTGCTTTTCCCCTCTTTTCACTGCTGTGCGCAGGTCTCTGTCACATACAGCATTTCAAAGTTGAAGAGCAAGAAGTGTCTCCATGATTTTTCTGAGCAGAGGGAACTTCTTGCTGCCATTTTCATCTGTCATATTGAAACGTCCACGTTGATGGTTATCAAGCGCTACTTCCAGTTGATCGACAACCTTTGAAGTTTATCTTGTTGAATATATGAGAATCTCTTCACAAAATATTCATCAGAGGTAAAAAAAAAAAAAATAAATACCTGACTCCTTGGAATTATCATCAAGTATTCGGCTTTCTTCCACAGCTAGAAATCCAAAGGACGTGATTTCAAAGCATGGCCAGATGTTGACTGTTTACGGTTCTTCGTGGATCTTTAAAAGTGACTCACGTCTATCTCAGTCAGTCATGATATAGGTTCTTCAGTATTCTTCATGTAGCCTTTTTCTTTTTTCCAATCACAAGCTCTTCCTCAAACTACTGATTTTCTCTCTGAACAAGCACCACTTCCCTCTGATCTGACAATAACCCTCGAGATAAATGTCGGCTTCATAAATCTTCAAACAAATCCTGTGAAAGACTTGCAGGACGCACAAACAGGGTCCCTCTCTCACTGAAAGCAGGTTGATCTCATGAGAAATGTTGTGCCGTACTTCAGAAAAGAACAGAAACATTTAGTTTACGATGAGACAATCAAGGGAAGAATTCTGGATAGCTGAGACTCTTGGAACTGAGATGGCTAATGTGCAGCACTAGACTTCAGACATGGGGACATTACTGGAAATTGACTCTGCACCAATACCATTGATTTTTTTTCCCCCGCAAGTTTGCTTATTGTTGTTCAGGTTGCAGTAGAGCTAGCAGGAAGAACCTTCTTTTGTGCAGTAAGAGCAGCTGCACTCAGTGATGTTTCTCCATCAGGTGAGGACACTTGAACTGGTGTTATTTTTTTTTAGGATAAACCTTATCTCACTTGCACAGGTCCAGATCCAGCCACGGTTTTGACATTATTTCACTGTTCTGACAGTAGATGGTGAACCATGTCTCTTTGCTCCTCTCGCAGACGTGGATAATAGTTTCGAGGCAGGTGGTGCTCTTTGACTTTGTACAAGTTGGAAACTTTCAAATTTTCAAGCTACTTCTTAATTCCTTCTTAAAGCACAGTAGCAACTGCTTCCACTGTGGAAACTCTCTGCTGGGTACATGTTCCCTGGGACAGATATTCAGTTGATCCCTGCTCCAAGATTTTTCTGACACCGGTATCACACAGAATATGGAAGTACTGTTAGGCTTTCAGTTGTATGCAACTCTTGTCCAGGTAGTAGTAGTAGATGGGTACTCATTTGTATACACTAAGCATCACAGTCACTGCATTTACAGCAAATACTGTCATTTCAAACGCATTCTCTAAATGTATCCGCACTGATGAAAGATTCATCAGTAAATGCAAGCAAGCTTAGCAATCACTGAACAATTTTTCATTCTGTGTCATTATATAAACTAACAAAAGAGGACAGCGCTAGTCAGAACCGCCCGTCATTAGACCATTGTCAAACCTAGTAGACAAGAGGGTGCTTTCTCAACAGTGGCGGAAGCTGCATTATCGCTCATGGTCATCAGTAATTGCTGACATTTTAGTGTGAGTACAGGGGGTTTTCAGCAGCAATCTCTGCATGCGGGAACATTTTACAAAGCGGAGGGCCAACATTGTGAAGTACGCTTCAAAAAGCCATCATCAGTGTCAGTGCCCACGGATCTGAGGTATTCAGGAATCCCCTGAGCGTCGGATTGTGATTTTCGGAGTCTCCCAAAGCCCGTATGATCCAGTGAGTCACAACACATCCATTCCCAATGGCTTGAATGAGGAATATCTTTTTCAACAGCAAATAGCACAAAATGTTTGATTTTGTTCATGTATTACATAATTAGTGACTTAGGTTTGTCATTAATGGATGTCAATCCGGGCTTTTTAAATGCCATTTCTGAAGGTTCTCATTCTGAATGGCCTGAATGAGGAGATTAATTATTTTATTTTTAGTTTATATCATTTTATATTGGCTGCGTATTCATTGAAATCATGTTACTTTAGATCTCAGTGACTCTTTTGAAGAAACAATAAAATTGCTGAGCTAATCTGAAGCAGGTTAATTACATAGTATTAAAAACACCTGCCAATCAAAGTGAAAATGCCCTGTGCCTCAGGACACACCTGTGATATAAAACTTGTTTACAGGACCCATGCAGTGAAACAGATCATGTTTTACATTCCTATAGTGTGGCAATAAAAATGTTCTTTGTGCATTTGGCAAAATTATGCTTTTTGATTTTATTTATTTTACTTTCTACAGATTTTTAGCACCAAAATTGCTTAAGGCATTTCTAATTTTGTGAGTTTGATCGTCTGTATTTTTTATAATATTACATAAAACATACTCCTACAAACATCAGTTCTCAGAAATCTGCCTTTTTCAGTTTAAGATTCATTTTCTGCACAGAATCCAGTTTAAAAACATAAAAATGAACTAATGCTTTAAATTGATACATTTGAACACTGCTTTACTCAGTCACGGAGATCAATTTGAATGAGCAGTGCCACAATAAAAAAAAAAAAATCCCTCATACATTTTTATTAGATTAACAAGTTAATATGAAAAAAAGCTCAAACATTCATGAATTGATATTTTCAAACCCTTCTCAGTACATGCCTACATCTGAATGTGCCTTCATTATTGTGTGACCGTGGTACATTAAAGGAAAAGGTGCTCTCCCAATTGTTTAACATCAAAAATGGCACCCACAATGTATTCACTGTCCTTTACTCAGCTTTGACACAAAAAGCTATCCCTGGATGCAGTTACACCTGAGAGGCTGGAGGACTCAAAGAGAAACGGACAGGAAAATCCTCCCCATTGTTCTCTGGAGTGGAGTGGAGCGTATTTGAATGTGAAAGAGGACTAATTGACAAATCACTTAAAACTCAAAGTCTGCACTTGGAGCACATCTTGATTGTTTCATTTCACATCCATTTTGATGAGGCAAAGAGCCAAAATAATGAAGAGTGTTGCTGTCCAAATATGTATAAAGCTGACTGTATGCCTGATACAAGCATAAGTAATGTGTTTACTTTTATGAGTTGGGGAGTAATGAGCCCAACACTATCCCTGGGCTACCCTACATCTATTTGTTTTCATATTCTAACACCAAGCGTGAGCTAACCTGAGAAATACTTAAGTCATCATAAAAATGTGTCCTATAATATGCCCTTGAGCTGCAGGTAGACTTTTCTGGGTACAACATTGGCAAGAAATCATAAATTAACAATCTAAATAGATTGCCTAACAGTAGTAATGAAAGAGAGGTTGAAAGGCATATTTTGTTCAGAGTCTACATTCATGTTTCTATGGCAACCCTACACAATTTTCATACACCTGGCAGGCTGGGACTGTCAGGGAACTGTGCAACTGCCTGTTTGTGAACCACTCAACAGACTTAGCATTCTTGCTATTGAGAAAACAGCTGAAGAGTTGCCCTATAGTCTTGTAAGCAAACATATGAAGTTCAGCGACTGTTGTACACTGCCTTTATGAGCATTTCACCCTGCACCTTCTGACAGCAGTATGAATTTGGTTATTTTGTTATGGTACGGTAGCTATGTAACACAGATACTGCATATTTTAACTATCATTGTATGACATCTGTGCCATTTTTGAAGAAATCTCAATGCTCTTTTGTAGAGGGACAACTATGAGCTTGCTGATTACAGATTTTAGTACAGCATAAAATAGCTTACACCGTGACTATATTGTGTGTAACCCAGAAAATTTCACAAAATGAAGGCTTTCTATGTACATACATATACAACCCCAATTCCAAAATAGTTGGGACAAAGTGTAAATTGTGAATAAAATCAAAATGCAATGGCTTTCAGATCACATGAACCAATATGTTATTTACAATAGAACATAGATAACATTTCAAATGTCGAAACTGAGAAATTTTACATTTTTATCCACAAAATGAGCTTATTTCAAATTTTCTGGTGGCAACAGGTCTCAAAAAAGTTGGGACACAGGCAAAAAAAGGGCTGAAAAAGCAATTAATATATAAGAGAATCAGCTGAAAGAACATTTAGCAAGTAATTAAGTTAACTGGCATCAGGTGTGTAACATGATTGGCTATAAAAGAGATGTCTTTGAGAGGCTGAGTCTCTCAGAAGTAAAGATGGCCAGAGGCTCTCCAACCTGTGAAGGCTTGCGCAAAAAAAGTGTGGAATACTTTAAAAACAATTTTCCTCAACATCAAATTGCAAAGGCTTTGAAGGTCTCATCATGAACAGTGCATAACATCATCAATAGATTCAGAGAAACAGGGAAAATCTCTGTGCGTAAGAAACAAGGCCGAAGACCTTTACTGGATGCCCATGATCTTCAGGCCCTCAGATGCCACTGCATCACTCACCAGCATGATTCTGTCATTGACATTATTAAATGGGCTCAGGAATACTTCAAGAAACCACTGTCAGTAAACACAGTCCACCATGCCATCCACAGATGACACCTAAAACTCTATCATGCAAAAAGGAAGCCGTTGTTCAGCATGATCCAGAAGCGCCGCCATGTTCTGTGGGCCAAGGCTCATTTAAAATGGACTGCAGCAAAGTGGCAAAGTGTCCTGTGGTCAGACGAGTCCAAATTTGACATTCTTGTTGGAAATCATGGGCGTCGTGTCCTCCGGGCTAAAGAGGAGAAAGACCACCCCTCCTTTATCAGCGTTCAGTTCAAAAGCCAGCATCTCTGGTGGTATGGGGATGCATTGTTGCATATGGTGTGAGACACTTTCATGTTTTAAAAAGCACCATGAATGCTGAAAGGTATATAAAGGTTTAAGAGCAACATATGCTCCCCTCCAGACAACATCTATTCCAGGGAAGGCCTTGTGTATTTCAGCAGGACAATGCAATATCACATACTGCAGCTATTACAACAGCGTGGCTTCATAGTAGAAGAGTCTGTGTGCTGAACTGGCCTGTCTGCAGTCCTGATCTTTCACCGATTGAGAACATTTGGCGCATAATTAAATGAAAAGTCTGTCAAAGGAGACCCAAAACTCTCCAGCAGGTGGAAGCCTGTATTAAACAAGTGTGGGATCAAATGTCAATGGCTAAACTCAAGAAACTTGTCTCCTCAATGCCCAGACGCCTCCACTCTGTGTTAAAAAGAAGAGGGGATGCTACAACATGGTAAACAGGCCCCTGTCCCAACTTCTTTGAGACCCGTAGCAGCCATCAAATTTGAAATGAGCTCATTTTGTGGATAAAATTGTAAAATTTCTCAGTTTCAACATTTGCTATGCTATCTCCATTCTATTGTGAATAAAATACTGGCTGGTGTGATTTGAAAGTCATTGCGTTTTGATTTTATTCAAAATTTACACTTTGTCCCACCTATTTCGGAATTGGGGTTGTATTAATGGCATTGCACTTAGTTATAACTTGTTATTTATCTTCATGTGAATGATACAGTTCATAAGATAATCCCCATTAGCTGGGTCTGCTGCCTGATCATTCATAAATGCAGTACAGCTGTTTAATTTAGAGTCTACTTAAGCTGGAGAGTCACCTCACTGAGAAAGGTGTCTCTGGCAATATATATGCTTACTGCAGTTAGAGGGCCAGTGGAAATGCTGAAGCAGGGTATCCAGAGCTGAAATGTTGGCTACTGGTTATAACGTTCATTGCTAAAGCTGTATAGCAAAATTTACAGTGTTGATTCAACTCTTACAGAGTGAAATTAACTCTCACAGAGTCTATTTGAGTCCCATCTTGCCAAAGTGGTACCGAATACTCTCCGTGTGTGTTGATTTAACTCTGAGCATTTTGGTGCTCCTGGCGCAGAGGACGACAACTCTGGTCTTGTAGGACCGCAGTGTCTGCAGGATTTTGTGGTCTCCTAGCAACCGGCTGGCAATTCTCATCTGGAAAACAAGGTATGTAACACTATCACCCAATCAGTAAATAACACTATCCGCTTAAAAATAACACTGCTTCGGAAGGTCCCACAGATATGCAGCACTTGTTGGTTTGTTATTTGTTTTTTGGTCCAGTTTGCACCAATCTTGGTTGATTTTACAACCTCTGTCTAAAAATGGAAACAAATACATCTTATAACCCCCATTTTCAACGAAGCTGGGACGGCATGAAGAAAGCAAGTAAGATACAACACAGTGATTTCTAATAAATCTCTGTCCTGCAATAAATTGAAAAGAGCTATACAAAGGCAAAATTTTTAATGCAATGAGTTGGTTGCAAGCAATGAGTGGTCGAGCTCGAAACTTTACAACAACAACAAAAAAAAAAAAAAAAAAAAAAAAAAAAAACTGAGTGATTGAAAAGTCCAAACTGTTTAAAAACAACCAAAAACACACTTTTAAGTGCATACTATTATTAATAGATTTTGGGAATCAGGAGAAATGTCTGCATAAAGGATGAGATTGAAATCCACACTGGGGGCCCAGTTAAGACTGTCGCTATCCATGGTCCTGAAGCGGCACTTCCCAACAGAAGAGGCAGGAGGAGATGTTGATTACTCATGTGAAGCGTGTTCCCCATTTCTGTTACACCAGGGGAAAATGGTATTATCCAATGACTGTTCTTTTGCTCTCGTTATATAACATCACTCATGTTACATTCCTGGAGGATTTTTTTTTGTTACATTTTTTGAAATGTTTTTGGTTAGTGTTCAGTGTGTTTATTTATTAGGGTGATGAGTTGTTCGTTGTTTTACCTCTTCAGCATGTCGCTGCATCATTTGTGATTCTAATAAAATAAATGACTGCTCCTTGTCTGTTTTCCGCCCTTGGGTCTAATATTATATCACTGTGACAGACCCCTGATCTTCAATCCTTCTGATGACACTGCATTGACAACTGGCATAGTTTTGTTTTTGTGATGGATATATTCACATGGGCTGAGACTAATTTGGAAAACCTCTTTCAATAAACACCATTATCATTACTGCCACAATTGCAAGTGAATACTGTTTGTACAAAAGAATCCATCATTCAAAAACATCCAAAAATTCTTTTCTGGGCTTGAGCTCATCTTTAATTGACTGATGCAATCTGGAAACAATGGTGCCATTATGGCTACTGGTAATAATGGATGCTGAGTTTACCAGCTGAACAAAGCGAAGGACCTTCCTTATGGTTACCAACATAACAAACAAAGCCAGTGTCTGTCATAGTGAGGCATGTGTTATTGCCCATGACAGGGGAAGGTCAAAAATCTGCTAGAAAGATTGATGCTGAAGGAATGAATGCCTTTAAGAGTAACATATGCTGTCTTCTAGATGACACCTTTTCAAAAACATGAGTCAAGTATCCAAATCATTTTTACTTGTGGTGCAAATTAATCAATCATGTGGAAACACACCTAAAACCCTCAAACACTGTGGCCCAACCCTGGTTTAGAGTTTAGTGAATTCCGTAGATTGTTCACTGCACTTCAGTGAAACCAGTGTCTTTGTAAATGGAAGTGTTCTGTTGTAACTAACCAAACACCCAGTCAAATGCGTAAGAATTTTTACAGTTTGAAGTTCCTTCGCATTTCCTGGTGAATTAAGCTGTGTGCTTGACTTTTTTAACCCAGTGATTGTTTACCTAATTTTGAGAGCACGGTTTATTGTTTCATTCTCCTAATTTCACAAATTGGGCTGCTTGTATTGAAGAGAAATAATTTTATTCTGAAAGTTTATAATAACCACTGCTCTTTTCTCATGCAAAGTGCATATTAAAACGACCACACCAACTACACTATGGAAAACATGAGTCAGAGGTGCAATTCTTGCCTGCCATTTGCAGCCTCAGGTTTATTTCCCAGCAAAACCACCACAAATGATTATGTTCTTTTGGACAAAAACTACCGAAGAATTAATCTAAAACAGATACATACCTTGCATGGGCAATCTGATTGAGATGTGGGGTTGATGCTCAAGGGAATGCCTGCGGGTTAAAAGCAAGCATTTAATATAAATATGCTTCCAGATATTTGTCCACAATAGATGTGTATCTGTACAACAATAAAGAATGGAAGAATGGGGGGGGGGGTGTACATGTAATTACCACTGTTGAATAAAACATGGCAAAAATGAAATCACAAGACACAGGAGCATGCAACCAAAGTACTGTATATAACAGCTGCCAGAATGCACTGGATCATTACGGGATTTTTCTGGTTCCAAGACCGGCTACACTGCAGCCAAGATGATATTACAGGACGTAAAATGGGCGAAACTGAGCTTGACTGCTGGCTACTGCACTGGAAATATCTGAGGCTCTAATGAAAAAGAATAGAAAAAAAGGCAGCTTGGCCCAAAACTGAAGTACACTCTTGTTTTACATCACGTAATTGCCTTTGGGAAAAGCAAAGATGTTTTTCTGATCTTGTTTGTTCTTTGAAACTTATTCTTTAGTGGCTGGAGAGCAAGGTTATTGATAATTGTATGCATAATGCAGTTTAAAAACTTAAAGCTGCTGTGACTGATTTGGTCGTTTCAGCTGGCTTCTTGCCCCTCGAGTAAGACAGCAGTCCCCGCCCCCCATCCCCAAGCCAAACACGAACGCGCATCGGTTTCCGACAGAGGCACAGGTTGAGACTGAAAACATGGACCAACGACACATTACATCCATACTGAAACTCCGGTATGAATATGGTGAGGAGATCATTGTTACAGTATAAATCACAATTGTCTATACAAAAACACTTTTCAGCTAGCCCTTTTAAAGCATGTTTTATGTTTTTCTCATATAAATACATGCCATTGCCCAGTTATACAACAGCCCAGTGCTACACAGCTAATAAAGCTGTAGTCAGCCACAAACGACGACAGTACATTTATAAACTAACATTAGCAGGATTAAAAACCCCCCAACAGGACTACCTGAGACTAATAAAACTGCATAACTACTGGCGAAAAAACATAGCTTACCTGATCAGTAGCCACAAGGCTAGTTGCGCATCGCTTTTTAGACCCTTAGATTCCTTGTTTTCTCAACCTACCGAAAGCAGCACCAATTGTACACAGCTCTAGGCCATCTCCCGTTTTTCTTCCTTGACTATCTGTTCCTCTACCAGTTCTTTTGTGCACTGCTCCTGTAGCGCTAGGATGTGAAGCTTCATCTGTTCCGCTGCGTGGGCTTGTAGCAATCGGCTATCTCTGCAGTAAAGTAGTGATCTGCTATATTGCCAGGGGAGGATAATTCCTATCTTGGCTTGCCACACGCATCTTTGACTGTCACAGACACGCCCTCCTCGCTCACCGTCCAATCATGGCATTCACTTTCTATTAAAAGTTCTCTTCTTCTTGACTGCTGTCACTCACGCACACAGATACTGTAGACCATTGCCCCCTGAGGTCAAAAATCCCATGGGTCATAATTTTCAGAGGAACAGCATGCATTCACAAGCAGAGAGAACCGCCTCATTATGGCGTTCTCTCACCTTATTGGATAGAGGCAGTGGGTGACTGCAGAATTTTATATACTGTTTTACTGCTGAGGACAGTGACTGAAAGACCTGTGTTATGGACCAAATACTCTAAATCAATTATCTCTGTCAGAATGTGGAGCTATTTGACACATTTTTAAAAACAAACAACAAAAAAAAAAAATCATTTACAGCAGCTTTAACAAGAAATACACACCATGCAGCTGATTTCCTCCAACATTTCAGTCAGTCCTTCTGTCTGAAAAAAAAAAAAAAAAAAAAATACATATCAGCTTGCATTCTTGCATTCCACCACTAAAACTAATTTTTATGTTCAGGAATGCAAGAAAGTAACTGTTATTTGGCATCTTAATCAAAAAATAATAATGTGCTTAACTACTTTTTCTGCTTTTTTGTAAAACAGTAAATTCGAAAATTCATGGATAACAACAATAATTATATTTTAGCATTAGAAATACTTGCGCATACTGGCAGATTAACCATCACAGCAACATAAAAATGATTTAGGTAATTACCAACACTGTTCATTTAGGGCAGCTGTGGCATAAACCTTACATTGGGTGGGGGTCTAATAAATTTGTTAAGCACTGTATATATAGTCACAATTGACATGGGCTATCATTGTTTTCAATAATGCAGATGATCAAATGTCTTTTTTTTTTTTTTTTAAAAAACCAGGGTAGTTTCAGTTTACCACCAGTAGCCTTTGGAATAAACTGAATTGACAATGCAACATAAAAAAAGAACGATCATACTGTTATGGTAGTTTGCACATTGCACACTTAAGTGGTATTAAGGTGAGATACCAGGCGACTGTTCATGCCCAGCATGGGAAAAAGTACTCCCAGCTGTAGAATTTAGAGAGAATTGTATTAAAAACTGTCGCAATAGGGCAGTTATGGCCAGTAATCATGGTCGGCGGGATGTAGAAGGTGCGCACAAGGAGGGAAGAGCTGCCCTGATGGTCGGTCTCAGCGGCCATGTCTGATTTGTCTCTCTCTCTGGATGTGGCAAAGCCACACCAATGTCATAGACATCCTCTCTGGGCTCCAGGACATCCCCTGCTGTCAGGCGCATGTTATGAAGTACAGTGACCTTGACGAATGCGCGTGGAGGTCATATGGGTTTATAATGGCCGCAGGACATTCAATTTATGGGTAGCCACCATCCCCAACAATGAAGTACCCTGGAGTTAGAGGTATAAAATACAGGCAAAATTAATTGTGCCCTCATGAAAACATTGGCCAGATATTTGCTCTGTTTCTAAAATTCACAGGCCAGAATCTGACTCACATAGAATAGAATAGCAAAAGTCAGTAGAGTTGGGTACACTATGTGATTTATTTGGCATGTTTTCCTGCGACAGTTCTCAATAAGCAGCTCATCCTAATGATATAACAACTGTGAAACAATAATAGAACATGATAAACAATAATATTGACTCAATGAGAAACAGACCTGTCAATAAACACACATACCTACGGAGTTATTGAGCCTCTTTTTAGGAGCAGCAGTGTTGTGGACGGGCCCAGAATACCCTACACAAATGTTGAGGTACGTGCCCTTCCCCTAATGAGGGAGTCCAGGCTTGGGGGGTCACACTGGGGCTTTGATGTGTACATAGATGAGGTCATTTGTACCTACACACCTGGAGAACACTCGGATTGATTTTTACATTAAAAACATTTACAAGCTGAAAACAGTAATGCAGTGAAATACAGTACATGCTTTACAAAGCATCTTTTCTTAAAGGAAGGCCATTGCGAGTGTACCTTTGTTGTATATTGAATTCTACTCCACCAATAAATCAGAAGCATTTTTCAAAATGATTGTCTGTTTAGAAGAAGTGATTTGTACCACTGCTTGGAGCAGAACAAGATGCTACAGTTGCGTTATTCTGTACTAAGAATGTCACTGTTCTTGTGAAAAGGCCCTCTGCAATCATTTTGCAACTTCATTGCTACATTATGGAGTTTCGCAGCTAAGTTTTTGCATCCATAAAAGTTGGCTATATACCATGGATCTTCATTCCCAAGAACCATGGCATTGGCTGGCTATATCTGCATTAGCTTATTGCGAATTTAATTTTCGACGAGCAATATTCCAATGGGATGACATGAATGAAAACATTGGTGATAACTTTACAACAAAGTAGCACATCCAATTCTCTGGATGCAGGGACATGTTAAAAACAAAACGTGATGTACAAAAACCTTTTGTAAGCCCACTAACAGCTGTGTAATACAGCTGTGCAGCGCATCATTAGTGATGTGATCCCGTAGTTTTCCTTCCCTGATGGGAAGAGCTGAAAACAAGAAACGGGAGGGAGGTTGTGAAAAATCAGCATTTGAAATGAGCCCCCTGACAGGCCTGGCCTGAGCTACATGGAGCACTGTTGGGATCACCAGCACATCCTGTCCTGACTGTCTAATGTGCTGCAGTACTGTTTCTTCAGCCATTCAAATACGGACTGGCCTCTCTGGTTTCCCTTCTTGTCTTAATTCACAATTCAATAGCTCCACAGTTACAACTCCTGGACAGTGGACTGGACATTGTCATTTTCTGTTACAGAGCATAATTGGTCAATCTTTGAGCAAGTTGGGATGTTGTTCACATCCTAAGATGGCAAAGCATTCCCTTCTATCACGTTGTTTGACTGTTACCTTGAACCAGAGTTAATGTAGGTCCATGAGATATGGATCTTTCATTCTTCAACCCCCTTGAAGGAGCTGTATCACGATTACTGCACATGCTCACAATTTTGAATGAAGTAAATCCGCTCAGCTGCAAGTCGAAATCTAGAAGGTATTTTTCTTTTTCTATGATTATTGGGGATTGCAACCAGCTTACATTCTTCGTATCCCTTGATTAAAATAGCACTTTGAATCCTCAAATTTCCATAGAAAGCTCCATAATTTAAAAAGCATAGTGCTGGAGTAACTAAGATATATAAATACAATGCAACACGAAGATGGATTGGCATGTATGAAATCAGACTTTGACTTGCAGATTCACTTTCTTGGGGTGTACGTTCTGAGCACGCACAGTAATTCTGACACAGCTCCTTAATTTAACCCCTTTTCACAGATATAGATGCCGGCATCCATAAATTCCGAAATTTAATTCCTTAACAATTCTGTAATTGAATTTCCAAATGTCTTGCTTCACTGGAATAATTGTCTAGAGTCTCTGTGACACAAATACTGAGTTATGAAGCCTAAATAGGCTCATGCATAACCGGAAAAATGGGCATTATTTTGTATTCTACGCAAAGGGGTTAAAGAGTGTTTTAGCCATCGTGGGAGTAGTGACACGCTTTTTATGCAGTGTAAACTGCAGCATGGCCCTGGGCACTGTATTCATGGTCAGCTTAAGGATGGGGAAAAAATATGTTGATTGCACAGAGGAACATGGTGCTGAAGGATGAATTTGTATTCAGTTTACTGCATGTGTCTGAATCAACATGTTCGACTGCAGTTATCTTACAGCAACAGACCATGATGCATTCAAGTCCTGTCAGCTCAGAAGAAGAAAATAAGGGAGCAGTGAAGCAGGTGTTCACTACATCTGTAAATGAAGGATTGAAAAATCATTCCTGTTCAGATGAAAGTAGATTTATGCTGTCACAAAATGAGAATCTATGGATTCTACCAGACTTCCTCAGACCCTGCAGGCTGGGGATGGTGATGTACAGTACATGGAGTGGTAGAGTGGTGCTTCTTGCAGGACAAAATGTAATCTCACAAAGCACATCTCAACCTAGTTCTGTGAACATGGAAGGACTTCAATTTATTCCAAAGGCCGACACAGTTCTCAGATATTACATCAACAGGAACTGCATGTCACCATCAAGTCAGCATGGGATCATCCTCAAGCATTTCACCAAGAACTTTGGTTGTGTTTTGTTCAAGGCCACGTCGGGTATGAAATTATGATTCAAAGAAAAGGCGGAAGATTTTTTATTCACCCTTGTTATGCTTAAAAAATATATACATTGACGTTAAATACCACACAGCCCAACATAATGAGCCAAATAGTAGTGGACTGGATGATGGTAAACTAGATTATTCTAATCTAATGATTTGCTGGACATCATGATAGCCCTATACAGAACATAAACTACATGATGTTTAAAGTATTCCTAGTAATATGTTGTCCATTTGGTTACTGTTGCCTAAAAAATTGAACAAAAGAATTCCACACAAGGCAGAGCGCCAAGAAAATCATATATGCACACTCTTCAAAGGCAAAACGTGATACAACACAGGCCTATGCAGTGTGCAAATTACATAAATTGTTCATTACTAAGTGTTGTGCTTCTCATGTCAAAAAAAATCCATCTTCAATTCAGTAGAAAAAAAGGCTATCAATGATAATACATGCTCTAGTTCAATAAAATGAAGTTTTGCCAATGCTAAATTAGCAGACAAAAATAAGCGTTAAAGCAGCAGATATTAACCCTTTAAGATTTCACTGTATTATAACTCAGTCGTCTTGTGTTACGCATGGTTGGCAGCGTTCCTGCATCTAATTAGATTTCCTGTTTTCGCTGCCCGTCTCAATTTGACGCATATGTTTTATAAAAGTGATTCATACTGTATGTTTCTAGATTTGTGTTTTGTGTATCTACAGTATTTTTTCTATATTCAACATGGATTGGCAGAATAATGATAATGTTTTCTTCATTGGCTTGTGCTTTGTCTATTTGTGCTCTCTTGGTTTGCAGTGTTGACCTCTCTTGGCCATCTTATCCTTGCTTTCCTTCATAGTCATTCAGATATTTCATCCGTGTAACAGACCTCAGCAAAAATCTCCAGCTCTCTAGATTGGTTGAGTCATACAAATTTGATACCTTGCAGGCATATCACACCAGATACTTCTTGTTAAAAAAAAAAAAACTGCATGTAAATAGGAACTAAAGTATGCAACCACTATGAATATTTCAAATACTGGAATATTCTGTATCAACATAGTACCGAGAGTTAATATGAAATTTATATTTAAAAAATGCCGGTTGACGATGCTTAACCTCAGTGAACCTGATACCATGACACAAGGGCAGCGGAAATGTCCCAGAGTCCTCCCACGCCGTATGAATGGTGCATCTGAACCGTAAGTGCTTGCCTCTTACCTGTGGCAGAACTGACTGCCAGTGCCACCTCTGTGAAAACAAATCGATATCTTTCCAGAAATGAGAGTCTGAACAAAGCCCACTCATAACACTGCTCTCAGTTTTGATAAGACACGGAACATGAAGCATTCAGGAGAGTTCTGCTTTCAACCTTTTTCCCCCAAAATTGAGCTTCACCTTCTTTATCTCATTCTGTCAAACACTGACACTTTCTTTTCACTCCTGAACTAAAATGAGACGATTAGAATTTTGTAGCAGAGGTGGCGAAAAATGTTCAGATCTCCAGTCACAACTCAAAGGAGACTAGTTTCCTTGAAGCAGGATAGTTGTCCTGGTAGAATAGAAATGCCCGGGTAGATTAAAGAAGGCATGAAGTAAAACTCCACTATGCCCACCTCCGCCATCCTTACCACCAATCAATAGTTTTAAGACCTCCTCAGGAAACGACCACATTTACAACCTCAATTCCACAAGAATTGCAAAAATATGCGCAGAACAAATCTATACAGAATGAATTGATTCATAAATAATTTTTACCCACATTTAGTTGAAAACAGCACAAAGAAATAATAAATAAAGTTTTACCATATCAATTGTCAGATTTTTGTAAATATTTGCGAGTAAGAAATTTGATACCTGGAACGCATTCCAAAGCAATCTGGACAGGGGAACACAAAGATAGGAAAAGTTATGGAACCTTCGGGAGAAAAAAAACTGTCTGGAACATTCCACGGGTAAACAGGTGAATAAAACAGATGATTAATTAATGATTTGGTATAAAAAGAAGAGTCACAAAAGGCTGGGTTGTGGACCAGCAAGATGGTTTGAGGTTCTCCTCTTTGCCAAAAACTGTGAACAAACAGTTTGAGAATGTTATTTCCCAAAGTGTAATTACACAGAATTTAGTGAATTCATCATTAAAAGTCAATTATATAATGAAAAGATTAGGAGAATGCATAGAAACCAGAGCGACCGCCATGTATGAAAGACACCGAATAATATTTGATGCGCGTGACATTTGAGCCCTCATACTAACATGCTTCTGTAATGGACATAAATACATTGGCTCGTTAATACTTTAGAAGACCTGTGTTAGTGAATACAGTTCTTTGTGGCATCATCAATTGCATGTTAGGGCTCAATTATGCAAAGAGGAAACCACACATCAATGCCATCCAGTAGCAACGCCGACTTCTCTGACCTCAAGGTCATCTGCAATTAAAAGATGAAAAGTGGAAAGGAGTGCTGTGGTCTGACTGGTCCATTTTTGAAGTTGTATTTGGAAATAATGGATGTCATGTTCTAAGGGCAAAAGTGAGTAAGGACCATTCCAACTTTTATTAGTGACATGCTCAAGAGCAAGGGCCTGTGATAGTCTGGGACCACATTACAGCACTCAAGATGGGCAACTTGCACATGTGTAAAGGTAAAGTTGATGCAGAAGGGTGCGGGCGCATTTTGGAGCAATAAATGCCATCAAGATGCCCTCCTGTTCGGGGGAGCTCCTGCTTGTTCCAGCAGGACGATCCCAAGCCACGCTCAGCATGGATTACAGCAGTATGGCTCTGTCGTCACTGAGGGTGGGGTGGACTTTCCAGCCAGCAACGTGGACCTGTCTCCCAATGAACATATATAGCGGATTATGAAACGCTAATTACGGCAATGAAGACCCCAAACTGTTGACTAACTGAAATCCAACACTGGTCACAACAATGGGAATAAATTCCACTTCTGAAACAATTTGAGGCACAGTTCCGAAACAACTACAGTGTGTAAATGAAAGGAGGGGTGATGCTAAACAGTGATGAGTATGACCTATCCCATCTTCATTGGAACAATAAAGCTGATGAGATAAAACATCACTTATTTTGTCCTTGTACTTTTTTCAATTGAATACAGATTAAAGGGGTTTTGAAAATTACTACTTGCTATTTTAATTTATATTTCGCACATTATCCCAATTCTCCTGGAATTGAGGTTGTATATCATTCTCTTCGCTATATCAATCTCTATTGTCCCCTCTTCACCAGCTCGCTGACCTATTCAAATTTATACAAATGAATTATTTAAAACCTAATTATAAAACCAGCAGGGGGAATAAAAGGAAATGGGACTCACTCACGCATACTAACTTGCACGTACACAGTGTGTGGACATAATACAAAGTACATTTCTCAAATTAAGGGCTTCACATATATGATGCCCAATCCACCAATGTGTGACAATAATGGTTGATGCACAACAGCTATCTACACTTACCATACATTGGTGCTGCGTCCCAATACTGTATGTACTCCAACTGATGGTATGAGGGAGGAAATTATTGCTGCCTTTGATAGGGAGGTCGTGCGATAAGGTCTGCTGCCTGGTTGGTTTATTGGCGAAATAAGATTTTGATTTCGCCAAGTAATTTAATTTGTTCCACCAGTTTGTTTGTTTGTTTGTCATTTAATCCGCCCAATAGCGGCCACAATTTTCGTGCGATTGTAAAAAATATTTTACTGTTCATTCTTGCCTCATAAGGCATTGATTTTAATGTTTTGTGTGATCCTATGACTTTTCTTGTCGCAACACCATCAGGTCAAATTTATTATTTCCAAATGCAATGACTCAGACAGTCTTGATGGGAATGATGTCACACTTATTGTGATTGTTTCTGGGTCAGAGAAAAGGTATGATATCCATGCTCGGTGACCCTTTATTTTGATGGTCCCTCTGTAGATGCTCAACAAACAGGAAATAACGTGTCAACAACATAAAGGTTGACTTTCAATAAAGGATGATTTGTAGACAGTTCAAATACTATCAACAAACACATCATCACACCGTCTACTAAGTGTCTTACACGCGACCTTAATCCTTATGTTGACGATCTACAGTATGATGCTAATAGATGCTCAAGAAACTTTAACTTGAGTATCAGGAGATGATCAGGTTAATACTTGGAGATGCTCAACAAACTATCAACAGAGTATCAATAGATTATCAGGTCAATATATGAGATGATGCTTGTAGATGTTCAACTGACACTGAATAAAGTTCCAGCAGATGATCAGGTAAACATTCAGGGAGATACTTGGAAATACTCAACTTACCATCAACAAAGTTTTAATGGATGATCAAGTAAATGTGGTGCCGGTATCACTGTTTGTCTGTTTTGGGCAAATGATCCATATGTTTCAGTTAAGTCAGTTCATGCTGATTCCACTCACACTATAAACACATTGTCAGTAGATGATCAGGTTAATATACAGGGTGATGCTTGCAGATGCTCTGCTGACATCAATAACATGTCTACTGACACTTAAATGAATGTTTCTTCAGCATCTCTGAACATGTCACTGTAGATTGTCAACACAAATATTTAGGTTTTGTCTAAGATAGTCTGTAGATAGTATGATGATGTTTTTGTTATAACATTTGAACTGGCTGCAAATCATCCTTTGTTGAAAGTCAACCATTGAAAAGTTAACATGTTTTTTCTAGTCTGTTGAGCATCCACAAAGGGACCATCAAAATAAAGTGAGACCCTATGTTGGTCACCCTATGACCTTAGCTACAGCGCCATCACCAGGCCAAACTCATAATTTTCAAAATTGCAGTAACTTTTAGATTGAGGGGCATTATCTCAATGCTGTCCAGAAAATATCACAAACTGACAGTTTTGTCAAATGGGGGATTATTTAGCCTGGGCGGAGGAGTGCAGTCTTTGATTGCTCTTATTCTCTTCTTCTTCTTCTTCTTCTTTTATTGTCTTCTTTTCTTCATCTTCATCATCTTCAATAAGTATGTTGTTGGGTAAACTAGCTTAAAGGGGAAATATGGCGTTCATCAGAGTTATTACATTGAACCCCTCTAATAACTCCTCCACCTATATCATCTCGGGGTCAGTTTGATAGAACTAATAACCGTTTCTCTTGGCGATCAGTCAAGGGAGCCTTTGATGCATAAATTGCTCTCAAAATAGTATTAACTTGAAATGTAGATAGAACAAGCAACTAAGAATTGAATACATGAAGTGACTGTAAGTCACAAAGGCAATTGCCTTACACTTAAAACATTTATTACTACACACTACTAACAAAGAATTACACAACAATAACACGACAACAGCACGTACAATGGCAAAACAGTGTATGAGGGCAGGACTGGAGTTTTTAGGGGAAAGTATGGAGCAGGGAATAAACCAAAAGGACTGTGACTGGAAGTCGCTGGTAATAGTGGTGGCAAATTTAGAAACACGTTTAGATAGGGAAGCTCACTGTGATTTCTTAATTCACCCGGCTAGCAGAGATGAAGTGTGGCGTGCGTGCCTGTGGAGTAATAGCAGCTGACTCAGAGTGGCAGCAGCAGGAGTTAGGATGACAGTGGTGTGGAGGTCAAAACGTGTCCGTTGAAGTTAGCCGGGGTCACACACAGACAGAACGAAACACCTAAAGCACCGGAAAAAGGGGAGTCCCCCAGTAATGAAGAAAATTTCACTTTGCATTCCAGTGAGGGTCTTCTGTAAATAAAGTTTAGTAGTAGGGGGTCAGAGATGCTGTTTCAACGGTCATGCCTCCCTTGGTTGTGCGTTCCAGGTCAGATACCTAATTGTGTAAAGTTATTGTTATTTACCAAATATATTAATTGCGTTATGAAATAACTGCAAAAAATATTTTGTATCCTGATGTTTAGGTGGTTAAAATGAAATAAAACATGACATGTTTATCTCTGAATAATTGAAAGAATAAAAGTTATGCAAAAGTTTCACAGAAATGCAACTTGGAGAATTTTGTTATAAATGACAAAAAAAAAAAAAAAAAAACCTCTAATACGCATTAGAACACAAATGCTGACATCCAATCATAAGAAACATGACAAGGCCCTGTAACCCTTTAATTTTATTTAACCTTTATTTAACCAGGGAAGTCCCATTGAGATTGAAATCTCTTTTTCAAGGGAGCCTGGGGAGAGGGAGGATGGAGGGGGAGAGGACAAATTGCACAGCCAATTCTGACAAACTGACAACCATTGTAACAGTTCCACCTTTGGTTCTGTCCATCCATCAGTGTAATTACACTGCTTTCAAACACATTCACGGGAGATAATCCACGCACTAAGAAAAAGAGTGTAAGTCCTACACAGATAAATTGCGTATTGGCTTGGAAACTGGGTTGCGTAATTATGATCATGACGTTAAGTTATCTGCGTAACTTGTATAACACATGAGGTCTTTGTGATCAGTCAGGGGCATATTCTGTGTAGCCTGGTAGCCACAGAGGGCACCTGTGTAGGCAACTTATTAAACATACCATCTGCCACATAAGTAAATAGTTACACAGATTGCCTAAGTCATTCGGGTTACGCGACTGTCTTGTGTGTCCCGCTACTGCAGCAATATTGTTGCGTAATTATCACACAGATTCCATGCGTTTCCTTACACAATAAATCTTAGTGTGCACTGTATGGAGTTTTATGCTGCTTAAAGGACAGTGCCCCATGTTACAACAGGGTAAAGCAGTTGGTCGGCCCACTGGTGCTCGAGGTGCCAGTGTAGCTACACAACAGCTCTCCAAGGCTGTTAGCAGTAACCGATGAATTTAGGCTGGACTTCAGGTTTCCTTAGTAATCTTTGAATATAAATTGAGTTTCAGGCTTCCTGTCTGGGTGGCGTCGCCAAATGTTCTTCCCAACTAATTTACAGCGTGGGAGTGAGAAATATTGTGTTCTGCATGTTCACAGATTACCTGCAATGTCTAACAGCACAAAGTGTCTTTTCTCTCAATTATTGGGGTTTCTTTGGACCAGAGGTAAATGGCTTCCAACTGGGTCATTAGCATCATTTTTTCCAAAAAACTCCCACATACTGCACTAAATAAGATCACACTTTTAACCTCTGCCATTCAGAGTTAGGCTAATGGCAGTATGGATGCTAGCCAACACAAAAAAAAAAAAAAAAAAATTTGTGAGTTGGTGTAACTTTGTTGGTCTCTTGTAAAAAAAAAATCTAGCATTTCCCAAAGCATTCTTACTAGCAGATGAACCTGGTTCTGAAATGCTTGCCAGATAAATGTTTCTTGTTACCAATGATGCTATTGAACTTGGCTGTTAGTTTATTGAATGGATGAGCAGCACATTGACAAATTATGCAAACAGAAAATCTGCATTGATTCTTTTGTTCTCTGGGAAAAAGGAAAATAAATGTTACAGCGACCATTAAGGTCAATCTGTTGGTCTACAGTATACCACTTTTTGAAATATTTCGGTGAAATAACGAGTTTTGCTATGTTGTGACAACAATTCTCATGCCGACCTATCAAAGAGTGACACTCTTATGACGCTCTACCCAAATGGCGATATACAACACATAGGCAGTCCTCTGGCATTATTAGTTGATGCCATTGCTATCTCATTTATTATTAATTTATTAGATTGAGATCGGAGTAAGGCTATATTTTCAGGCAGTAAAACTACTTGGTTAGGTTTAGGCACAAAAAATACTACTTAGTTTGGTTCGGGAAAAGATTGTACGTTAAGCTAAAATAGACCCTTTCACAATGTTAATCACATCTTACAGCCCTGAAGGCAAACATCTCCCATATGTGGGGTGCACAGTGACACACGGGTATGAGCTGTTTACCCTGCAATAAAAGAGTTCCAGGTTTGAAGCTCAACATATTTCTTTGTAATGTTTACCATTGTCATCGAATACTGATGCTGTCTGGACTGCATTGATGTCTACTGTGATGCCTATAGAATCCAAGAGTGACGTAAAAAAACTCTTTTTCATAGTATAGTAACACTCACATGTTGGTTCATGACACCTCAGAGTGAGAATGGGCTGGTTGAGGAGCATGATTACAATCTAGAATGTCCCTTGGTTTTAACTACTGTAGTAACATGGAAGCACAGATTGTTAATATTTGCATAAATTCTGTAGTACACGTAGTCAGCTGATGTCAATAATAACAATAATCAGCAGCGTAAGCTAAGAAACGAAAATGATGCCGCTCAGTTCAGCACATTACTCAAGATGGCCCCAAAATTCTGAGCAATTCCCCCAACTCGTGGCTCATTTAATTTTAATCCATGGACTGCTCTGTCATCATCGTTCAGACATATTCTTTCCTGCTGCTCATGATAAACTCAGTCCTGCTCCTGTTAAGCTGAGAGCCCCTCAGATTCAGGGCCACACGGTGAGCCGTATTCTCATCAGAAGAAGTCAACAGCATGCGACAAATTACCAGCCATTATTATCCTCCTGCGCCCCATACACAAACATATTTCACCTGGATATCACAATATGTTGTGCTTGCTCATTAGCATCCTTGCATGTGTAATGAACTGGATGATGTGCACATTTTGTGCACTAACTTATAGATGATAGGCTACTTCCATGCAATTAAAATAGCAAGAAGACTGTGACATTGCTTTTGACCTGGTATCTCTTTCTCAAAGGGAATACATACATATTTCCTCAAAAAAGCAATATGCCATTACTAATTTTATTCATTCCTGATAAGTTTTTGGCCATACCAAATGTAAATTAACTCATCGTAATGCTGTTATCTTGTTGTCGCACAGACACTCACCCCCTCATGTACTGTTCTTCAGTGAATAGTCCTTCTTGAGTTGTGCTGATACACCCATTTTCTTCATTGCTTTGGCCCCCCTGTGTTATGATCTGTGATTCTGTATGTTCTGATTTTCTGTTTTTTTTCCTCTTGGTTTATTTGTTTATTTATTCTGTTGTATTATGTATCCTCTGCCTTATCATTTACCAGTTCTGTGCACATTGTTTCCTCTGTGATGTCTTGCGTTTTTTTGTTCATTGCCAGGCACATTTCGGGTGATTTCGGAAGTTTTCCGGTGTTTCACGTGTTCCTTCACGTCTCATTTACTTCCTTCAACTCTAATTACTAATTAAATACTAATCCCACTAACATTCTATGTTTTGTTTAGTTTATCTACTAACCCATACTAATATACTAATCCCGTAAAAAACTAACATACTAACTTGCACAATTTGGGTAATATTATTATTGCACAAACTACTAACCTAACTAATTGATTCTCTCCGCTTTCCACACTAATCTGTAACTCTGCCCGCTTTGCTCTCCCAGTCCTTGGTCTTAGTTTCTGCAGATTCTTTGCAACTATTTCTTATACTAATCTGTTTCTCCTATCTCTCCCCACTTAGGCACTCCTTGAATGGAGCTGTATTTGTTTTAGGATGCCTTGTGTAAACTAGTCTTTGTCATTGTTTCCCATTTTGTATTGTTTATTACCTCTTGTGTTTTCCCCTCTCAGTTAATGTTTAGATTATCTCTCACACCTGTTGCCCCGCCAAGCTCGTTACCTCCCTTGCGAATAAAAGTTCCTCACTTCTGCTCAGCCCTTGTCAGACCGTTGATCAATTTTTCCTGTGCCAAATTACCTGTACGCCAGTGATCTGTTTGAGAGATAGTGACACCCTTCTGCATGATTCTGATTCCTGTCTGTGCCTGCCTGGATTTGTTTGCTTCCCGTTACCAACCTTTTTCTGTACGATCACAGTTCCAGTTTTTGCTGCCCTGGCTTTTGAACTTGGGTTTTGGGCACTCGACTCTCCCTCTGTTTCGCGATTTGGTGCTGTACTCTGTGCTTTTTGGCTTTTGACCTCCTGCCTGTTTTTGGACACTGTTTTTGGGTTGCCCTTCTGTACTTTCACTGTGATCACCTGGTTTGGACTTAGGCTTTCATTAAAGGCTATGATTTTGTATCCCGGACGATTTGCATTTGGTTCCTTTCTCCAGATGATACACCCTATTTCTATTGCCTTCATGCAGCATTCCTGTCAACTTGAAGTTAGAATAGAGAAGTTACAATGCTTGTTATCAGAGAGCAAGAGAGTTTGTTTAACTGGTGCCATCTTCAAGGAAGCTTACTCGTCCCATTCTCCTTTCTCGTGCACAATTATGTGTTGAGTTTGTACCTGTAGTCATCCTTGCATCCAGATTAAAGTACAAACGTTTTTGTCTTGGCCTAATTAGCTCTTACTGGGAATAGAAATGATGCCCAAATAAACAAATAAGGATGAGGGACCCACATCTGGATTGTCAGGGTGAGCTAAACTTCCCCAATGATGGATTATAGACCCCATCCAATTACTGTCTTACAAGGTACAGGTACTTAGACAGTAAGGTTTATAAATATTTGAACATTTCAAATGCTTTTTTGTTTTTTTCCAGCCATTTACATCTTGGAGAGCAAATTGAATGATGAACATGAGCTCAAAGTGCAGACTTTCAATTTTAACTTGAGAGTATCTGAATGCAAATCAAATTACTTTTTTTTTAAAATATGTGGTCCACCCGTTTTCAAGGGACCAGAAATTAGTGGACATGATCGGCTGCTTCGCTTTTCAATGGTGAGGTATGTGTTATTTCCTCATTATTCACTTTACAAGAAAGCAGATAAAATTGGGAATTGAATTTGGAATCATTTATTGTTATCTCTCAATTAGAGGTTCAAAGAGCATTCAAGGTCAGTCAAGCAAGCATCATTAGGCTGAATAATGCAAATTAACCCATAAGAGAGATCACCATAAGATTACGTCTGCCCAAACCAACTATTACATCCATTGATTGAAACACACACACACACACGCACACACACACACTGGTGAGCTTAGGAGCACCAAAAGGTGCAGCGACTGTGGTGGATGACAAAATAATTATTTTCCTGGTAAAGAATTGGTTCCCCTCACAACATGGCCAGATAAAGAAGACCCTCCAGGAGGTAAGTCTATCTGTGTCAAAGTCAACAATTAAGAGAAAAATGAAATTATTTCATACCGCCCATTCATACAGTATTTTTGACAAAACCCTTAAATTAAACCCGAAAGTCTGAACTTTTGGGACTTTGTGATTGCTTCCAAGCAGATCCACTGCAGGGACACACAGAGCCTAAATGAGGCAAATTGTTTCTCTGTCCAAATGCTTATGAACCTAGCTGTATGCTATTTAATATGTAGAATTACACTATATCCTCTTTTATTTTTTTCTTCATTTGCTTTTTCGCATGAAAACAAAGTGTACTGTGAGTACGATGTTTACTGTCGTGACTGAATTTTAACTGAGCAAAGTTACTGGTAAATTTTGAACTTAACAAAACATCAATGGAATCGAAAAGCACCAGTTTTACTGATAGCCATGGTTCTCGAAGTAAGAATCATGAAAATTAACTCCAGATCAGTGTGGAAATGTTTTGATTTATTTTCTTTTTTGAATATTAAAATAATCTTGTTTGTATCGTAGTAACTCACATACCACTGTCCTAATGCTTCCTTTTTTACATTCAAAATGTTTGGATTACTTTCCATTCAGATTGTATAAATATCCTTTTTGCTTCTTTGCTTCCAATTATGCGTGCAACAAGTTGGTATAATTTCATGCTTTGTTGTTGGGATGTATTTACAGTGGGTAATGCTCATTTGATAGGCATCTGTCTTGTGGGATTTGACACCTGACCTCTCATTTTATCGTGAAAAAGATCTTATTGACACCCCCACACACTAATTACAGTCAGGCTGTTACTCATAAAACATGGTGCCCCAGATGGATGGGTGTTTCACCAACAAAACTCCTGGCTGTCAAAGAAGACATTGAGATGTTTTCTGACAGTATAATTGAATCCTTCACTCCTTGGGCAGTACTTGTGGTTCTAGTACCAAAAAGAAAGCATCAAAAGTAAAATTTGCACACATTTCAGAAAAATGAAAGCAGCCACATCTACACTGGTGTCTACTTTATGCCAGACCTTCAAAAAAAATTTAGAATCCCTCACTGGTGCAGTTGAATTTTCCCCTAGTGACCTTAACAGTTGAAACTGGCAAGTGCAGACAGACCAAAAGAGTCATGAGAAGACTGCATTTGTTTGTGGCATTATCAGTTCATAGTTATACCATTCGGGCATCAAAATACCCCGCCCACATTTCTGTGACTAATGGACCTTGCCTTGGAAGAGTTGCTTTCAGTTAGTTTGGTGTCTGCACGAGGGCCTTTGCTATATTCACTGCAAGGCCATTGGGCAGAAAAACAGGCATTGTGTATTTGGTATAGAAAAAAAAATTGATTGAAAATATCAAATTTACGACTGTTTTGTCAAAGCCTCCAACTGCGTTGAGTCCATGATAAAACCTGAAGCTATCAGTCAGTCTTTAAACTGATTTAGCTTGCAAGCAAGTTATAATTTTAAATAATACATTATAAGTTAGGTACTCTTTGGTTGCATTAATGTGACCGTATGGAGTTGATATTTCAAGCACACAGGTCATTATGCTATGATGTTATTTGATACAGTAATGCTTCCCTAGGTAATGCTTCCCAGTTCTATTAAATAGCCTAAGTCAGTACTTCATATAGTACATCCCAGACATCTTGTTAAAAATCCATGCTTTTCATTGATTTTGGCTCCACTAAATTGTTATCTAGGGAAACTGGACTTTTCACACATATGTATATAAGCTTCACATCTCAGTTGTACTGGGTCAGTCAATAAGTTTCTCTTTCAGGATAGTTACTTGATGTCACCATGTACTTCAGACTTGAATATATAAGCAGCATGGTCACAAGCAAAAAGGAGTATAAATCCCATTTTAAATACTTTAGGATGACACGTTACTGAGTCTTGTGAGATTGCCAATATATTTTACAAGTTTTCAAAAAGACAGATTTACCTCTGAGGAAGAAGGCAAACAAGTCCAACAAAATTGTCCATTTCATTTCTAGTATATTGGTATGTACATTTCATTTTGCTTCTGAGTTACAAGAAAGGCTCCGTTTTCTGCATTCGACATTTAGTTCCCTCTAGAGTTATTTTTTATGGAAATTTAAGGTATGGAAATCAGGTCACGAATTCACTCCCTTAAGTTCAATCTTTATTGCTCTCACAAAGGATAGCTGCTGCACGGAATAGCTTGATAGGTCAACTGTCGGAAACTAGCAAAGTTTTGAGATTCAGTTACGGCTGCATTGAATTGAGTCCAAGATAGAGCCTTTTATATCTTGAGCTTTAGTAACATGAGATTTATGGGTGATTTAGTTTTCTAAATGCAATAGAGGGATTATCAAAGTGAACAACAAAAGATTCCTCTGGCTGCATTCTGTGTGTTGAGTGAAGGGGCATCAATCTTAAAGGCAAACTCTGTACTGATATCAGAAAGTATTTCTTCTCACAAAGAAAAGTCTCTGAGTGTCTGGTAATGCAGTTGAGGCAGAAACTCAGGGGGTTTTTAAGACTGGACTTGTTATGCTGATAGATACTGTGATGTGAACATGGACTGAAGCTCCAAAGCTGTATTTGCATGACCATGTGCATTACTTTGCTGCCTCATGATTGGCCTATTAAATGATTGCATAAATAAGCAGGCATACAGCTGTTCCTAATTAAGTGCTCAGTGAGCATACATGCATTTTGGAGCAACATATGCTGTCTTCTAGATTATGGCTTTTTCATGGACTTCCCTGCTAATTTCAATAGGACACCAAGCCACATAATGCATGTGTTAGAACAGCATGGCTCTGTAATTGGAGAACAGAAGCGGTAAACTGGCCAGTGAAAAAGTGTTGAACATTACAAAGTGCACAATACGATTGTGAAGACCCCGACCATTTCACTATTGAGCAGTTGAAGACTCGCTGTCTGGTTCAAACAGATTTGGACACTGACAAAGTTAGTATTTTAGCAGTCTACCACAGTTATTTGGAGATAAAACTATCTGCAGACACTCCACTTTAATTCACGGGCATTTACATGCAGATCTTGAGAACAGTGCAGGGATTACAGCCCTTTAAATTCTTTTCAAAGGGCCAAGTGATTGGACAATTTGTTTGCTCGGCTGTTCCATAGCCAGGTGTGCGTTATCACTCATTATTTCATTAACAAAAAAGCCGACGAAAGGTCTACAGTTAATTTTAAATGTTACATTTGCATTTACCTTTGACTCTCAATGTGAAGGCAAAATAACTAACACAGCAAGAGAAGCATGCCACCGATATGATGTAAAATCCAAAAAAACCGATCAGATAAATAGCAAAAACATTAAGTGCGGTCAACTTAACTATTTGATGCATTTTTAAGAGAAAAAATAGACTGGTAAGCTTAGGAACATCTTAAGGCCCAGAGCACCATGGATAACAACTGTTGTGGATGACAGAATAATTATCTCCCTGGTGAAGAAGAATCTCTTCACAGCAGTGGATGGAAAAACCGTCCGAATAGCCGTGTCCGTCTCAAAGTCAACAATCTAAAGACAACTGCAGAATGCAGAAGGTTTACCATGAGATGAGATGTAAACTATTGGGAAGCATAGACAGCATTTAAAAAAACCATACAGTTTGATAAAAATATCCCATGGACAGATAAGACAAAAGTCAATGGACCAGAATGATGGGAAGAGAGGAGTGTAGAGAAGGGAACTGCCCATGATCTGAAACACCACCTGATATGGAAAAAGTGGTCATGTGTGGGCATGTATGGATACCACTCGAACTGGTCCCCTTGCATTTATTGATGAAGAGACTGTTGGCAGACACAGTAGGATGCATTCAGAAATGCATTAGGTTATAATCCACTCAGTTTCAGCCAAATCCTTCAAAATGAATTGGTTAGTACTTCACAATGCTGATTAACAGTAACCTGAAGCATACTGTGAAAGAAAAAAAGTACTGTCTAAGGCAAAGAAGTCAAATGTTCTACAACAGGGGTTCCCAAACTCGGTCCTGGGGCCTCCCTGTGTGTGCTGGTTTTTGTTCCTACCATAATTGCCATCATAGGACTTAATAAGCTGTTAATTGGGCTTAATTAGGCACATTTTGTGTTTAAAGAAGTTATTTGCTGTCTTAAGCCAAATTTTAATAGAATTATCCATGTGTGCCATGCAGAATAAAAGACCTTTGAATATAATGGGGTTTTTTTTCTGTGTGGCGAGCAATTTCAGGTAATAACACTTCTAAACAGATCAAATCAGGCACTGAGAAAATCAGTAACCTCAAAATCAGGTTGCTGAAGACAGGTGATTAGAATTCTTTCAAAATAATTTGCCTGCAATCAATAACAAAAACATAACATAAAGCAGGTTTGACTCTGTTATTTGCTTGTTTAGTAAATTGTTAGTTTTGGCAACCATACCGTGTGCCTACAGTTTCACCAATTAGGTTTTTTTGTCTTTCACCAATTTGATTTTTTTCCTTTGATTGGGTCATTTTTCCCCCTCTTTTTATGGAGTAGTTACTCATACTCATCGCAATACGGATGTGGAATTTATTCTTCATCGTATGCATGCATATCTGTCAAAATAATGTATGTCAAGAGAGGATAAATTGCTACTCTAAACATAAATGCACCTAATTAAGACAAATTAAAAGCTTGTTAAAATCCTATCATTGCAAACAAGGGTGGAACAAAAACCAGCATACACAGGGAGGCCCGAGGACCAAGTTTGGGAACCCCTGTTCTACAACAGCCAAGTCAATTGCTTGATCTTATTCCAATGAAGCATGCACTTAATGATGCTTTTGGGTAGTGCTGATGCTTGGCTTTGGCTGTTGGCATATTTGTGAGCCTAAACCAATCTTGAGGGACTAGGCATTTTTTGGGAGCCCAGTCTCATCCCAACACATCATACAGTGACACTACCTGACCAAGCATTAATATACAACACAAAAGGAGGCTTTTGGCGTCGTTCTTTGATGGCAGTTGAACCCTACCTTCTACTGCCTAACCCTTAACCTGAACACTAAAACTAACTGTCAAATAAGGACGCTAAAAGCCTCCTTTTACATAGTATATGACACTTGGTCAGGTAGCGTCACTTTCTGAAGAAACCGGATGATAATGTGTTGTTTTTGGAGGTTCCTTTTATACTGCAACTCAATTAACTCACCTGTTCAACATCACCTGTTTCACGTCACCCAATTATTGCAACTCATCACATCATTGTTGGTCATAAATTGCCCCTGCACCAGCCTTTTTTTAAAAGTCTGTGGCGGATTTAAATGTGCTCAATAAACAATTAAATTTACAAGTTACAACAATAAATAATGTATTGTATTGTTTTCAACATAATAGAGGGTGAATGGACTTTTAGGTTTCATTAGCATTTTCCATAATGGGCCAACTTTTGAATTTTGGGAGGGGGAGGAGCTATGCATACAAATGATTGTTATTCTGACAAATCATGCAATATTTATGATGAAATCCTTAAAATAAAATTGAAATTCTACCCTTTAAGCAAGTCTTGAAAAGTTCCACCTTCAAAACTCAAATAATTTGCATCCTCAGTTGCTGCATGAGTATTGAAAGGAAGAGTAATACTCTGGTAAACACATGCATATTACAATTTTAATTTTTTTTTTCCTGTCCGGTCACACTTTAGATGAAGTGTTGCTCATAAAGGCTTTATACAGCATGTATAATGCCTTCATAAATGAGACATAATGTCTTCATAAATCATACATGAGCAAATGTCATGCCAGATGTGATATAACTGACAATGTCACTTAGCTGACAATGTCACCCTTTATAGCATTTAGCCACGAGCTAAGGGACATTGTCAGTTGTATCACATCTGGCATCACATGCTGAATAAGGATGTGTTATTTCACTCTTTATAAAGCATGACATTTTCTTATTTACGATTTATGAAGACATTATCTCTCATCTATGAAGGCATTATACATGCTGTATAAAGTCTTTATGAGCAAAACTTCATCTAAAGTGTGACCTCATGTCCATTTCTCGTACTGTCCCTGCTTTTTGGAAGTGAGGTTGAATTGTGGAGATACAGTCACAGAAACTCGTGCACTAACATAAATTTTAAGATTTTTACTTACCTCTGAGTGATTCATTGCATGCAGGGGCAGGGCTACAATACCAAACTTAAGTACTTTTTCCCAATTTCTTTATTGTTGATTTCATCATCAAAATTTTACAAAACATTTTGGGACGATAATATACTTAAGAATAGAGCCTTGTTTCGCATAGGACCAGGAGCCACAAAACCACTTTTTTCAGTTTCATTTACAGCAAAACAAAAAAACCACAGGAAAAATCAGGAGAAAGAAAAGCAGCTCAATGTATTTTCATCCCCGTAACCTCAGCCCCTTTCTGTCTGCAGGAAGTTTAAACAAAAAAGTATTGAATGAAAATACTGAAATTGGTGAGACAAGAAGAACAATAGAGGAGAGTAAAAACTCAACTCAACATTTTTTTTCCTCGCTTCCAAAGTTACAAGGACATGTTTTTAAAACACTGAATAAGGTTATGTGAATCTAAACCCAAACGAAGGCCAAAACAGATAGCGCACAGAAAGCTCATAAAAATGTACTTCCCCTCAGGTTCCTTACATTTTTTTCCCTGTGGAGTTTGGAGAAATAATACAAAACCAGCCACAGAAAAAGTAACCAAAAGAAAAATCATTGTTTAATATTTTCCATCTAGGTCATATGCTCTGTTGCATTATTGCTTATATGTAAAAGTCAAAATAATCTGCCAGTGGTGAATGTGTCTTGTAGAACTGATTATATCACACAAAGGAGAATGTGAGGTAAACAAAAGCACTCGCAGTAACTGGTTAAGAAGCGACACTGACTCATTTCACAATGGCAAGTAATCATAACATGGTCGGTAGAAGGCATCTTTGATTATGTTAAGCACGGCGGTTCTCATGTGACAATATGACTGGTATTAAACCATGCACTGTTATTACCAGAGAAAGCTGGACTGTCGGGCTATTTTAAAACTGTACTTCCTGGAGCTGCTTTGCAGTGTCACCATAGTGACATGTGACATCATCATGAACAGTGCACAGAGGAGAAGTATTCTGCATACATATTTAATGGGAAAAAATATAGCCTGTTCAGGAAAGTAAAAAAAAAAAAAGTAAATTAATAAAAAAATTTGCACTGTATGTTCCCGCAGACCCACAGACAGAACTCATACCGCACACTACACACGTATCAAAAGTACATAAAACAGTGATCCATGATGAAAGCTGCACTTCAGTGTGTCAGGCTGGTGAGATATACGCACTGGAATCCGGAGAAACATACATCAGCGCTAATACAGTTTAATGCCAGAGCGTTTTAGCTCCCAGGGCCCCGAGCTATCCCTCCTCTCCGGGGCCGGTCAGTGGGGGCCCACAGTGCACTCGCACTAAAGCCAACGGAAAAAAAGCAAAATCAGTCTCGCCGACGGCGGATGCGATGCCGTCATCAATCACGCCGTTATGAAGCAGCCGGCTGTCGGCGGAGAGTAGAGGGAGGTGAGGACTGGCGAGTGATGAGAAGGCCTGGAGCGAGCGAGGTGGGGCGAGCGAGCTCGTGTGCTACAGCGGGTGAGGCTGGGGTGGGGGGGTGGGTGTATTGTGTTCTGGAAACCTATGACTTCCACTTCCAGCACTTGCAGAACTTAACCCCATCCTGTCAGGATCCTGAACGCTAACTATAATGATGCTGGGCTACTGGAGACTGCTAAGTCGTGTAGAATCTCAATGTATTTTCTTTCCTTCATCTGTTAATTGGCATCTGTTTGCACTATTTATTTTTAGGTCTCAAAGGAAAGTGAGTTGCAATCAGAATTATTATTTTTCTAGGAGTTAGTTATGACAGGGATCGTCCCGCTCTCTCTGAGAGATACTGCACAAGGCCTCATTGCTCAGGTGTCTGAGACAGAGGTGAGAAGAGGTTTGTGGCCCCAGGCAAACGTAATGAGGTCAGCTCATCTGTTGGGCCCTTTACAAGGCTCCTAACCCCACACTGCTGCTGGGGGATAGGCCTTTGTTTAGTCTAATCAACTGTGTCGCTTTAGTTAAAAGCACCACCTAAATAGCCGGAATAATAAGTTCCAAAACCTGCAGCCATGGAACTTGGGTCAGTAATCAATAGCTGAAGCCCCAGTGAACTGAAAGTGATGGTGAGCAACTTTCCTTCTCAAAATCAGTCCAATGTTGTAAGAGGATGCACAAAGGAGCTATTGGACTGTGAGTAGAGGGGCTGTAACATCCGCGTCATGTGAAAGTGCGTCAAGGTGTGACACTTGGATATAAGACAAGAGACAAGAGTTCCAATGTGGCTTTACTGTCAGGAATCATGCTCTTTGTCTCTATCCCTCTCTCTCACTTTCTTTGTCTTTCTGTCTCTATATCTCTCTCTTTCCTGGCTACATATATTTTCCCCGAACACGGAAGGGGAAGGTGTTGGCCCTGGCGTGTAGGAGACACACACGGTGCGGAGGGTGTGAACAGGATTGTGTAGGGCCCAGGAGGATGCAGTGGTGAACACTGAGATGGGTCTCTTCCTCTAGAGTGCATTCACAGCAGGAGGGAGAGAGCAGGAGGAGGGGTCCTGATGTGGAGAGCACTCCACAGGAGGAGATGAGCGCTAATCTCACATCGCTGCCGGGGAAATCGTGTCAAGGTGAGATGAGTCTGTGTCTGTGTCCTGCCCGCACCTCCCCATACACCACAGATGCGCACACACACACACACACACACACACACGCACGCACACACACACACACACAGACACATGCGTAAAACACACACACACACACACACAAAAGCACGCGCGCACACAGACAAGGACACACAAATGCACACACATTCTACAGACATGCGCGTGCACACACACACCACACACACAGACACGCAAACACTATAGACATGCACACGCGAATAGACAGACACATACACATGCACGCATGCGCACAAGCACACGTACGCACACACACACGCATACATCAGACACACACAAACACGCACTGCAGACACTCACACTCATACACACAAAAGATAAAATAAAAAGCATCAATGGGAAGAGGATACAATGCAACAATACATTGAGTGTTCCACCTCTGACCTTTTATGCTTATTTTTTTCTGTGATTTCCCTCTTAAAGTGACTTTTTTATTCTTCTTGCTCGGGTAAGTTGCAGTGCAAGGCTGGGGTAATCAATACACGTCAACAAAGAGACCAAAGGAAGATAAATAATATCCAAAAAGAACAAAACACAGAACAGCTTTCCACTGCATATCTGCACAGCTATGTTTTATACACACAGAACAAAATATTCTTCCTTCTGTTATTTTTAGATTTTTGAGAAAAATCCCTTTTTCCTCGCCTAGCATTTTCCACATGCCTCTCGTACCATTGCAAATGTGTGCAAAGCCACTTAACATTATATCTGATTAAATATTTCTTATTTCTCATTTTAAATAACTGGGCAAACCTATACTTAACAGAGAGCTTGGGGAAAAAGAAAATATTACTAATAAGTGAAATATATGCTTGATGGGATAAAAATACATCATTAATTTTATTGCTTGCTTTATGGGGAAACTTACTGTACTTTTTTTTTTTGCCAACTTAATGTTTTTAACCCCGTTTCGCAGAATGAGCTTATTTAGGCTTTATAACTCAGTTTTTGCATCACAGAGACTGTGGAAAATTATTCCAGTGAAGCAAGACATTTGGAAATTCATTTACAGAATTATTTAGGAATTAAATTTCGGAATTTATGGATGCCGGCGTCTATATCTGCGCAAAGGGGTTAATATATGTACTTTCCTACATTTTTCAGCAACATATATATGATAAACTTCAAAATAATTAGCAATAAGAATCACAGTAGATTTATAACACCCCCTGATCCAGCATTGCAACGAAAAAACTGAGCAATAAAAACCCTTTCAAGAGCCTTCCGTTCTCAAATTATGCAAAGAAACTGGACACTTCAGAAAAATGAAAAATAATAATAATAAAATTAAAAAATAAATAAAGCCTGACTCCGAGTGTTGAAGTCTCAACAACAAAATATACAAGAAATGATATGAACTGAAAAGTCTCTTGTTTCAAGTCTAAAACTAAAAACGTCCACATTCAGTCTAAACTGCAGAGTAATTTGGCCTTTGAGCACGACAGTAAAAAATAAAGTAAAATGAGAAAATTGGTGGCTGTGACAAGCTAACTGTTCCGTTTCTAACAGAAATGTATTTATCTCACCAGAGCTGCTAGCGAATGCAGCAACTTCAGTAGTGGTAATTTACATTTTGAGTGAAAATGAAGAAAGTTTTAGCCATTTTCTAGCACGTTTTAATGTGCGTCACTGATGTTGTTAATGTAATATTTACCTATCAAGCATTTTATCTCAGACTTTAGAATGAACTACAACAGCTCGAAGGATGAGAAAGAAAAAAATGGCTGTGACTTCTTTTTGAAGACAGGCTTTGAGACATTGCATCGACCGTCCAGATCTCTTGATTGATGAGCACTGGTATGTGTATAAATGATTGATATAAAAGATTCAGAACATGATGACAAGTAGCCAAGAACATTAGAGCACAAATACATTTTGAAATAAACAGTAGAGGAGAACTTTTTAGCCGTTTCACTGGGAGTAAGTGTTATGTTGTCCAACAGAATTTCAAAAATATTGTGCTGTGGCTGTTTTGTGTTTTGCATCCAGAAAAGCTAAAATTATTTTCTTCAAAACCTTTTTGGCCATTAAGTAGGCCCGCAGATTTGAATGAATTTTGAGATTCAGTATTAAGGTATAGATTTTCGATTTCTTTCGGTGCAACCCCACCCAAACCCAACCAATAACACAATGGAGTGTTAACTTCCACACTAAAAGAAAGTAAAAAAAAAAAAACTAAAAAACAGAGAGAACTAAGTTATTTACCTTTACATTGGCAAGCCAATTCCATGATATAACTCATCCCATGACACACCTCTCTGAATTCAGGCTCATTTGTGTTTCAGATAAGGCTCCTCTTCTTGGTCACAAACGTGTATCAGAAGAAGCAAAGACATATATTGTTTTTTTTTTCTTATTTTTTAAATTGCTCTATTTACAACATAAACAAGTCCTGTCAGAGTTGGCGTCCAGATAAGGAAACCAAGGGGGGGTTGAAGAGTCGAGTGGTGAGTTGGGGGTGGAAGGCCGGAAAGCTCAGTCTCCTGGCCACGGGAGTCGTACGGGGGACGAGTCTTTTCTCGAGCTGCCGACTCTCCTCAGGTCCGTTCTGTTAGAGGTCTCCCCCGAGGGTGTCCTTCCGGCTGCTCCAATCTCCCCTGGAGACATTCTTGAGGGCTGGCAGGCCCGGCCCTGGCTGTCAGGGCCATGCCGCGACCCCCGGCTGACCTTCATAATCGCTGCACTCAAGAGCGTGACACGCTGACACCGGCGGTCGGGGGCGGGGCAGGTTTTGGTTCCTTGGACATTTGAGCAGCAAGCAGTTGGTCGAATTTCTGGGAGTGAACTATCCTGAGCATGGGAAAATACCAAAATACTATGCTTTCTAAAGAGGAATACAGTATATCATCCATGTAATATCTGTGTAATAAACACATCCTGCTTCATTTCCACCAAAGCAATCAAAATCAAAGTCGGACATGGCAATGAATCCAGTGGACCGCACGGAAACTTCCTGTCCATTGGCACATTTTGGTTGTAAGTAGCTGGCAGCTTTAGGTTGCATTTGCTCTATGATTTTGACGTTTTCATGATTGGCAACAGACTCTCAGAGCTCCCCCTGGTGGTCATTAATGCTAAAGTATTTCTAAGGTTCAAATCTGGTGTTTCAGAAGTTATTTTAAGTATTTTGCATTTACAATACAACCCTCCAACCCTATAAATTAATGACATACATGCATCAGTCTCAGCCCTCATATTTTATATCAAAATAAATTCTCAGTTTCTTTTGCTCCTGGATTTTTAACGCGAGAAGGATTTGACAGAAAAAAGACGCCGATATTCCCAGGGATGTTTTAGTCTGTCTGACGCTAACTGTTGGCATGTCATTTGTGCACACTCTGGGTACACGTTAAATACAATTACAAAAATATACTGACAGAAAGACTCTTAGTCATGAGGCTGGTATTAAACCCCACAGCACCCAGACAGAAGCAGTTTGGGAAATTGGGACCCCTTACACCTTTATCGAAAGACACTCGTCAGAGGAGATTGCTTTCTCTCCCATCTTCCGGCTTACTTTAGGGACCGTCTGCAAATTAAAACGATGTCTAATGACAATGGAGACCATCTGCTGTGACTCACTGATAAACTGAGGCCCGCCAGTGTTCATGGTTGCCCAGAGGTCTGTTCTGAATAATACCTTACAACAGTACGAATATCGTCCAAAAAAAAATTACATACCGTTTGACAAGAACTACAAACAAGGAGAGGAAAAAAAAAAACATGTCAGGTACATTTGAAATAATACTTTGGGGTCTTTGGTAAGACAATTTCACATAAACAGAACTCTTCATGAGAAAGTCGGTATTACATTTCATACAAGATTCATAATAAAGCAATCAAAGTACAAACAAGCCGCATAAGTATGTAGCGCAGAATGACTCAGTCTGGACAGCTCACCCCTCATAATCAAATTATGATTCACTTACGACGGTGTGTGGGACCGCCAACTGGCACCTTATTAGAAATAACAGCGAGGAACTCTCCGGCTCGGCTCAACATTCATTTGTTCCGCCATTCTGTTTCATTAGACCATTTTCCCCCCTTTTCACTGTCTTTCTCTTTATTGCACATTCCATTCATCCGGCTGAGGCAGACGTGACGCCATTAATCCCGCCGGTCAGGAGATCCCATGGTGGCCGTACAACACGCTCGGCGGCCGTGACTGAGCGCCATTTAGCGCTCAATGTTTCACCCGCCGAATTCCACCTGTCTCCCTGGTCCCCGGGAGGTGTCTTTATTATTTTTTTTTAAACAAAACCGAAGGAGTGAAGTAAATAAAGAGTGAGCGTTAAATAGGAGCCGCGGCTCCCGCTAATTCCTCGCGAAGTCACGCGTCTGCCATAGTCTGCGCTCCGCCATATTGGCCCGGAGGCGTTCCCATCGCCCTCCTACCCGAGCGCAAGCGCGGTAGTCTCCCAGGAGAGGCCCAAACTACCTCCAGAGTTAAAACGGGGAACCCGATTGGCTGGTGTCTCTCTGGCACCGCCCTCTTGTCGCACCGCTGTTGGCCGGGACAGAGCCAGGCCGGCGCTAGCGTCCAAAAGTGAGCAAGGAGCGGTCGGCGGGCGGAAAGCCGGAGTCCGGCCCCTCCGCTGCGGGCGTGGCAGCGGGTGTGGTCCGTGGGTTGGCCAGAGGGCCTGCGGTGGTGTTTGGGATGGCGACTGTCTGGATGGTGGCGCCATCCCGGGGCCCCAGGTCCTCCATCTGCTCGAGTCCTTGGGGGGGCCCCTCAAAGCCCATGTTGAGGTGCAGGGATTGGTGAGCCTGGCAGTAATCTACGATGGGCTGGTCATATCTGTAGAAGGTCAGAGCGCTCACCTGGTGTGGGACCTGTACGAGAGAGGGGGAACAGAGGGGGGGAGGGAGAGAGGGAGGGAGGGAGAGGGGAAGATGGAGGGGGAGACAAAGAGAGAGGGGGAACAGAGGGGGAGGGAGGGAGGTAGGGAGAGAGAATGAGAGAGAAAGAGGGAGAGAGAGGAAGATGGAGGGAAGGACAGGGAGGGGAAGATGAAAAGGGAGCGAGAGAGAGGTGGGAGGGGGAGAAAGAGTGGGGGTAGGGAGAGAGAATGAGGTAGGCATTGAGAGAGAGAAAGAGTGAGAGAGAGAGATCGGTAGTGAAAGATATACAGGGAGAGACAAATGAGTGAATGCGAAATAGGGGCAGAAAGAGAGAGTGAAAAGAAGAGAGAGGGGGGAAAGAGGGGAAAAAATAGGTTAGAATCCTAGTTGGCAAGTAACTAAATGTTTTCCTTTTATTTTTTCTGAAATGATGTATGTTCTCCAGGCTTCGTAAAGCTGAGACTGTACAGCAGCTGAAATGTTTCAAGCGGAGGGGGAAAAAATAATCAAGGATTATTAATAATGCATTTTGAATTAAGAAGAAATCAATAATTTACCAAGTTAAGAGAAAAAAAAAATAATTGAATTTCTCTTTGGTGTACCTGCCCCATCGCTCTGGTTTTTCCCCTGGTAAAGGCTGCCAGCCGCACTGCTAAAAGACTCTGGAGGTACAGAGAAAATCGCCTCATTTCTGCAGCGGCCCACTGAAGCCGTATATATCCGGCCCACCCATCACTGTGACACTGCCGTATCCCCGGATAACCTGCGGCGGCTTCGCCTCGCCCCGCGAATGCTCCCCACCCGCGGCCCGCGGAGGAGCCCAGTGGAGCCCACAAGGGTGTCTAGGAAGGCGCTAGCGTTTTTTAGCGTTCTTTTTTTCCCCGAGTATGCTGAGGTACACAAACAAGCAGGTGAATAGGTCCTCACTGAAGGAGCTTTGAGGATTATTTTGGATCTTTAACTGCAGAACTGGAGGACTAAAAACACTTCGGTGCAGCATCAAATAGCGGTAATGAGAGAGTAAGGACAGGTACACACACAAACGCACACATACACACACAAACACACACAAATACACATGCTGAAATATACACAGGCACACAGGTGCTCAGATACACACACGTAGAAATTTGTACAAGCACACAGGTGCACGGATACACATACAAACACATGCGAGGAAATGTATACAAGTGCATAGGTGCACAAATACACACACGAACACACCCGTAAAAATGTATACAAGCATGCAGGTGCACACATACACACACAGGAACACGTACACACAGATGAATGCAAGCACAGGTGCACACATTTGCACACACAAACTTGTGCGCCAAAATGTGTGCAAGCACACAGGAGCGCACATACACACACGTACATACATGCAAAAATGTATGCAAGCATACAAATGCACACATACACACAGACACATACGCAGAAATGTATACAAGCTCTCAGGTGCATACACACACACACACACACACACACACATACACATGCATTCACACAGAAAAGCATATACGAGCGCACAATCATGCAGGCAAACACAGACACAGACACACACACACCTTTGTACTTATATCTTTGTGAGGACATTACATTGACTTCCATTCATTCTTCCTGTGTCTCTACAGCCTTTCCCTAATCTTAACAATAAGCAATGTATGCCTAACCCAAACCCAAACCCTTACCCTGACCTTAACCTATCCCTAATTCTAACCTTACCCCTAACCTTAACTAATGAGTCACAATTTGCCCATGTAGTTGTGAGGACCGGCCAAAATGTCCTCACTTCCCAAAAAAGACTTCACTTTGTTGGTTAAAAACTCATTCCGATCCTCAGTACGTAGCAAGTACCAGAACACACTCTCTCTCTCTAACACACACACACATGCACGCACGCTGCACAGGCAGATTAATAATCCACCAGGGAAACAAAAAAAGAATAATCAAGAACAAGCAAGGAGAAACAACAACAAACAAAGATAATAAGATTGTGTGTCCGGGGAGATAGTGTGATGATAACGCTGTAATATGAATTATAATAGTGTGTTCTCTCTCTCAGAGCCTGGGGAATTTGGCCGCTTCGGATCTCTGAAATATTTCCCTGCAAAGAAATCCCCGCAGCTGTATCTGTGTTCCCGTCAAAAGTGCTCAACTTACCTTTCTGGAAATGAAAAACATGGTGAAGTTATGACAGTTCGCTTTGATCTCTAGCCTTCCTGCAATTAACTCTCTGACAGGACAGTTACAATCAGGGTGATGTATCAGATCGCTGGTGGCCCTAGATTCCCATTCAGAATATCAAACCGAGGGACATTATTCACGATAAGAAACAGATGGAGATTAATACTGAATAGTTCTTAGAAATGTATTTTGTTGTTTGTGTTAAATTGTCTTCGTGCTAACGTCAGTTCGGAGGCATCACTCTTGCTTTTGCTCTTTTGCCCCAAAAATTGTGAGGTTGATAACTTCCTGGAAATCACTGCCGTGACCGCACGCACTGATTTATGTGTGTACGTGTGTGTGTGTGTGAGATTCAGAGTCCGGACGTTCGTGTGCATTTCCTTGATTTAAGTGATTATAGGCCCCCGACTCCATTAAGGCCCGGCCGTTTGTCATTATTACGGCACAGGGAGCTCTCGGGAGTCGCCCGTGGTTACGCTGGGTCCCCGCTCCACTGCCTCCCGTTAATTAAGCGCTATTAACTCCCAACTGTTTGCTGGAGTCGGTGGCTATGCTACATTTCATTTCTGCGGAGGGAATATCAAACCACATTCCCCATGAGGACCCAAAGCCGTCACCGGATCTCCGCCGCGGCGCCACTGCTGTCCCTTTTCCAATCCAGGATTTCAACTCCAATTTCCAGCCCTCAGTCCCAAACGCCTCATCGTATTTGACGGCGCTGGGGTGCCAATATGCGTTTTCAGGCCCGCAGAAAGTTCTGATGTTACACCTCGCCAACTGACCACCCCATTTCAGCTCAATTACTGTAACAGTACATGAATATTATACCCAAACTATTCAGTACTTTGAATAAAGGCCCCATGTGTTACAGTTAAAATAAGGGCTTGTGTGTTAATACGTTAAACAACGCTTATGAAAAATTACAACAGTTCCAAGCTATTTATCCAATAGTAAATGGACGGTATTTTTGCCACCAAAGTGTAGTATTACTATAGTGATACTATAGTTATTGAAACTACAGCAATACATTTGTGTGAACTATAGTAACATCATGGTACTGTTGACTGTGGTAATACTAAAGTTTTACTGTGATGGCTATAGTACTACTCTAGTTATACTATGCAAACTATAGTAATAGTATAGTTATGCCATTATACTATAGTATCACTAAGAAATAAAGGTAGGGTATTTTTATATGGGAAGGCACAGTGTCCTAGCACTATATTTAGGTCCTTAGATTGTTCATATGACCTATGTTGAGATGGAGAGTTTCGTTGCTACAACACTGTTCGCCCATTAGTCCGACAGAGAAGAGAAAGTCACTTCCTCTGTTCAGCCAGACTGAAAGTGCCCAGTCAAAAGATGACAATGCCACTACCACAAAAGCAGAATAGCAAGTGGATTTACCAGTTTGTACCCCCCAGTCAGGACACATTACCAGTGGAGATGCACTCCCTGGGTCCCAAACTCTCATTAGGACAGGGGTGGGCAATTCCGGTCCTGGAGGGCCGGTGTGTATGTAGGTTTTTATTTCTTCCACATACACTGACTAACTGCAAAAAATTGGTTGTTTACTGAAACATGGATGTGCTCATACAGTAAATCAGAGAAAAATGTTTCATTTGGGGAGAGGAGTACAGTTTTCCTTGGTCAACCATGAGAATTCAAAGAAATGCAGCAGAAATGTCAGATATCACAAATGCTTTAGCTTATTAAGGTAATTAACTAATTAAAGGCCAGAAATTGGTGTAAAAACCAGGGAGAGATACGGCCCTCGTTGCCCACCTCTGCATTAGGATGAGCGGATCAGCATCTTATTCTGCATTTTCTTTTAAATCAAACTGAATGTAACTACCATGTCAATGAAGAAGATTCAAATACTGTCCCCAGTAACTGACAGCCCCCTGTCACACTGGTAAAAAAGAAACAAAATCACACATTCAGTCACTTCGCATGATTCCGTGAAAAGCTCAGCTGAAAAGTCACACGTCTGTCTTAGAAACTGCAGAAATTCAAGTCCTTTAATGAACCCAAACTACACCAAAAACCCAACAGCCCCCGACTTCCTTCAGAAATGGCTTGAATTCAGCCGGTTGATGAATTCGGGAAGGGAGACGCGAGGTTATACTTCCTCTCTTTGTGCTTTTGATGAATGGCGAGAAATAACAGCACTGCTGCTGACTTTGAATAAATATGGATGAAAAATCTTTAAGAGAAGCATGGTTACTGTTGCCAAGCGATCGCAGCTATTCTGGTGCCTCAATATATGCAGCATGCACGAAAAGCTACTCTGACAAGCATAACTGAAAAAAAGAAGAAGAAAAAAAACCTGAATTTATGAGCTTGTTCTCCCTTGACCCATCGGTTTCAATCTCGGCCACCGAATTAGGAGGACGCTGAACCGCGGGCCGCCATTTTCCCCCAGAGCGCATCCCCGGCGGCCTCTTAATGAAAACTGATGAATAAAATCCATTAGGCAAAAGCCTTGGGGTGGAGGTCTGGAGGGGATGGCTTTGCGTTCCCTCTCTCCAGGCTGGAGCTCTTATCCCCAGGGCTCCCCAGGGGGGTGTACTGGCTGGCTCTCCCAGCGGCTGCGGAGTCACAAGCTTTACGCAGCAGAAGAGGAGCCACGGCGCGTTTCTTCTCTGGGGGATGAGGCCTCCTGCGCCATTTAGGAGTCGGCCTTTCGAAAGAGATATCGCCCAGCCCTCTCTGTCTCAGGCCGTCTGAGTATCGACCCCCTCTAAGCTGATCAGCCTCTGATTGAGGGGCACCTGAATGGAATCTCGTGTCCCGGATTATCGATTTTCTTCAGGCCGCTAAATTACAGAGGGGGCCAGGAGGGGGTGGGGGGTGGGGCAGAGGTGCCCGAAGCACATTTTGGGGTGTGGGGATCGGTGAAGCGCGAAGATATCTCGTTCTGATCAAGGACTGGAAGGCGAGGAACAGCGAGACCGGCCAATCCCAGTTACCAGCAAACGCTGAGAGCCGACGGGCTTGATTGATTGATTCAGAGGACTCCGAAACCCAACCCAGTTGAGTCATCGATACATTTGACACATCCACGCACGCACACACACACAGATGCACGCACGCGCACACGCACACACACACACACACACACACACACACACATTCCTGGCTTTTCCTGCACTTATCAGCCCGGATTTAATCAACACTTGTCCTTTGACTAAAGAACTTAATGAAACATAGAGCCATTTATACAAAAAAAAAGTAATAATGCAAATGAAAACCATCAGATGTTATCAAGCACTACGCTGTGGCAGAAAAAAGCCCCTTTCCTGATTTTCTTTATTTGTGACACTTGACTGCCTTTAGACCAAAATGAATATTAGACAAAGGGAACGTGAGTAACCACAAAATTATTTAATTATTTCAAAAAAGTAATTTGTTTCAGGAAAAATGTTGATTAACACCCATTTTACACAAGTACTGTAATAAAAGTGACCCTGAAACCTAAAAAACACACATGGCACCATCTCCAGCAACAGCAACCAAAGTCTCCCTATATATTTAGCTGTTTTTTTTTTTTTTTTTGGCAAAATCTTTCCAGAACTGCTTTATTCTGAGCAGAATTTATGGAACGTCCATCTAGTTTTGAGGCAGAAAGATGTCCTCAGATCATTATACTAAAACTGCTATACAGGTATGTAATTTACGGGGGCATCTTACTGCCAAAAACTTTTTTTTTTTTTTTTTTTTTTGTCATGTACAAAAAGTTACAGCAGCATACAGTCACCAAAAAATGTCCACTTTTGTCAACAATTGCCAGTACAGTTGAATAGAAAGACAACTGATCCCCAGAAGGTTTGGTACACAGAAAATAGCTATCAGGACACAGTCTGTGGATTATCTTGAGTAAACAGGTCATGATTTCTGGAAAGAGCCATTACTTTTGATTTTTCTAAATGTATTTTTTGGCGCGTTGAGCACCCAAGGCGGCCTGTCTCCACAGCCAATATCCCCAAAACTCAGCAACTCTGACCTTTTTTTTTTTGAGGGGAACTGTCGCGTTCAACAGAAGCCTCGGCAAGCAATGCCAGCAGCAATGTAAAAAAATATATATATATTATCAAAAATGCGCAAATGCAAAAGAAGCATCGTCTTACAATTAGAAGAGCTTTTGGCAACAAATTGAAGTGCTTTCCGCAAAATGAGGTATTTCCACAGTTGCAGATGCACTAAAATACTACAGTCACATTAGGCATATTCAGTCATTTATTTTTTTTTCACAAACTGACATTGCACAGAGGAAGTACTTGAACCCACTGAAGAAATGTGCTTCTTTGCAATGTTAAACATATAATGATTGGACACAGAGGAAGCAGAACAAACTAGAATGGCACTAGGTAGAGCACACACGTCTGCCATGCCATATGTCAGTATTATTGGCTCTAGATCCACAAGAATATTATCCAGATCACCAACATCTACAATCAATTCTACATTTGTGTAGATTCTGTCTAATGCTGAAATCGTATGAAAATCTGTTCATTACACAAGGGAGAATCATTCTGTTCAGATATATCTTAACTTCTTTGAATCTAGAATCCAGAATATGTTCCGGATCACTTCCAAAATTAAATCAACTCATCCTTGTACAACCACCTACTATCCTGCCAAATTTTGTACCAATCCGTTCATCACTTTCTAAGTTATCCTGTTAATAGGCAAACAAACACACAAACGCGGGTGAAAACATAACCTCCTTGGTGGAGATAGTTACTGCTGTTATCATGATGAAAAGTTTGACAAAACACACAAATTATTATTTTTTATTTAATTTAATTTATGATGCCTTTGACGGTATTGCAAAATCCATGTCGAGGCACAAAATGACATCAGTGATGACTTTAACATCAGTACGCCTTGCAGCCCTAAGTCAAGAAACAGCATTCTGTCAGAACTACGGCAAACGATGAGTGAGCATTAACTGGGGATCCATCGAATGACTGCGAGAGAGAGGGAGAGAGAGAGAAAGAGAGAGAGACAGCCCCATGGGGCCTGCAGACTATTCTGGAATGTCCCTGGAATGAATACCCAGGAGCGCTTTCTCAACTTATTATTAGGCTCCCTCAGCAGCTCCCCCAGTGGGCAGACAGAGGAATGCAGCACAAAATTTTTCATTTTTAAATTCTGATTTATTTTTTGATGCACTCTATCACTCCCGATGTAGAATCTCTGGGTAATGCAGTTTGAGAACAGAACTGCATTGGTCCGGCACGCATAATAACATCCCAAACCAAGCACACAGGCTTTGCCTGACTGTGAGGAAAATTTGCAGTATAATTGTACTATTGTCCATCAGCACAGCAAAAAGATGCCAGAGGAAAAAAAAAAAGCTAGCTTTGATCCACAGCCTGTAATAGCATGTCAGCATCCCGTAACTATGTTCCAAACAATTACCCTGATTTTCATGTGTAATTTCCGCCAGGTTTCTCTTTCGTGAGATGAAAACACACTGTGAACACCGTAAATCAAATCCCTCTTCTGTCTAGAATAGAACACAGCAGCTGTACTTCTATATCCTGCTTCGAGTCGATAGTTCTCCACTGTAAAGCATGCTTTGTTTATGAAGAATGTTTTCTATTAAAAATACATTCTATTAAAGAAGAAGAAAATTCTCTCCACGGGAGACCATTTAAAAACTGAGTTTCTGAACAATTAATTACAATGTATTTTGCCTCAGGTAAGTGTGGCAACCATTCTGCTTTAAATCGATAACACAAACAAAGAGAATACGCAGACCGACATGATGGACATTTGGGCTGGGACAGTCTGGGTGCGAGGCAGAGGTTAGGTGGTCACCTGCACTTTTCTTCTGTGTTTTTTTATTCACCTGCCTGGCCAGAGCGATTGCCATACATGGAAAGTTACTCCATTGTTTGCTTGGTCAGATAGCATGTTTTCTGATTGTAAATCCCAACAGAACTTCATGTAGTACATGGACTTCCCACGAGAATCATGGCGACCTGGACAAAAATGAGCAAATTGGCTGTCCGAAAAATTTACCTAGAATTGAAAAATCCACGAGAATCATGGCAACCACCAAAAGAATGAGCAACAAGGGCTGTCCGAAAAAGTACCCAGAATCGAGGAAAAACGGTTTAGCAAATGACAATAAGCTACAATTTCTCAGGATATTTTTCAAAAATTTATCTTCTTTTTCAAAACCGTGGGCGTTCAAATGACTGCTTATTATTCCAAACCAAGTTGTGGTACCACTTCCGCTTTGAGCCACACTTCAGCCAATCAGATTGCACCAAACTGGAATCGTTATCCAATCAGATTGTAAGGTTGTACATAACTGGAATTTTCCCCTAACTTGATTATGGAAAATAATCCGGTGTGCAGGATTGGGTGCTATGGACAGAGTTGGAGAAAACCGACCTTTCGTACCAGTCATGAGATGGGTTTGGCTTTAAAGAACGTAATAATCGGTAAAAAGGACACCATGCCAACGGTAAAGAATGAAAGAGGATCTTTGATTGTATGGGACTGTTTTTGGCTAAATAACCTGTTACCCCCTCCCCCAAGGTTTAACCTTTCAAAAAAAATATCAGAGTCAAGACACTGAGATAATAAATACAGAGAAACTATCGAGCCTGAATGTGAATCTTCACACAAGGGAGCTCTTCATCGATCTATACTTCTCACAAAAGGAATGCCAGCGCAGTTGATAAGTCTTTTTTCATGGTAGCAGCCAGTCTGAGCTTTAAGACGGAGTGAATGCAGCATGCAGTCGTGGATTCAGATTTCCAGTTTCAGCATCGCACAGCAGCTGAATCAAGGAATCACAACACAGGAAGCTCCGTTACAAACAGTTAGAGGGCGGGGCCTCTGTCTGACACTCCACAGGTCCTCTCCCTAGCACGTTTGCATTGTTTGGCTAACCAAAGCCACGGGGAAAACCTCGCACGACAAGCAGAAGGTCACCAAAGAATACAAATACGGCAGTGCCTAATCTATCTCTTGGAGGTGTTAGCTTCCTTTGCGACAGATGTGTGAGACAAGATAAGATATGAAATGAGAAATGAGATTAGATAGCTGGGTACAGTTTGCCTCTCTCGTGATCTCTTTCTCTCAATTTCAAATATGCCTCACTTTCCTGGGAAGAGAAGTTGATGCAAAAATGGAAAATACGTAAATAAAGTTAAAGGAAAGTGTTACTTACATTCCATTTTTGCGATTCATCCATATTATGGGACTGAATTCAAAAGCAAAATATCATTTCTTTGCCGATTTAATTATTATTGAAGCAAAACGCAATGAAAATGTGAAGATGACATTTTTGCCCAGAGAGAAAAGAAATACGATAAAATAGTAGAATGTAAAAAATGAAATGGAAAATAGTAAACCACCTCCATAGCTTGTAATATTTAACAATATACTGGTATCGACGTTAATATTGTTTTGTCACCCTGAATTTCAATGAAACTCCCCAAACCTGCTGCTGTGAAGTTGAAATAGAATGCCGATTCAAATCCCAACAGAACCAGTAACTTGCTGAAATACTGCGTTCAAAACTTTTACTATATATTTTTTTTTTTTTCCCAACAAGTATATTGCATGGATTGAATTAGTTTTAGCCTCACATAGCATTACAGAATCACTACAGTGTTAAATTACTTTTCACTATCTGGTAGATAGAATGATCTTGAGCAAGAAACTACAAAAATCTTGAGGGCTGATAAGGTGAAGAAAAGCCTTAAAAATACAGCATGCAAAGATGTCTCCTAAGCAACATTTCTTCTATTTCCTTTTACCGCCTACATGATTATATGCTGTTTTTCTGCTATATTATGCTGCGATGCTGATTGCTTACAGTGCAGAGTTAAATCTAGTCCAAATAAGGCATGTGTGTGATCTTGGAATATACACACGACATACACTCAAACATCGCTTGTTTACTTGATTGCTTATAATGTTTCCCTCAGTCATATCGTCGGCCTCTTAGTGAAGTTAAACCAATAACTACTTATTTTGCAGTTATTACGATAATGTTTGAGTGTGAAATTAATGACGGGGAGCATACTTTCAAGCACAATAAATTATAATTTTAACTTGAAAAGTATAATTTCAAGGAAGGTAAAAAAAAAAAAAATAAGAGGCAGCTTGATGTGAAATGTAACCATGAGGCAGCAATTAAGGCCACTGACTTTATCTGTTGGTCAACAGCTCACATGCCACTTAACTTTATAGTCACGTGCATAATGATATGTTAATTTGAAAAAGCAAAAAAAACAAAGCATATCCACTTATGTGCATGTGTGCACATGCACTGCCATGCCAAAGTGCACACACCATCTCTCTCTCTCTCTCTCTCTCTCTCTCTCACACACACACACACACACACACACACACACACAAGTTTTCATGTTTTGCACTACATGCCAAACCCTCAATCTTAACCTTAACCCTTATCTCTAAAATAGCTCAGTTACCTTGTGGGGACCACAGAATGTCCCCATGAGAAAAAAAAAAAAATCTAGTATCGCATCACTTATGGGGACATTTGGTCCCCACAATAGTATAGAATACACATACACTCCGATACCTCCCAACAAACACACACACACACACACGCCAGCCTGTCACTGGTTGGCATGACCCGTTATAGACCTGAAGCCTGAATGATGCCTCTTTAGCAAATGAAAATTAAAATCTCCTCAATCATGAAATCCCTGATAAATATTACATTAAGGCACTTGGGGTGGCTGTTAATGTTATGACGCGACTATATTTCAAAAGGCTTTCTGCGGAATTAGTCAAACTGCGGAAGGCAAGGGGAGGGAATTGAAGCCCTCTTTCATTGGTTTCAAGAGTGAAGGAAGTAAAATGTTGGGCACTTTAAATGATATATGAATAAGAACTCAAAAAGCAATAAGCAAACTCCAAAGGTACAATTATAATCCTTTAAGGACCACATGTCTCAGGCAAGGAACCTTTTCTTGTCACTGTAATGTACATTACTGGGGAGTGCCGAGACTCGTACCTTGGGTGGGTCTTTTACGTTCCAAAAAGACACCTGTATACTGAGAGATTTACTTGTACGTGTTTCATTCTTTTCTGAAATTCACCTTAATTTAATATTCATCAGGTTTTTTTTTCTTCTGATGTTATCATCACATTATAAATCGTTAGCCTCATAGCATAATTGCCTTAGTCACATTTTTGCCAAATTGAGATATCGGCTGCTTGTTCTTTCTTGTTGGCGACAAAATTTGTTCTTTCTTTTTTTGTAAAACCTTAAAAAATAAACTAAAAAATAAAATAAAATCCATTCTCTTACGTAATTTTAAAAAAATTATAATAATAAACCCTTAAAAAATGAGATAGGCAATAATGCTATGAAGCTAACGAAATGTAAAAATTTCTCACTGCTGTATATTATTTCTGCCTTTCTGAATAGGATATTCATGTTCAAATGCACCTCTTGTTTTTACTCCACGAAATCCATCTCCATTATAATAGCGACAGCTGACATTTCTGCAAGGCTAGTTGTATTAAAGATACTGCTTGTGTACCACACCCACAGTGTGGGTATCAAAACTCTTGCTCTGTCAGTCATCATAAACCCTGGTATTTTACACTCAGCTGCTTCCCATAAGAAAAGAAGGACGGTTAACAGGATTCTCCCGTCCTTTCAGTACAATGGGCCGGCCATTATTCGCTCACATAATGGCGTGGCGAGACTCAAAGACAGCTCAGTTCAAGGAGCCGCACAGATATCTGCAAGTTTTCGAGAGGCTGATAAGAAAAAGTCAAGAGGTTAATCCCGACCCGGCGATAACACTGTGGATTTCAGACTGTACACTGGATCATAGCTGTACCTCAGAGTGAACCAATGACCATTGGGGTAGATATACTGTTGAAAGACTCTTGCCAGATTAAAATCTAAAACTGCCCTTCATTCCATCACAATTCCTCATTTCCATTTCTAGAAAGCTCTAAAGGACAAAAATCCAAGAAAATAAAGTTTCACCGACTCTGAAGTGCATGTGAATTTTACTGCAGCTTTCTCAGACTCCAGTAATGCCGCGTAAGCAAAGATTTTTCAACACAATGTCAAGTCTTGCTTTTGGGAATAGTTTTGGAAAGGAAGTTATTTTTGTTATTGCTAACTACCGCTGGACGTTTTCCATCCCACAGTGCCTTCACTTACTCCTACCTGGTGAGGTGGAGTAGATTTTATTGGCCACTTCCTGAAATGTCAGTTTTTTGATTGACAGGGCACCAATCAAGCACACGAGCAATAGCTGTGGCACAAGTGCGCAAAACCGCAAACATCAAATCAGGATGTAGAATAGGGCAAAATTCAATTAACAATTAGAAGGGCAATCAGTAGAGGGCATACCTCCGCCACAACATACATCGGTACTAGAATCCAGAATATGTTCTGGATCACTTCCAAAATTGAATCAACTCATCCTTGGACTATCACCTACCATCCTACCAAATTTCGTGCCAATCAGTTCTTAACTTTTTGAGTCATCCTGTTAACAGCAGATAAACAGACACACAAGGGTGAAAACATAACCTATTTTGCGGAGGTAATAACACTGTTAACTCCAAATATCAATGTATTCAGAAGTCACCCTAATTTCAGTTAATAGACATTCACAGCCTAGTGCTTTTTTTCACATGAAAGCAGCATGATAATTGAAGATCCATACAGATGCTCTCAGTACAAGTTCAACATCTGGTCTAGGCCTGCCATATGTGAGCAGTTTTAGATGTGCTGAAAAGGATTTGTGATGTTCCAATATTACAGCACCTCTCATTTTGAATAGTGCGCTGATTGACCTCATTCACTGTAAGCAGGAGCGCCCACAGGGATTTCTGCCCCACCAAAGAGTTCTCCCATCAAGCCCTGCCATTACTGAATGAAGTCATACATGATCCGACTGTACACATGATCTTATACAGTCGACACTCAGGCTTATTCACTCAAAGCCTTCTGTGTATTTCTGAAATTCGGCTGTTGGTACAGTGTAAAAGATATTAAAAGTGAGCACATTAGGTACCTTTTTGAAAAGATGTTTTCAAGCAATATCAATTTCATGCGTTAGCATTCTTAACTTCTCCATATGTGCTGACATAAATGGGCAGTGTTGGGTACAGCCTGCCATGCTTAATAATGATATCATGTCTTTACTAAGCTACAGAACTAGTGAATTTCCAAAGTCTGATGTTTGCACTAGACATAATTTGTCAATTACAGAAAGAACAATCAAAAAAGTGTCTTCCAAACTATGTTAGTGAACCTTACTGAGTCAGCTGACTGCAAACTCAGTCATCTCCGACTGGACTTGCTTAAAATAGACTCTCCTTTAATAAAACTACTTGATGCGCTCCTCTTAAATAGCTAATTTAGCATGGTATTTTGGGTCTTGGCAGACAAAAACACAATTTTATGACTAGCAGAATTTTCACAATAATGAAAAAAGTGCATTGTTACTTCAATTTCACAGAGAAAGAAATTATATTTAATTATACTTAAAGTGAAATAACATATTTTGAATACAATAAAGTGTATTCAAAATGATTTGTAGAATATATTCATTCTGCCATTTCATGTTATAAAGCTGCCAAATTTATTTTAATTGATACTGCTTCATCTGACCTTTCTTTATCCTTATCCTCTCTGGTCAAATTGCGGCTGATTATCTTCTGTAATAACTCAATATGCAATCCGGCACAAGAGATTACATTTTTATCAGGCAAGCTATTAATGGTCAATGATAGACAAATGTTTCAAGGAGGCTTCAGAACATTCTGAGTACTAAGTAAGCCAAAACTAATTCATAATTAATAACCATTCCAATCATCCAAGTGTTAACACCTAATAGATTTTCCCCGCTTTCGTATATCATTCTTTAAAAAAAGACGGAGAAGTCAGACAGATGTCCACGTTTATTATCATTTTTCACACGAGGAAAAGCATCGCCCTGTGGCAGTCTGGTGAACATGATTTGTTTTCTCACTAGCACTGATTTGAACTGAGTGCATCATTGACTCTGAAGCCATGTTACCAAAATGTACAATTGAAAGGCCAAGGTGCCGAAAGATCTCTCGGGTGGGGGGGGCCTGTAGGTGGGAGGTATGGGTGGCATATATTACTTTATAGGTAAAACTTTATCGTAAATGTATTATTATGGGATTTGTATTCGCACTACTCTATTATTACCGCCATTCTTTTCCCTACCCTCATCACACTGGTCTATTTAAATTTCCACTTGACAATATGAACAAGAAAAAAATTGGGTAACAATGACTTGCTAACTTACATAATTATAACCATACTTTTTAATTAGCAGTAGTTACAGTTCTTTCATCTTAATAAAAAATGAAGTCAGTGGAGAAAATGAGAGGCTAGCATTCAGAGCAGAGTTGAGCTTGTGGCCCTATATTTTCATGCACCAAACTGCACTGTCAGCAATGGATGCCTCCTTTCGTGCATGCTAATAATGGCTAATGTTTGTATCCTTGAGAGAGACAGAGTTAGTTTATTACTGCTCACTGTTATTTGTTGTCCCAGCAGAGTTAGTGTGAGGGCAAGACGGTTGGGGTGAGGGCATGAGCAGAGAGAGAGCATTGTGTGTGTGTGTGTGTGTGTGTGTGTGTGTGTGTGTGTCTGTGAGTTGGGGGGAATAGAAAGACAGAGTCTGCACGTCTGCCTGTGTAGGGAAGGAGAGGAGAGAAAGAGATAGATTGTGTGTGTGTGTGTGTGTGTGTGTGTACATACAAATGTGTGTAACTGTGTGTGTGTGTTGGGGGGAATAGAAAGACAGAGTGCACATCTGCCTATGAAGAGAGGGAGGGAGGGAGAGAGAGAGAGATTGTGTGTGTGTATACATACATATAACTGTGTGTCTGTGTGCATGGGTGTGCGTGCGTGTGCGTTTATGCGTGTGTGTGTGTGTGTGTGTGTGTGTGTGTGTGGGGGGGGGGGCTCATTTGTGAGTGTGGACACCTGAATCTCATCTGATATCTTCACCTAGATAGTGTTTAAAACAGAAATCAGAGACCCAAACAGTGTTAGCTCCCTTTCTCTACTCGACCCGCCATATTACATTCACTTCCACTGTCATTAACTACAGCAGAGAGCATGCATAGGCAAAGTAACTCCCTCACCTCTACCTCAATATCAAGACTGCAGTCTAAATATGTTCCCAGCAAATCAATGGCATCGATTACCTGTCGCCTCTCCCCTTCTCAATATCTCCCCCGCTCTCCCGTGGCTTATATTACTTGAATGGATGCGGTTCCTGCCAAGGTAAGATCGAGAGCCGCTTTTGGGATGAAAGCAAATTGCTTCCAACAGATTGAGTTTTATTCATTGGAAAAAATTAACTTTTGAAGTCCGGGGTCATGGAGCGACGCCATTAAAGGCTAAGTGTGTCTCTGCTACGTGACGTGTGCATGGGAGGTGGAACTACATAGACGCACATCCAATCAGCTGTTAGTTTGCCAATCCACTGCAGAGTGATACATTGGCAAGAACATGGCACCAGAAATTAACAACATCTGATAGGTTTTAATCTAATGAAAACAAACTATCAAAAAACAGAAAAAGAAATAAATAAAAATAAAAATTGTGTAAGTCCCAGGCCTAACTGATCATGATTCTTTTTTAAGGTTTAAAGTGACAAAATATAGTTATGGCTGCAGAGGTAAGATTAAAGAAAGTAAAAAAAAAAAAAAAAAATGCGAATGTGGATAATATCAGTGGTATTGATTTGAGAAAAACAATGCGAATGTAGATAATATCAGTGGTATTGATTCGAGAAATAAGATAAAATTACAATAACTAGCTGAATGAAAGTTAGGGTTCGATTTCAAAGACCCTATTTTCTCTTAGCTGTCACCTAAGACTCAGGTCTCTCTCCATTTTGAGATCCGTTACATGGTCACAATGTGGAGAGATGTTTGCGGTTTTTTCACACTATTCTGAACCAATACGAATCCCCTTAATTATTCCATTATGAAAATAGAGACACCGCTAATCAACTAATTAGCTACAAAATTGGACTGGCTGCCACTGCAGTGTTTTGCGTCTCCTGGAGAAACTCTAGAGATTTTATACTGGTTTAGTTCACTTCAGCTGACTGGAATGTGGGTAATGATGTCACCATTATCCTACTATGGAAATAATTAGCCTATTTTTTTTTTTTTTTTGCCGAATAGAATCTGGTTTAATAAAACAGGTGAGCAATTACTGTGTAAAGCTAATAGGGCAATGTCTGGAGATAATCTCCTGCAAAACCACTGGCTGGTCCATTTATATGATAATGGGGATCTGTTCCCACCACAAGCCATATCAGCCCTCGGTTTATTACAACATAGCATCTGCCCACAGCATAGGTTAGGCGAGCATAAAGTTTATACATTTTGTATATCTGTTTAGATGCTGTTGGTCTGTAATGGGATTGACACGGCCGCAGTTTTCTGGGATAATGTTCACACCCGGCAGGCATGCCATCACAGCTACCAAAGGTGCGGACACATCAGCACAACTCTACTGCCTTCAGCTCCCAAACCGCGAGTAAGATCAGATTATTTGTCCAAAATAAAAAAATACATAAGTAAAAATACATATACCTTTACTATGACAATAACTTATAAATAAATGATTACTTTTCATCCTTCTGTAAGTAGTGTACATGGATGATGATCTATAGTAGGATAATACTGATAATGAAAATAATAATAGTGTAAAAATCTTCTTCTTCTTTAGATAACCCATGCTCCTCACTAAAAATACATGGAGGGAGAACCGCATACAGACAGACAGACAGACAGACAGACAGACATTGGGGTGAAATCACAGCCAGTGCGATTATGGTCCATTGCAGAGAAACTGACTCAGAAGCCCAGATTAGCGGGGCGCTGTAGCACGCTGCTCCGGGTCACAGATGGGTGAACGCATGTGTGTGGCCTCTGAATGAGAGCTGTGCACTGGAGCAGGTTCTGTCCGTGTCCCCTGCCATACTCAATCATGGCTCAGTCTCCTAATGCCCCCCAGGGTAAAGCCAGTGTGGACTTTGGTTTGGAGTCAGTTCTGAGCATTAAGTTGAAGGTAATTCATGGCAGTATCTAACAGAACCCGGCAGCTTCTCTTGGCACTGCTGCTCTACACTTGCAGCACTGGGAGTGTAAGGCCAGAGCCCTCTGGAAGTCCACATATTATCACACGTCTGTAAAATGCAACAGTCAAACACATCTGAACCTCAGAACTTCTGCTCCAGTGAATTTCTGTCGTATTCCCAGATATGATGGTTTGAACCTCCCGATTACCCAACTCAACAGTGTAAATTTAACAATATGCCCTTTGTGGCTGTTATAACCTCATGATCACACTGCTCTGTGTGTACATCCATGATATGACTTATAGCAGTTATAACCTCATGATTACACTCCTCTGTGTGTACATCCATGATATGCCTTGTAGGTGTTATAACCTCATGATTACACTGCTCTGTGTGTACATCCATGATATGCCTTATAGCAGTTATAATCTCATGATTATACTGCTCTATGTGTACATTCACTGATACGCCTTATAGCTGTTATAACCTCATGATTGCCCTGCTCTGTGTGTACACTTACTGATATGTCTTATAGCTGTTATAACCTCATGATTGCCCTGCTCTGTGTGTACACTCACTGATATGCCTTATAGTGGTTATAACCTCATGACTGCCCTGCTCTGCGTGTACACTCACTGATATGCCTTATAGTGGTTATAACCTCATGACTGCCCTGCTCTGTGTGTACACTCACTGATATGCCTTATAGCTGTTATAACCTCATGACTGCCCTGCTCTGTGTGTACATTCAGATATGCCTTATAGCTGTTATAACCTCATGATTGCCCCGCTCTGTGTGTGCACTCACTGATATGCCTTATAGCTGTTATAACCTCATGACTGCCCTGCTCTGTGTGTACATTCACTGATATGCCTTATTGGCTCGTTACAGAATGTGAATCTACAATTAAGCACAGTAATGTAATCCACTAGTAACAAACTGCATTAAATTCTTTATCCTTCCCTGATGAATGTGACTGGCTGTAGTCTTGTTTTACCATAATCTTGGATTTAGAGAACATGTGTAATTTTAACTTAGATTCAACACAAAAAAATAAAAATAAAGCACATTCATCAATGGGAGAATGGAGTCTGAAAATAGGTGGAAATAAAGGACATTGGTAATGAAAATACATTCATACTCTACCTACCCAGATAGCCCAGATTAATCATACAAGGGAAATGACAAAGCGTTATAGAGAACAGGAACTAAGGGGCATTGTAGGAAATCACACTGCATAGCTATTACACAGAGCCACAATTTAAATAGGAACCACTGTATATTAATCATATCAGGCAAAAAGCTGCGTGATCTTGAGCTGCAATGGTGTTTTTTTATTATAATTACAGAAGACTGCCTGTGTCCATTCAGGTTCTCCTTCATCAGTCTACATACACACACGCACACACACACACAGAGTCACAAACAAACACGCACACGAAAACAAATGGACACACACCCACTCAGACACACAAGCACACAGATACACACACACAGTCACAAACAAACACACACAGAAACACACCCACTAAGACACATAAGTGTACACAGACACACGCACACACACACACAGTCAAAAAAAAAAACCGCACACACACACACACACACACACACACACACGCGTGCACACACAGGGTAGAGATTTCCAGCTGTGCGCAGGGTTTGAAATCAGCTGTGCGCTCTGAGAATGTCACCAGTTGATTGGCTGGGTGAGGAGCAGATAAAAGCACCCTGCTGGCCATTTACCAGGCCACTCATCTATGATCACCTTAATTTCACAGCAGCAAACAGCCAACCCCCTGCCTGCTTCCACCCAATCAGAGCCCATTCAAAACGCACCGGAAGGGAGGACCCAGCTCTCATTGGAACTGATTAATGAGAACACTGGGGTCAGGATGCATTCAGAAAACCACATGTAAGCAACCAACATGTGGACGAACAGTATGAATGTGAAAGGCAAACATTTTGTCGCTTACGAGAAGAGAGGAAAATGAAATGCTATGTAACCAATGCCAACCAATTTCTGAGCTACCTTTGTGATGTCACCCGTGTTAAGCTGCTCGCTTTGTTTCCGCAGTGAAAACTGTAGTGCGCATTTTAAGAAGTTGGTGAAATGTGAAAATATGAAAATGTTGTTGCCTCAAAATGACCTCTTTTCTCTTCACCAGCGGAAATTTTTCAGTCACGTGGAAAAAGCCAATCTCAAGCGAAAATGTTGAGTTTACGCGTGGCATTTTTCGATCCGTAGATTTTAAAAGAGAGATGATTTTTTTTTTGTTTTTTTTGTAAAAGTCATTGGTGGTTTAATTCCTAAGAATCAAAGCCAGTGCTAAAATCTAACATGACAAATAATTATCAATATAAAAACAGACTCATGCAGCAAGTACTTTTCATTCTAATTATTCAAAAGCCACTTCAGTTTGGGCAGATGTTAAACTGAAAATTGGTTCAGCGCAGAACTTCCCTTGAAAATAATGACTGGTCTTGACCTGCTTGCAATCATTTATTAAAGGTGACATTACGTGAACTCCAAAAACACTCGGGACCATCAAGGGTAGCCAATTCTCCTCATTAAAGTTTAGATGAGAACTAATAACCCTTGACCTGTTCTCAATCATTTTCCTTGATTAACAAGTTTACCAAAGATTAGAATAAACTATCAGCAGTTAAACAAACAGCTTCCTTCTTAACGAAATGTTGCAATGATTAAATAGAAAATGTTTTATTCACTTAGCAAACAAGATAAATGACTATGTAAACATCCATGTCTGCTTTTAGCACATCTTGCACCATCTAATCTTAGATGATTGTTTAATTACAACAAAGAAGGCTAACATTAGCAACAAATACCTACAAATGAATAGCTTTGATTGAAAAGCAATATTGCCACGAAATGAAGCGTTCTCTTTCTCATGTTACCTTAATGAGGACAACTGGCCACAGCTGATAATGTTGAGTGTTTCTGGAGTTTACAAAATGTCAGTTTAAATAAATGATCAAAAACAGGTCAAGACCAATCACTATTTTTGAGGAATTTCCTGTGCTTCATCAATTTTCAGCTCACCAGCTGCCACTAGAGGACACTTAGGCCAGCACTCTTTGAAACACTTCGGGCCACCTGCAAGTTAGTTCTACTCAACAGTGCTCTGCCCGAGAACCTAGCCCAACAGAGTACGTCTCACATCGCCTCCGACATCCCCATGCTTTTCCCACCCATTCCATACCAAGGCTGTGAATGACCCCCATAGGGCACAGGCAGGCTGACTGACATGCAAGGAAGGGGTCAAAATGGATTTAAACACTCAGCAGAATCAGCACTTAGCAGAAAACCCTTTATATAGAAGATCCATCTTGGCAAAACACGAGCCACAACAAAGACCTGAAGAAAATGTCCGTCCGAACAAGTCAGTTAGACACACAATCTTACACTTTCTCTCACAAGTCTAAAATATTAGCTTGTTTCAAGATGCTGTCGGCCTTTCTTACCCAAAAGTCACAGCTTGAAATGAGTCAATTATTTTACCTTGCTAGAGGATTTTTTTTCTTTCTGAGCAAAAGTAATAACAGAAATTAATTTTCAAACCAAAATATCAAATGAATGCTCATTGAAACAGACTTGTTTGTTGGTTTTTCAAGTGCCTCTGCCTGCAGAGATAGCACTGTCATCATTCTCCTGGAGTGGAGCGGCTTTAGGAATGCCGCGAATTTGCTGGAATCAGCGCGCACATAAATACTGATTATATTGGAAAAAACAGTGCATGTGACCCAGAGGTTCTACCTTAGAAACCCTGGAGGACACTAATGATTCAGCTGAAGAAACAGCATAGGAGCACAGTGTAAGGAAATGGTACACATAAATACTATATGGACTATATGGTAGACTGGGGCATTACTCGGCATTGCAGTCCCATGAAAAGAGATCAAACCTCAGGACCTTCCACTTCAAGCTGCCGCACCCACAGAAAACTCTTTTTTGAGGACCTGCCCATCAGGGCCCTTACAGTCCCTCTAAAATCTGCCCCGTATGAAGGGATATCTAGTAGATGCTACACATATAATTCCTGGTTTATCTGTGCTTCCAACAGTTAGAGGACAGCCATTTCCTGTCTCAGCATAAAAACGCCCCACTGCGCCGAGTGAAATCCATACATTGTTTGTTGAGATCAGTGCAGAAGAGCCAGACTGGCTTGCACACAGCCCTGACCTCAACCCCATCAACCACTGCTGGGATCAACTGGAAATCTGACCTGAGTCAGCGCCACTACACCTCCACTAGATATCGCTAATGATTTCCTGGCTGAAATGAAGGCAAGTCCCCAGCAGCACCACCTAAAGGAAAGCTTTCCAAGATGAGCAGAGACTTTTACTGTGTACAATGGAGGGAGAGACTAACTCCATATTAACCTCTTCAATTTCGTGGCCCATATGTGGGTTCGTCAATTGCAACTGCTGTACTCAGACCTTTAGGCCTACTTTAAATTCTAGTGGAGATCTTAAGGTTTCCGAAGATCCCAAATATGTCCCGTTCAATCAAAGGGCAATGTGTATAAAATGATTTACGAGGTCTAGATATTTTTTATTTGATGTAATTCTGTGGTCATCAAAAAAATGGCGTCCAGGTTGTGAATATTTTTCTCATTATGAGAGTGATGTAGCTTCAGAGAACCTCTGCAACCAGCAGATACAGAACACATACTGTATGTGACATTGTCCTACAGTAAGAAAAAAACCCGGCTTTTTCTAACTTTGAATGTACTAAGGCGGAAATTAAAGCACGTTGAAAGGGTTAATGGCTGTAATTTTGAAAGTTCACTGCACGAGTGCCCTCACACCTTGAGGCTATGTTGAGTATTTTGTCACAATTCCTTACAGTTGCAACATAACAGAAAAAAGCAGATGTCTACCTCATGTGTCCTGGGTAGGTCATGATAAACAGCCTGTCGTCCACTAAAAAACATAGGGAGACAAGGCTATTGCCAACAACCATGGGCAAAATAAATTTAAAAAGCTCAAAGGAGATCAAAGCTATGAACTGCATTTCAGCAATGTCTAAAGCGGAGGTTAGTCTTTTGAACGCTCCAGGACATTTCCAAATGTAAAATAAACCACAGTCTGTGAGCACACCAGTGCTGGATTCAGAATTGTTAGTGCCCCTGGGCACAATAGCTGCGATTGATTAGATGAAGTACAGGCGCAAGTGAATACAGCGAGAAACATTGAGACCATACTAAATCATGAAACAAATTTCGCTTCCAAAGCTAATTGATAAGAGCTGTAGAATCTGCTAAATTAGGCTTCCTATAGTCTGTTGATTAAGGAAGAAGAAGAACAACAACAATAATAATAATAAAGTGCACACTAAGCAGCTGATGCTCAGACAGAATTGTGATCTTTCAAAAGGCTCACTCTAGCAGGCTTTATCTCAACCCATCACATGGCAACTTTTTCCCTAAACAGTGTTGTATCTCGCACCTAAAACATGATTTATTTAAGCAAAATTATGTCCAGTCAGCCTTGAAAGTTGGCGACTTGATTGCTAGCTATCAAACCACTCAAAATCAGTGGGCCTGAGAAAAAGAAAATGAACGACCGTTAACTGAATGAGACGGGCACAGCAGCTTGCAATTGCTTGAAAAGGAAACGTCGTACATTGCTGTTAGTATTGGAAGTTTGTCACGAAGTCCTGCCCCTGCTAGAGTCTCTCAATGGTCTTGAATATGGTGAGACGGTGAGTGGGACAAAATAAATAGCTTAACTGCCCAACAAACACTGTGATACTGAAATGGCCAGTCCAAAAATGCCATGACTAAAACCTATGCATTGTCCAATAAATAATCAACTTTGCTTCAGTCAGAAAAAAAGAATACGCGTAATGTGAGTTTGCCCGGTGTGCTTCGAAGACATGGTACCCCTTGGCATGTCACAAACAGCCCAATCCTTATTGATGAATTATATGATTTCTGTGATTAATTATTCTATGAATTAGATCACTCTTTTTATTTACTTTACATCTTACACTGTGCCATCTTGGGTTATTTACAGAAGTTTAATCACTTAAATTTCAGTAAACATTATATAAAACAATAAAAACGAGTTCAAACCTTTGACTGGTACAGCATTTGGTAAATAAAAACCACTGATGCACTTGCAGCGCGCTTCGCTAGAGATGAAACCACAGATTTAAACTTCTCGACCACAGAATCACAGTACAACTAGAACAGCTATCAGAATCTGTAGAAGGATTCTGTCGCTCCAGCAGTAATGCTGTACTGTGGTCTGGTGGTTTGATCCGCAGGGCTAAGCTCCAGCTGAACGCAATTCACCGAATAACTCTCCTAGCGTTTAAGCCATAAAATTCTTTGAACAGTGCTTACAAGCTCACAGGCTTTTACCAACAGCAATGCTGCATTGGCAAGCACAAACTGTGCCCTGGAAATGATGCACAAGAGGTATTAGAGACCGTGGACGATACAAATGCACCCTGACAAGATTCTCAGCAAAACGCACTTCATTGCGGGATTCACTTTATTTCACCAAACACACAGTTACAGCAGCGAGCATCGCCCTCCCCCAAAAGACCTCCAACCCATCCCGCTTGCAGACTAATTGCTTGCATTGGAACAGTAGTTTTATTCTCATTCCTCTGAGAATGCTGATCGATTCATTTACCGCCTGGCTGTAATTTTTTTCTCCCTTTAGAAGGCAGCAATGCTGCGAATTGGCAAAGCCTCACAGTCGGAGTGAATCACTCTTCAAGCCTCATAATTCCCAAGCAGAGATGTGTCCATCAATACAATGCAGATTGACTCTCGAGACCTCAAACAGTTGTACTTAGCTTTGCACATTCTGAATCTGGTCAGCTCTTCCATACAGGAAATGGATCGAAAGAAGACGGGCTTCAGTCAATATACAGTAGCTTTGCTACTAAATAGCTTGAGTTAATTTCGAGCTCAACATGAAAGCAAAGATTTAACTCCGGTAAATATTCTTCAAAAGGAGAGTGCAAAGCAGTTTTTCTTAAGCTCAGCTGCAGAATATTCTGGGTCTGGATGACATTCTTCATTTCGCACAAAGTTATTCCATTACTATATTTTTGTGGACTAGATATGTGTAAGTTAATTAGGAAAGTTCCTGCTGTAATTCTTCTAAAAGGAGTGAGCAGTTACTTAAGTTAGAAATAGTGCCGACGTGAGTGGAGTCATTTATAAGGTGCGGCGCATGCGACTACAGAGTCGGACGTTAAACTGTGGTATCTGCCGCTGTCCTTCGGCTGCGCTGCGAAACAGACCCGTTATTTTGGGGGCGATTAATAACAGTTTGCTAATGGGACTGCTGCACAGCTCAGACAGAGGCGCTGTTAATCTCCGTCTCGCCTGTCCAGCAGGAGGAAGTATGTTTCCCCTGGCATACTGATGGGTACTGCCTACGCTCGGCATGACATTAGTTCTCGAGGTGGGTGTGTGGAGGGTTGCCAGCGAGACTGCGAAAAGTCTGATAAACCGCAATGCAACTGTCCGGAATCTTCTGCGGTGACCACTCCCTCTACCTCCGGATGGGTTTATTTAATTTCTGTTGTTTTAAAACCTTAAATAAAATATGTCAGGACAATTCCGGCTTTGCAAATGAGCCGCAGGATAAGGGAGACGTAAGACAGTGAGCATTTTAAATCACCATGGCAACAGCGCCTGCAAACCAAAGCAATTTTATGCCCTGCTGTACTTATTAACCTGGCGTTTTTTTGTTCGTTTATTTATTCATTTTTCTTTTTTTTTTGTTTCCTACAGAGGCTGTGCAATAATCCAGAGTAGACTAGGAAACTACCATCATACTGAGGACATGTGACAAGCTTTAATCCTTCATTCAGTTGTGCAGGACTTCATTTCTGTAGCCCCGATTCTCTTCGTAGCCGATAATTTTGTTTGCGACACATGATATTATTTATATCCCTTCAAAATCAGAGATCAGTAACTCACTGGATGCTGGCAATGAGTTCGGCCTAAGGTTTCTATTCTGGGCTTCAGTCTGCCATTTTCTCCTACCAGGTAATAACCGTATTTAGCTGTAAACTACTGTGTCCGAAGTCAAACCAAACTGCCAATCTGAAAATATGAGCGAAAAAGATGCACTTTCATCTACATAGTCACTGGCACACTCAGCAGCCAGGCACAGACTTCACAACAACTGAGGGCTAATTTGAAGCTAAATGAATGGAACAAATTTAGACTCACAATGCAAATGGTAAAATGTAGGAATGCATCAATTAATTAACTGTAACACATTAAAAGCTTCTGAAATTAAAAAATGTGCTCTTGCTCGCAAGTTAGAATAGGGCTATTAAGGCTGAAAAATTGGAGTGACCCTGGTCTTTGTTTCACAGCAAAAAATAGTTCTGCCTTTTGTTATTTCACCATTGACATGCTGTCATGCAACAAACATCAAGTCAAAATTACAAGTTGAAGTTCAACTGTCAACTTAAATCATTTTTAAAGGTCAAAAGGCAAAATCTTTTTTTTTTTTTTTGCAGTGTTGGATCCAATGGACAAATGAAGGCCTATTTGTTCCTGCTGGTAACTGACCGGAGCATTACTCTGGTTTGGAATCAATAAAAGTACAAGCGATATTACCGATATCGCCGTGAGCAAATGCTTCAGTCACTACAGTATTTAGCATTCTATACCAATGAAGCCGAATTGACTCATCTCAGGATTCACTAAAAAGTCAAAGAGAAAAATCCTAGGTTCAAAGCAGTTAGCAAAACTGACCAGGGGTGCGTTTCCCAAAATCACAGATGCTAACTTACATGGTTGGGCCCATTGACTGTGAATGGTCGAACTAAGTAAGTTGCTAACTTAGTTAGCAACTACGCTTTTGGGAAACGCAACCCAGGAATCTCTGAGATCTTGTCTGTATGCTTCAATCTCCTGGAAGTGAACAGTGTGACTCAATAGGATCAGAAACTCCACCTGTCTCTACGCTGTCCCCTCTAGGGTACTCACTACATCGCATTTACATCCATATTTCATATCCTGGTGAAGTGCAGAGCTCAAGTACATCTTTCAAATAAAGCCATTTTATCCAACAAGCCGCAGAATCAATTTGCATTGATCGCACCGCATATATTTCCCCTATTTCTTAAATGCAAATATGTTTGCTCAGCGGCATCTTACCGTGAAAAATGAAACAAGTTGACTAAACTTAAAAAAAGTGAGGCACCCAGCTGAAAAAAACATTTTTTAGTTTGCTCACCTTAAAGTTCCAGTTCTGTCAACAATGAGCTGGTGCAGTGACTGGGTCTTGAAGTCGAACAAACTCAAAAAATTTCTGCTGATTGTCATCTCATAATGTAATAGTAGGAGACAGAATCATTTTGTAAGTAAACAGAATGTTGTCATTAGAAAACCTCGCACAGTAGACTCAATGATATTATGCACTTAACAAGAAACATTCTCGGCTATACTAGCTATTGCGATATTCCCAGCAAGAAGCCAAATTGTATTTAATTGCAGACTATGATCAAAAGAACTTGGCCATTAAACTTGGCCCCACTCTGAAAGACTCAAAGATTGACAACTCTTCTAGCAGCCTGTGAAATAATTACTTCCTGAATGAATAATCATATCAAGACTCTAGTGCAATACTCATCTTAAAACGAAAGACACAATTCATTCCACATCTGGCCACGTCCCAGATCCAGCTGTTGTCATTTCCACGGCAACCCACTCTTGGCTAGTGCCTCATCATACTGTGTACTTATGCGAATGTGTATGTGCTGAAGAGGGTAGACATGCATGTCAGTTTCTGTTTGTATTGATAATGTATGTGTGTGGATTCCACTGCTTGCATGCATGAGTGTGTTTGTCCACCGATGTATGAGGATGTAGAAATGTGTAATGCGCGCGCGTGTGTGTGTGCATGTGTGTGTGTGTGTGTGTGTATACTCGCATGCGCTGCATTAAACAGAGATCAGATGGGATTAGCAGGATGAATTAACTGTCTGCAAACCCAGTGACCTGCTAACGTGCTAACACCCAAGGGAGGGAGACAGGATGCCCTGCTGTTGCAAGGTCAGGCTCGGGTCAGGGCCAGGATCGATACCGTGACGGTGAAGAGCCCGAGGGGCCCCGGGGGACGAGCTGCCTCGCGGCCCCGCACCTGCGCCAGGGCAGTCATGCCGCACGGCAACGCCGCAAACAGGGTCTTTCATCCGACAAAGCCAGTGACCATGGAGACCGCCCTACGACAGCCCGAGGTCACAGAGTGACTGAACAGAACGTACCATTACCTTCAGCAGCCAATCAATGTCATCTCCTCTGTGACTCCCGCCTCCGCCCATTACCTACATGTCACTATAACGAATAACGACCACAGAGGAAACTTTGGGGCTATTTGTTTAAAAAAAAGAAAAGTTAATTTTTAATTACTTATTTACTAGTTAAAAAAATATACATTTTATCAGAGAGCGCTAACTTCATCATTAGACTGGAGTGCACACACTTTTTTCGCAGGATTTCGAGGCGTAATAGGAGTGAAACTCGAGAGTTTTACCAAATAAATACCAATTTGCTTAATAATTTAATAATGAGTTGACTTAACATAAAAAAAGAGCCTCATTACCAGCAATTGGCCTACACCAAATGCACATATTACAGCATACTATACAATTGCAGCTCTAATGCAACCATTATCCCCATAAATTTGGCAATTTACAATTTGTCAGATATTATTTTCAAAGAATAAAACTTCATCAACAGAAGATGTGTTTACAGCGAGGTCAACAAATCAGCTAACACCTATGAAGACATTTAGAAAATTGAGTTCATAGTCGCTTGAGTCTCAGAGATTAAATTTATTGGTTTTACTTCATTACACTAGAACCATATTCAAACCTAATGTCATTTCTTCTATTTAATAATTCATTGTGGAGGTTTTTTTATTGTGAATTCAATGAAAATCGTGTTTTTATTGAAAACTTTCATTCCAAAGGTTACACTGAACCTGTGCTCTTAGTGGAGAACAAGTGCACATTACCATTCAAAAATCTTCATCTGAACTACTTTGCCAATTTTTCCTGCCTATACAAAAATAGTTTAAACAAACAACAACATTTAGTGGCAAGAACCTCAATGAAGCGGTCTTGCACCGCTTTTGATTGGGTACTCGTTCAACTGTCAATAATTTCAAAAATTAAATTAGATATTTTCATTTATTGTGTGTCAGTTACATTAAAGAGCATATACTTTAGTGCTGGTTTCAGTGCTGTTTTCTTGGTGCAAGATCACTGTCTGCATTCATTTCTTCCTGTATTTTATTTCTAATGTCCAGCTAGCAGTGGCATTTCAACAGAATAGACAGTATCCTTACCGGAACACCTGTCCTGCATTTGTTGACTTTGGAGGGATATGACCAGACTAAAGTATCCAATAAAGTCATGATGACTAGCATCGGACATTTTCCCTAAATATGAGCTGCTTTCAATCCTGAATTATACAGCTAACCTGCCCAAAATCGAAATATTCTCATACAAAAAATTATGTATCAAATGGCTAACATTGGCTCAGCAGTGATTTTCATGGTGTACACTTGGATGAGGAGTCACTGACAGGCTAGGGCATTCAAACAACGATATAAGGATATTAAGGTGCTCTAACATTCCCCATGCAAAAAAGCATTCCCCTTTGGATTGCTCCCACACCAGCAGCCTGATTTGCTGAGACAAGGCGGTGCCGCTCCATGGCTTCATGCTGTTGACACCAAATTCTGACCCCACAATCTGTGTGCCACGCCTTATATGCAGGTGACAGTTTTCCAATCTTCAAATGTCTAGTTTTGGTGAGCCTGTTCCCACTTCAGCCTTGTATGTCTGTTCTTTGCTAGCAGGAGTGAAATGTGCCGTAGTCTTTTGCCTCAAGGTGCGACGTGTTGTGCATTCTGAGATGCTGTTCCGCTCACCAGAGTTGTAAAGAGTGGTTATCTGAGCTACCATTGCTTGTCTGTCTGGTGTGGTCGTTCTCCTGTGACCTTTCTCATCAAAAAGATGATTCTATCTGCAGAACTACCGCTCACTGGACGTTTTTATTTTCCCACGCCGTTATATGATGTGAACTCTGGAGATTGATGCGTTTGAAAATCCAAGGAGATCAGCAGTTTCGGAAGCACTGAAACCACCCTGTCTGGCATCAACAACAATTCCACGGTCAAAGCCATTGAGATCACATCCTCTCCATTGTGAGATTTGATGTGAACATTAACTGAAGCTCCTGACTGCTATCTGCGGTATCCTTTGCTTTGCGCTGTGGAAACATGATTGGCTGATTAGATATTTGCCTAAATACTCAGGTTTACAGGTTTTCCTAATGAAGTGCCCTGTTATTTACAATTATAAAATTGCTTTTAGTACAACCCCGTCTCCTAAAAAGTTTGGACACTGTGTATAATGTCAATTATGACAGAATGAAATGATTTCCAAATCATTAAAACCCTATATTTATTTGAAATCACTGCAAAGACATCATATCAAATATTGAAACTTAAATAAAGATTTTATTGTTTTTTGAAACCATATCTGCTAATTTTGACTTTTCTGCCTGCAACATGTTTCAAAAAAGTTGGGACAGAAGCAACAAAAGACTTGCTGAAGATGGATGACCATCTCACTGTTATTTAGGCTAACTGGAAACAGGTCAGTTACATGACTAGGTATGAAAAGAGCATTCCTCTTCATGAAAGCCTGCAAGGGCGAATAGATCAGCGATTTCAGAATAACATTTATCCACGCAATTTGGGATTTCATCATCAATGGTACGATATCATTAAAAGATTCAGAGAATACGGAAAAATCTCTGCACCCAAGGGACAAGGCTGAAAACCAGTATTAAATGGCCATAATCTTCAGGCCCTCAGGCAGCAGTGCATTAAAAACAGACAGGATTCTGTGATGGAAATTGCTCCACAGGCTCAGGAACACTTCTGAAAACCACTGTCAGTGATCACAATTTGTTGCACTATCCCCAAATGCAAGTTAAAACTTTACCATGTAAAGATAAAAGCATAGACAAGATCCAGAAATGCTGCCGTCTTCTCTTAGCCCGAGCTCATTTAAGATGGACAAAGATGTAGTGGAAAACTGTCCCATGGTCTGACCATTGAAAAAGTGAAATTTGTTTTGGAAATCACGGACGCTGCATCCTCTGGACTCAAGAATAGAGGGACCATCCGCTCATTATCAGTGCATAGTTCAAAAGCCAGCATTCTTGATGGAATCTATGATGCATTAGTGCACATGGCATGGGTAACTTGCTCATCCGTAACGAGAGCATTCATGCTGAACTGTATATACAGGTTTTGGAGCAACATATGCTGCCATCCAGACAACATCTTTAAAGGGTGGCTTTGTTTATTTGAGCAAGACAATGTAAAACCACATTTTCCATGAATCTTTACAACATGGCTCCATAGTTAAAGACTCTGGGTGCTAAGCTGGCTGGCCTGTAGTCCAGACCCCTAACCCCCTGAAAATATTTGCCGCATTATGAAACAAATGATATGACATAGTTGGTCGCAAAGTGTTTAGAGCAGCGAAAATCCTAAATCAAGGAAGAATGGGCAAACATTTTGCTTTCAAAACTACATCAGTTGATCTCCTCAGTTCCACTTGCTTGATGTTAATAAAAGAAGAGGTGATGCAACACAGTGGTAGACATGCCCCTGTCCCAAATTTTTTGAAGTGTCGTCAGCATTAAATTCAAAATGAGCATATATTTTTAAAAAAAAACAACTTTTCCCAGTTTCAAAATCTGCTATGTTGTCTTTGTGCAATTCTCAAATAAATGTAAAAGTTTAAATGATTTTCAAATCATTGCATTCTGTTTTCAGTTACATTTTACACAGCATCCTAACTTTGTTGGAAACAGGTTTGTAAATACAGTAGCCAGAACTGTCTAAATGAAAAGTGGTTCTAATCTTTTGATTGGTAGTGAATATACATATCAAGCATATCTAAAATATGAGCAGTTAGTTATCAAATTTACTGATTGGGTTTTTATTTGTATAATAAAAACGATGGGACATTCGGAGGGCAAGCAGTCCTATAATATAAAAGTAATTGTAAAGCAGAGGCTAAATAGTGCATTACTAAGTCTTCTTTGTCAATAGCCCACCTTTAACGAGCCAGATTATAAACAAATTTATGTAGCCTATTCCAGGAATGTACTTAAATACAACGTACTTAAAATCACATGTAACTAGCAAAATGAGGGGTTAAGTAAAAAGCCAGATTTACCGAATGTAAACGCACAAGCTGTCACATGGGAAAAAAAACTCCATTTATCACCATTGTCTGCTATCCTGGCATAATTGTGTGCTCTAATAGCCTAAAGACAACAAAGTTAAAAATGTAGAGAGCCAATAAAATTCACACTAAAGAAAATACAGGACTGAGACCTTTACAGGAAAAGTTATTTTTGGATATATTGTTGAATAAAAATATTAGAAAAGCAACAAAAACAATTTTATCCCACATTAAGTTCAGCGGAACTCTAGTAAACAATCTCTTCAAGCTGCATGCTAACTGTGCTATCCCCACAATCATGAAATAATGCTATTTCAACAAAGTCTGTAAGCAAGTAAATATCACACTCACTATAAAAAAAAGACTATATTAAAAAATAAGAGTCAATTTTTTCTTCCATTACATTGTATATTTCTTTCAGTTCTTTAAATAAAGAAGAGACTCTAGACTGAAAATAATTATTGCAGGAATCCTGAGATCTTGGGTCCTGAGCAGAAACTCCAGTGTGGACTCCGAATGTGAGAACTCTATCTTGAAGTGCACTGTGTGTGAGAGAAAACAGAGTACAGAGCTCTATGGAGTACGGAGGGGCCCCATCTGACAATGTCTGCTGCAAAATTACAATCTCTGCAAAAGCAGTGAGCATAACCGCACAGATTTTTTAATTAACAATGAGCGCCGCATGACCACACTGGACTGATTCCTTTGACCAGGAGTCACCAAATCTGGCTGTCAAAATCAAATCCAGCATTGGTTTTCTTATCTCCCCAGTACTACTAATTACCTGAACAATTAGTGCTTCTGATTGGTCAGATTGTCTTCCCACCTGACTCCCCATGGCCGAAATCATAAGAAGGTGTAAGATGGTCTAAAACCCTAGTCACACTAGAGGCGGAATGAACCGGAATGCCGTCGGAATGAAAATTCTTTGTATATTCCTGTATATTCGAAGTGCGTTCTAAAAATTCTGACTGGATTCTGAGTGCATTCCAAATATTAGGGGCCATTCTTGTGGCCGGCCCGAATATTTTGCTCATGCTCAAAACTTTCCAGGAGCATTCGAAGTGGAGAAATATCAAACAGCATTCGAAGTGTATTCTAACTGCGCTCTGACTGCATTATAAATATTCTTACGGCATTCCAACAGCATTCAAAACATTCTGATTGCATTTGAGGGAGAATCGAAACGGTAAGCCACGTAAAATCCTGCCAGAATGTCCTGAATGCGCCTCAAATGAGCCAGAATGCACCTCGAATGCATCTCGATTGCTGCAGGAATCTATTTCGATATTAAAACAATCCAGCTGGAATGCACTTCGAATGTCGTTGGAATCTTTTGATTGCCGCTGGAATCAGTGGCGGTTGGTGAACTGGCGATATGGGAGGCTGAAAGCCATCTTTTAAAAATAATGATTGGTCATGAGCTGTTTTCAATCATTCAGTTAAATTACCATTACAGAAACTCAGAAATCTCTCAACAGGTGTGGCCAGTTTTCATTAATAACGCATACCTGTTAACTCTCACGCATTCGGTGTCAGTTTTAGTGGCATATTTACGTTCCCCTACTGTAGTCAGCAATTCCTCAATCAACGCATAAGGGACTCGCGTTACATTCTAAGTACATTCTGAGTATTCGACCTGCATTCTGTTTGAATTCTTGGACGTTCCAACCATATTCGGCGGCCATTCCGGGTGCGTTCTGACTGCATTCAAGGTGAATTCGTACAGCATTCGAGACACCTTCCAACCAGACTTTGGGTGGTGTTCAGGCAGCAATTGAACCGCACTCGTATGGCATTCGAAGTGTATTCCAAATATTCTGACTGAATTCTAACAGCATTCTAAATATTCCTACTGTGTTCCAACTACATTCAAGCTGCATTTGAGAGCTAATACACCCAGAATATGCAAGAATCATTTGAGGCAGGTTTGAAGCCTATTCTAAGTATTCGAACGGCATTCTTTCAAAGCTGTAAGAATTTTAGTCAATTTGAAATTCCCGCCCGAATGTTGCGCGAATTCTTCATTCCGGCTGGTTCTGCTTGATTCCTGCTGATTTTGAATAAGTGTGACGGGGGAATAAGCTTTTAGACACCTCAAACTGGTCATAACTGGTCTGAAGCTGGTTAATGCTGATCAATCTAGCTGGACGAAGGAGAACAAAGCTAGTTAAGCTTTGGAGTAAATTTGAGACAGCTGGTGAAGGGCTGGTTGACCAGCTACTACTTTCTAAAATAGTCAAAAATACAGCTTTAAACCATCTTGACCATCTTTGGCAGGTTAAAGCTGGAATTTTCGGCAGGGCAAAGTAAAGGGAAGAGGAAAATCCAGCAGTCCTTGGCCGTCAGGGACCACAAGGGCATGATCCCAGCGTTAGTATGCCATTTCATTAAATTTAAATTGACTTGAGTGTCCATCACATTTCATGGTCAGCTCATGGTTTATACACTGTTGATCACAGCTTATTCATTAATGTCCCAGGAGATCCACTGGCCAGTGGGTTTCTTCCTCCAAAACAATAAAACATGCCTCATTTAACAGCTAGAGATCCAATTGAGCTCCTAATTAGTAGAATCACGCATGCCAATCTGGCTTGGAGTGAAAAAAACCGACAAAATGGTGGATCTACTGAAAGAGGGATGGACAGCCTTGTTATAGATGCTTTATCACGCTTCTCCATGCCAGAAGTGCACAGTCATATCCGAAGCTCAGAAATACAGTACCATCTGCTGCGGCGCAATACAGCAGGAAGGAGCAGTCATTCCGCCGTCGAAGTGACATTTCTCAAGCTGCATCATTGTCAGCGGGTGGCCAATGATTGTCATGATAGTCTGAGCATGACCAATACATTTTTCATGCAGCTCGGCGGGCGACCAAAATGTTTGACATGTTTCAACAGGTGGTGCGTAACTAAAGCATTTCGTACGATGCTTGGTAGGATGGCGAAATGTCTGTTGTGACAGTTGGTACGTAACCAGGACATGTTACAATGCGCAGTGGGTGGGTAAGATGTCTTGCCAATGAACAGTAGGAGATCAAAATGTTTGTTTTTGTTGCTCGATGACAACATCTGTAATGATTCAAAGTGCACTGTGGAGAGCACTAATTAAAATTGAAATTTGGACATTCTTGGCCTGCATGATTACTTCTTCCTATGATTCCTACATGGAGATGTCTAATAAATGCATAAATTCTTCATCTGGGGTATTATACACAGGAAATTAGGTGTGCACTAGCATCTGTTCAAAGTCAGACATTACCCCACCAATGAGGAAAAGCACACTGGAAACAAGTGCCCTCTCTGTCATTAGCTAAAGCGGCAAAAAGATCTGAATGTCACTTTATCAGACACTGAGGAGCAGGAGGAAGATGTTTCTCAAGCTCAAATGGATGGGACAGTCCAGGAAATAAGTAGAGAGAAAAAGCCAGGCTTTCAGCTCCGATTCATCCTCAATCAGAGAGACAGGAATTATTTCTGTTTTCCTCTGCTCTGTGCCGCACCTTCACAGGAAGTGAATGGCGAACATCCTTCAGGGCGTGCGATTGCTGGTTTTGCCTTAATTACCGACCCGAGCGTGAGGCTCCATTCTGAAAACACCGAAGAGCTTCGCTACAGGGGAAAAAAAAAAAAAAAAGACTGTAAATCACTTACAGGCGGCATCATTGGGGGAAATGAACAAAAGAGAGGATGCCAGTAAGATTTCATCGAGGCCTCCACAAATCAAGCAAGCAAAAACAGGGCAGAGTGACAATACGGGCTGATTCTGCAGGGTCCTCACGACAGGCTGGACTCTTCCAAGTCAACTGACAGCATTGATGCATTTGCATTAAGATGCATTCTGTAAGCAAAAGTAAGCAGGTTTTTTAAAGAGCTGTGCGAATGCTCAGGTGTAAAGTAACGAAGTCAGATCTCCTCTGGGACTGGTTCCTGTCGCCTTCAAGAGCAGATTACAGAAATCTAATCACAACACTGTGCGCTTGCGCCTGAAAAATCATATGAACTCTTTTGAACTGTATTTGAACTACATAAATTATACGATTTGCAAAAATCCTATTCTGAGATGTCTTATATAAGTCATGCATTGTAATCCCACATTACTGCTGGCTCCAGATATTTATTTGACCAGTGCAGGATTAAAGGTGGTCAACTGTTAGGCATCCGCTACCACAATGGACTGATATCATGGCATACTTTTCATCTGTTATCTCAGCCAATGAGGACTGGTGGTACTGTCATCGTAGCCAATCAGGAATGGTGGTCTTCATCAGATTGCTTCAAACAGGCTGCATCTAGGTCTCTCCTAGCAGGGAAAAGCACTATTTCAGCAGGAGGGACCGGCTGGTAGTTATCCTCAGGTTATTTTCGCACATTAGATAGAATCCTCATGTTCCTAAGGCTATGCTAAACTCATCTTGCTAAGTATTCGGACGCCATGACCGTCTGAATTTCAAATGTTGCCAGAACTAGGTCACACAGTTTAGCACAATTACTTGCTTTTGGAGACAGCGGCTGGGCATTGAATGCTTGATTTAGATTCTGGACTTGACACGGCAAATCGTTAATTAATGTTTTGCGAATTTGATTTTTGTTGCTTTTGATTTGCGATTCTGGCTGAAGTACCCAGCCTTCACTGCAAGCTGTGAAACTTGGTCTGATAAACTATGAAGCTTCAAGTTAAAATGTTATGCGAAGCGCAGGGAATTGGTATGACAGGAATTTATTTATGGCTGCTAGTATATTAAAGATAGCTCCCAGGTGAAACATGAAAGTATTATCACAACATACGCAGGCACACACGCATGTCCGCGCACACATAAACACACAGACAAACACACACACACACACACACACACACACAGCTTTGATTTTACTTTACCCATGGATGGAAAAAATAATTTTACTACCAAAAATCCTATTTCCATACCCCCCAACCCAAATCTTAACCTCTTCTCAAACCTTAACCCTTTCCAACAAACCCTCCAAAGTAACCAGATGATCATTAATTCAATACCTTACCTTCAGCAAGAGCCAAAATATAAAACATAATCATAAAACTGGAAGTATTAACCATAACCGTAAGCATAATTATACTCCTAAACCAAGGACCCAACCTTGGCCTGGAATTTGGTGTTTTCCTTGTGGGTACCAAAAAAATGTCCCCACTGTGGTGTTTTTTATACTTATCTGTACTTATAGGGTGCTTTAGTCCCAACCCGGCAAATTTTAGTTTTTAAGAAAAACAAGCACACCCAAACCCACATGCCTCACTTTCCAAAATGTATTATTTTGAAACACAAAAAATGCATTAGGTGTGCCCAAAAATAACCTTTTTTTATATGTATGTTTTATCAACAAAAAACATCAATTCTAATCTTATTGCTTTTTCGGCAGTTGTCTGCAGTGTGCTGGGAGCGAGCACGCTCAACAACCGAGAACAAATTAAAACTATTAAAACCTGAAAAATCTCTCGACTCTGACACTTCGTCGCTTTTCTCTCCGAGAGCTGCCAAGAGCGCTCGAGACGGAGCGGGGATGGAAGACGTATCACAGCGATGGGGACACGGAGACGAGAGCGGAAAATTCGGCAGCTGCAGCTTCAGGACGATGCGATGGGGGGGGATTCTGGATTCAGATAAAACTGAAACCTCAGAGATTAATCAGAGGATTAAAAGATCGCTTGTGCCAAGTATAGCCGCGTATGAGACAGATAATTATTTATGACGCTGTGTACAGACGTGCACGGCATTCACCTAAGAACGCTGTGGCCTTGATTTCAAAGAGAAATTAAACTAATGTCAGGGAGTATAAAAGCCATCCAAATGCAGATTAGACTAATCCCTAATGGCCAGGGCATTCAAACAAAGCAAAGAGATGTGACACGGGCTATTTTCTGCTCTGATCCCATTTCCGAATGGAATGTATGCATAAATAGACTGTTGAGCGACTGTTGCACAAGGAGTTTGATAGACACTGGTGAATCGTCCAGGGTTTCGCTATTCAATGTTTGGCAGCTCACTCACATGCGCACCAACCCAAGCCCAGGCGAGGAAGGATAAATCAGACAGACGTGTTGCGCATGAAGATATGTGCAGACATGATTACTGTAGCCCCAGAAATACTTCCTAGGGGTTACTATGGCTTTGGGAGAAAGCTGTCACATCTGCTGTGTCCACTGCAGAGATTTCGGCCACATTGCCGGAGAGCAAGATACAGTTCATGAATTTTTTTTTATTTTCGGCTCTTCGCTGGATGGGAATTTATATCAGAACAAGTTTAACCTCTTTGCACAGAATACAAATAATGCCAATTTTTCCTGATGTGCATGAACCTATTTAGGCTTTATAACTCAATATTTGTGCCACAGAGACTGTAAAAAATTATTCCAGTGAAGTAAGGCATTTGAAAATTCCTTTTTCAAAATTATTAATTAATAATTACATAATTATTTAGGAATTGAATTTTAAAATTTACGGACGCTGGCGTTTATATCTGCACAAACTGGGTAATTTTAGTTTTTTGTTAGCCCAGAAATGCTCAAAAATGTTAATTTCTCATCATATGTTCGTGCTTAGACAGACCCTCGGCTAAATGCTCAAGTTTGTGGGAGCTAGCATGTTCGAGAGTACAAATGTGACAATAACATTGTGCCCTGGAATGTGCATGAACATATTTGCACACTTCATCCTTGAAACTGCTGATGACATTTGAAACCAAGATTTCCAAAAACTAAAAAGTAAAAGCCCCTGTGGCCTTGACAATCAACCTACGCTGAATGGGCAGCGACTGTGCAATCGCACAGCGAGCATTTAGAAGCTTCATTCCCCTCTCTCATACGCGGCTCCATTTGACATCTGAAGAGCCATTAGTTCAACAATGTACGTTTTTTTTTTTATTCGCAACATGAATAATCCACCTGATTCCAATACAAAGGCAGCCGTGTCACTCGAGAGAGAAATTATACAGGGGGAGGGGAGACAGTGAAGAAAACTGAGTAAAGAAATACCAGGAGGGAGATCCAACAAAAGAAGTAATAAATAAAATGGAAGGGAGAGACTGAGTGTAAAGATTGAGAGAAAGAGAGTGAGAGAGGACAGAGAGAGGGGGGGGCTCCCCGAGCAAATTGTAATCTATGCAAATCAATAATTCTCAAATTGTGATTGAGATAATTATATGCAAATAAGGCAGCAGTACTTGAGAATTGAGCTATAACAGACACTTGGGGAGGCTAATGTTACACAATGAATGAAGATATTCATGCGGAACTAAAAAAAAAAAAGTAAAGAGTTGGGTTTGTTGACTGACCGAAGGGTGATGGCAGGTGGGAGAGACGGGGCTGGGAGCAGGACTCCACAGGTAAGGAGAGCCAATGCTGTACCAACTATTATACGCATCAGAGGGTTAAAATCCAAAACACACACAGACACACACGCACACACACACACACACACACACACACTGCTTCCTCATACGGCTCCTTGCCAATTATGCAGTATTTCTCCTGACAGGGCAGATAATTTGGATAGGACAAGAAAAATAGTTTGGGTAGCAGACTGTCATACTGAGGCGCACCTGAATAGGGAAACATGTCAAGAGAGGTGCGCACTGCTGGAAACTGTTATCTTCTTCTGCCAAGTTTCAACACGCAGGGAATAATAATGACGGAACATCTCATTACAGAAACACTTCTATCATTTTGACTTTGACTCATATTTTTATTTATTTTATTCTTTTTTTTTCTTTTTGCATTTCGGGGTTGAGGATGTTGCGTTCGAGTGTTATTGGTGAAAAAGACGAAGAATTCCTGCTCAGCGAGGCAGTGGCCATCTGTCATGTTCGATGATGCAGCAGTAGGTGAAAAATAGAAGGATATATGAAATGTTAGAGGAAAGTGCTGGGTCGCCATGTTCCTTTTTAATGAGTGAGTGGGGCATTTTGTATAGTATATAAAACTTTTTGACCAGTCTTCTGGAAAAAGCCGCATGTTGGGTGGTGGGTACCAGATTGCGAACTGGTGAAAAAATGAGGGTTCATAAAAAAATATTCTTCACGGTACGATCCCTGGAAGTTGAGATGAGTCATTACATTCTATTCTAATGATCTCCTTATGAAGAGAATCCATCTACCTGATACGGTGCCAGTCAACTGCTGAATGTAAAGTAATCTCGCGCTCGCAGTGCTATAATCCCTTCCTCATATTTTATTGCTTTTCTTAAGTTCCCCCCCTTTCTCTTCCTCCCTGAGTTATAAATGCCTGACCCAGATAGCGAGGCGTAATTAGTGATTTTAGGAGGTCCTGCGGACTTGTGTGGAAGAGCCTGGACACCGGATTTGTAGAACCTTATCTTCAAGGGACCAGACGATGGAACTGAGAGATACCGATACATGGAAAGTGGAATATTGTGCGCCAGACGTAAAAAAAAAAAAAAAAAGGAGTCAATGACGACTGCAATCAGTGCAGGTAGGTCACTGTTTCGGAGCCTATTTAAAGATCTCAAATTAGGTCAACTCGTCCCGATGAACGTGCAAAATAATGTTTTAAGGGCCCCAGTCATTCAAGGGCTTCAGGGTCACAAAAACACCCCCCCCCAACCCCCACACACCACCCTCCCACAGTACCCCGATCACGCATCGAAGGTCAATGTAAAGATTTCCTATGGTAACAAGATGAATATCTCGCACTCAGGAGAGGAGTTAAATTGATGTATATCTCCTCTGCCAGTTCCTCGCTCTAGGAGGTTCCGGCTGTGAACATGGGTCTCCAGTGCTATATTAAAGCTCATTAATATTCATGAACAGGTGGAGCCAAACCAGACCGTCCACTGCCACCAGTATTGTCCTTGCACGTGCCCCCTCATGAATATTAATGGACCGCATTAAATTGAAAAGCGTCTGTTTAAGTTGTGGAGAGGCAAGACCTTTTAGGGCAGGAGAACGGAGCTGACCATATAGTATGGGGAGGAAAATTTGGGTAAACAGGGTGGATCTGTGTTAATCTGTGGTCATCTGTAGGTCAGACTCTGTGACACGAAAGGGGTTTGGATGAATACATTCCCATAACCCAACAATATTATTACCATGTCAAAAACAGGTATGTAAATGTTACCCATCAGTAATGACATGATTTCTGCTTGAAATTCCCTCCAAATCAGTCACTGTGCATTTTCATTACTTTTGTTCCATTAGTCACTAAATAAACATGGCCTTGCCAAATTTGCTGATGAGCACTTAAAAAAAAATGAGAGGGTTTCATAACAGATTTTTTATTTTTTTTTGTTACATTTTTCATGTTTTTTTATGTTTTTGCGTAAACAGCCATGGACATTAACAGCCATGAAGTTATACCAGGGACAAGTATCTGTGTGCAAATATTTTGCCAAACTCTCGATGTATTACAGCGCAAAACGTTAACCTGCTGCACAGCTTTGCATGCATTACATAACATTAATCTAGCAGATGCTCTTGCCTGGAGAACCTGGATGCGTTCTCCAAATTTATGAGGGTAATTGAGCCGAAATGTTCAAACCGTACCAGTGCACACAGTGAGTAAGTAATAAAGTTTGGAACAAAAGCATATTGCTGGTATTATTATTATTGGGTGTGAATGCTGAAAGCATTCAAACCCTATGTTCTTCTGTTACCAAAATTCATTTTTTTTCTTATTATTATTCCGCCGCGTTTTTTGGCTCACCGTAACTTCAACATAATTCAACCGATTCAAATCATTCAAATTTCATCTTATTCCGTTCCATGAGGACATTATCGGAAACTTTCAGATTTTCTGTAACATTCATAGTTTTCTGGAAATTCAACGTTAAAATTCCAATTCCTATTAAATCCCATTCAAAAAAAACTGCCCTGAATGCGTTCCACAAACTTCAACCGATTCAAACCATTCAAACATCAAAATGTTCAGCTGAATTAGGAATCAACTGGAATGACTTTTCTAATTCCTAACATTCATACTTTCCGAGATATTCCAGGTTTTTTCCAAACCATTTTCCCATTGGAAATTAATTACGGAATCTTCAAAAATCACCACGATTTTAGTGGTCAATGATTTCAAGGATGGTTTTGATGGCGCGAGTTCGTATGTGCGAGTGGGCTTTTTTCTTTTTTTTCTTTAATCTTCCATATGTTCGGGTCTGATCCTTAACCCGTCTGTGCAGATGTTGATTCCAGCGAACATGGAGCTGCTCTATTTATGCACGCAGTTACAATATTCTCTCAGTAGATGGCACACCCGGCAAAGTTATTGAATATTCACCAGCAAGCAGACCTCGAACACTGTCCACTTTAGAATATTGACGAGTTCAGTCCCATCCCTGTTTCTCAGGAGTCAACTGCAGTTCGGCCAATTGCCGGTGTGTAACAGCACAGTGAAATTTGAATACCGAAAGGGCCTATTTCACCAACCTGAGTTCTTGGCAGTTAAAGCCTCATACAGAGACAACTAGAGAGGCAATTCCTGAAGAAATTGTGAGTGTGAATGCTGCACGCTGAACCCACACTGCGATGCTGTCTTGAATACAATAAAGTTTGAATGATTTGAATGTTTGCTGACGCCACACTGAATAGCTGCCATGAAAATATAATATTTGAATTATGTAGAATACTTGAATGTTTATAAAAAAAACTGAAAGCTGAGCAACGAAAGAATGAAAACAGTTGCTGGTAGCTATATGCTGGAATAGGATCTCGAGCTATTGTTTTTTCTGCTTTGCCATTTTTACTGTAACGTGTTGTCTTGGACACACCCAGCAAAAAGACCGTTCTATTCCCGCACTCAATGTGCTTTCGCTGGAGACGAAATGTTTTTTTCCCCACTAGAGTTCCGGACACCAACAGAAACTCATTTGCGTACAGCCAATCGGCGACCTTGTGCCGGACTTCTGAAGGAGTGTCTCGAGACAGTTAATTTTTTCTCTTCACTGGCTTTGCACTAATAATGTAAAAATAGCCGAGATTGCGTCAGCTTATTCTAGAAGATATGAATGCTCTGAACAGATGATTTTAACCAATCCTAGCTGGAAACATTAAAAATGATAGGCAGGATTGGAAACGGCCAGTGCATTTTCAAATGAAGTACATGAAGATTTTGTGTCCTGGAGCTGGTTTCAGCGACTGTACCAAGTACTATACCGGAAATTCTTTCACTGAGTTTGACGCAGAATTATTCTTTTAGAGTTGTCTTTGTCTCTTAAAAAACGACAGTTTTGAGATGTGGAAAAAGGCCAGCGAGGGCAGAATCGAACCGCAAATGATCCATATCTAAGATATTTGAGGTTGGCTGAGTCATGTAGTCCAATGGAGATTTTAGCGCAGGCGTTTCTTTCAGATTGCGACTTCTAACTCAAAAATGGTAAGTCAAATCTAGGAAATGGATATACCATACGAAAGAGGAGAGTCAGCTGAGTAATATATGTCAAAATTGTGTTCGTAGTGCCAAAAATATGGAAACACAAGCAAGTTAGAAAACTGCGTTTAGCCTTTGCAACCTGCATGTTCTTGTCGCATTTAACATTGGAGTTAATGGAGCTTCGGTGAGCGGTCCCGCCGCTTTTCGGCTCATACAGCCAAAACTGTAAAGAACGGTAAAGAAATTGTCCAAGTGTAGGTTAACATTTTACAGTTTGAATGACGTTTCTAGCTAAAAGTATGACAGAGTGAAAAATAGCTGAAAATAGCTACATTTTAAAAAATCTGTTTCATTGTTTCCTATGGGACAAAAAAATAAGAAAAAGTGAAATATTTTAAAAAGTATAAATAGTATGAAAGAGAAAAATAATAGCAATAATGTCCAGAAAAAGCTGCACGTTTTGATATTTGAATTGTTGAAATTGCACAAAGTATGTAGGACTAGTTTAATAGGGTAGAACGGCGGAAGAAGTAAGAATAATAATAATAATAATAACAAAAAGTATAAAGAAAATGGCCGACATGAAAAACAATAGTGTGAATACTTACTTGTGAAGCAGCTCAAGGTTTGAAATCATGAACAATCTAAAAGACTGCCAGTCAGTCTGCCTGCCTGTCTGTGTCTGTCTCTGTCTTTCTGTGTCCATCTTGGACATTTTAGATTGCAGTCTTTTTTTTAACTGTTAAAACATTCAAACCTTGAGCTGGTTCATGTTTAATTCATTCATTCAATCATTCATTCATTCTTTCTTTGTTCAGCTTTCTTTCTTTCTTTCAGTTTTTTTCATAAACATTCAAGTATTCTACAAAATTCAAATATTATATCTTCATGGCAGCTATTCAGTGTGGCGTCAGCAAACATTCAAATCATTCAAACTTTATTGTATTCAAGACAGCATCGCAGTGTGGCTTCAGCTTTCAGCATTCACATTCGCAATTTCTTCAGGAATTGCTTCTCTAGTTATAATTATTATTTTTATCTCTGCTAAGGAGGTTATGTTTTCATCCCTGTCTGTCTGTCTGTCTGTCTGTCAACAAGATAACTCAAAAAGTTACAAACAGTTTAGCATGAAATTAGGCAGGTTGATAGGTGGTAGTCCAGGGATGAGTTGATTTAATTTTGGAAGTGATCCAGAACATATCCTGCAGATAAAAGAACAGATATACGGCATGGCCGAGGTATGCGCTCCACCGAGTGCTCTCTAGTTTATATTTTGGTTTCACTACATAAAAATTACAGCACTTTAGTCTGCCATTTCACTGCACACAAATGGCTTCACAGGTTTATCTGACTCATAAGGTGTTCAATTACCTCATTACTGTGGGCATAAAAGTACTTTCAAAATATACTTTTAACGATCAGGTTTCAGTGGACATTGGAGTCCATCCTTGGGATCTGTTAACACAAAGACTAGAACTGTGCCAGTGGAAGTTAAGGAAACTATTATGAGACAGAGGAATACAAAAACAAAACTCCAGCCAAATCTTAGGCTACCGAATTTCAACTGTTTGTTTCACCATTAAGATGAATCTGTTAAACAGGGTGTTTGGTACAAATAGTCTGATTCACTAAAGACCTCCACTGATGATGATCAAATAACTCTCACTCAAATGAAACCAAACCAACAAAGCCCAGTGCAACAGATTGTAAAAATATTAAGACGGCTGGCATGGTTGTGTCGGCCTATCCTGTCCATAGTATCTTGTCCACAAACACAAGTACAGAGGCTACACTGCAAGACACGAACTGCTGTCACAAAACCGTTTGCGACAACGTACCAAAAAATGAATAAAAACATGACTTTGCAGTTTACAGCGCGACTGAAGCGCTAATGCTAATTAGACATGCTACACACAAACCAAAATGCACACCTGGACACAGATACACACAAACCCATAACTCCTGCCAACCCGAAAATGACAAAAAATGAGCAAGAATAAAGGGTGCAGGCGCTGTTCTTTAGAGGAGGAGGCAGGGAAAGATTTCATCAGAAAAGCTGCTGCTTGAGGGGTCTACAGAGTCCGTCAGAGGGAAAACAAGGATTCAGTTGTTCTGACCACTGCAGCCTTACCCAGCATGCTTTGCAGCAATAGCTGCCTGAACTCTGTGGTCAGCCATTGAAGTGGAATTCAGGAGCACTGTTGCAGGCTGTTAGATATTTTTTTCCACATCTTTAATTTCTAGAGGAGATGGAATGAAAGTGTGACGAGGGGAGGGGAGGGGAGGGGAGGAAGAGTGGCTCTTCTTCTCTGGATTACAGATTCCTGCGGGGGTGCCAGTGCCTGAATAAACTCCATCTTGAATGTCATCTCAGAAGCTGGCTAATGGAGCAGAGGCAGCACAGATGGCTGACACTTTTACCTAACCCAATTATGGAAGCAGATTTCGGCTGGAGAGATTGAGTGCACAGCTAAAGTGTCTCTGTAATAAAAGGTTTCCTAAAATCTGTTCTGCATCAGTCGGAGGACAGAGTCTGACTCTAAGAGCACATAAGGTAACCACACAAAAAGCAAAGGAGGAAACAGACAAAGGTATGCAGGTGTACAATGCACACTGTTCACATTCCACATGCTCACAATCAGTTCATCCCTTTGTACCTGAATTCAAGGCCATTTTTACCATATGAATAGCATGGATGGATCACATTCACACTCAAAATCACATTTATAGCTGAGACCTGCCAAAAACCAGAAAAACACACACACACACACACACACTCTCACACAAAGGCATGCACACACATACACACATACACATACACACAAACATGCACACATACACACACACATGCACACACACACACACACACACACACACAAACACACACGCACGCTCGCGTACAATGCACTAAGACATCGACAAAGATGAAACACATGCACTCGTATACACAGACCATGTGCATGCACACACACGTATGCAAGTGCACACACACAAAGCACACGGACATCCACGAAGATAAAACACCTGCGAACATATACACAAACCTTGTGTGCACAAAGTACACATGCACGCACACACACATAGATGCTCACACATACGCACACACACACCCACACACATACACACAAAGCACACAGACATCCACACAGATAAAACACCTGCGAACATATACATAAAGCATGTGCGCACACACACACAAGTACACACGTATGCACACACACATAGACGCTCATATGTACGCACACAAGCACACACACACACACACCCACACACATACACACAAAGCACACAGACATCCACACAGATAAAACACCTGCGGACATACGCACAAACCACACGCACACACAGACACACCCACACACAAGCACGCACATATGCTCATACACGCAGACGCACACACGCATGCACGTACACATGCAAGCACACACACGCATACATGTACACATACCCACCCACCCACACACACACACACACACTCAAAGCGCACAGACACCTACACAGATTAAACAAGTGCACCCGTATACGCAAACCACTTGCACACACATAAAAAGACACACAACACGTACACAAGCACACACACACACGCACACAGGCACAGCGACACTAACCCACCCACACAAAATATCCCTTTCATACCGTCAGCAGTTAGAAGAAAGTCTTTGCGAGATTAAAGTTGGTATCTGCCGAGCAGGGATTGGACGGATTTAAGGAAGGACATGTCTGAAATTATAAAAGGTGCGGATCACATCAGAGGCTTTACAAACTCATAAAACCAGCAAGAATCATTGCCTATAAAATCTGCTCAAAATGATGTGCAAGCCTATAAACTAAGTACAGCCCATCTTAAAACACAGCCAGAAACACAATAAAATACTGCAGGAACAGTCAAGAATTTTCTAACTACATACATGCATAAAATGCATGGGAACAGCAACACAGCTCTCCCCAGCATCATGTTTGTCACACAGTCAGAGAATGGACACATTAATACAGAGTAACAGTTCATGGAGGTGCTTTTGAAATTGAGCTGGAGACTCATACATTCGACATCACTTCCTGCCCTTTCACAGGCAATGCTTTATGGGTCAGATTCATTTCCTGTGCAGGCACCAGGGTGTTTATTCTCCATTATCGGCTCATAAAATGAGATGAGATGACATGACAAGACTTCAGAAAACTTCAACTGAGGAAGTGACCCTCTCTCCTTCAACAAAAGAGCATGTAGTGCTGATCGCACAGAAACAGACATTTCACCAGAAGGAGTGAGGAGTGAGCCCACCGTAGCTGTCGACCGCTGTGCCGTTCCGCAGCACGGCGATTACGCTGCATTGCATTAGCCAGCATCCGCCATGTAAATTTATGGGCTTATTAAGAGCATCTGTTAAGTGTGCAGTAATGATGGGGCCGCCCTCGATATCTTCTTCTCTGCTTCTCCTTTTAGGGGACACAGTGAAAGATCTTTGTTTTTCAGCCCCACCAATGAAATTGGATGGGCCACATGTGATTGCCCATATTTCTTAATTTATTTGTTAGTTTGTCTGTCATTCTGTGAAAAAATATTATTTAAGACTACTGGGCCAATTTGGACCAAACTAAGGTCTATGTCTACAATTATACAGACATAATCAAGACCTTTCAGTCTTTCTGTTTGTCTAATTATGAGAACTATCCTGTTGTCTAATTATGAGAACTATCCTGAACACCAATGTCAAATGCTGCATTTTTTTTTTTTTTTTAATTTAATCTGGCTTTAGATGTTTACTTTTTGCTTTCCACATTGCTGTTGCTGAATTTAAAAAGTATATTTGAAATTCCTAATGCTAACTTAAAAAATATTTTTTTAAATAAATGTTTGTATTTCATTAAATGCGGTTGATTCAGATATGTTGGCCTTGACAGAGCCCCAAAGTCAGCATCATCATGGCTGTTTGTAATTACTTGTAGGGACGGACGCAAGTGAGACAATCAGTCTGCAGGAGAGCGGCGGCAAGTTCTCCACTCTGCTCAGAACAAGCGGAGAGCAAATCATCTTATAAAACAGGACAGGGTCCCAAATTTTTTGGCAAAATGTTGTTACACCAAATATTATTTTATTGGTTTGATTTAGTTTTTAACAGTCCAAAGCTCAGGATAGTACATTTCACAGTTATTAGAAACTTTGAATTTAATTATTTTTGCAAGCATATTTGCCCTATGAAATTGCTTTAAATGTGCATGAGGGGGCGCCCCGGTGGCACATCGGTCTAAGCGCGCGTACCATAAAGGCTGTGTCCTTCTCGCGGCGACCTGGGTTCGATTCCGGCTCGGATCATTTGCCGCGTGTCATCCCCATGTTTCTCCCCAACTTTCCTGTCTCTCTCTGCACTCTAACTGTCAAATAAAGGTGAAAATCCCCAAAAAAAAATCTTTAAAAAAAAAAATGTGCATGAGACTTTTGCACAGTACTGTATGGCCTTGTTTGATCAAATTTTGCTTGATTTAGGTTTATTTGTTTATTTGTATTATCCCCCCCCACCTGTTTTTCTTTGTTCTCAAACCCCTCCCTCTGTGTAAGAACAAAGTTATTGTTTATAATAAAGCTAACCTCCCAAGAGAAGAAAAATGAAGAAGAAGAAGAAATCGGACCAACCTAAACAGGAAAGTAGGCAATATTAAGTTCTGTAAGTGATTCAATTCTGGGGACGTTATGGTGTGCTGCTAAGATGTGCCGCTTTAGAAAAATAAAATTGTTTTTTGGTCACATCTCAAAAACTAATTCTCATATCAGCTTGCTGTTATTGCTTAATATCAATTCAGTCAAATATATAAAACTCAAATGTAACGTTACCACAGCATTTTGATTGTTTGTTACCACAAGTTAAAGACTTTCCGTCAGAAGTGAAGTAGCGGGTTTTTCAAAATTTCTTTAAAATAATGGGTTCTAGAGCCTTCTAGATGAAACTGAATTTCCCATAGAGGGATACAATTTGCATAGCAAACAGATATAGTTGTGTTTAAAAAACAATAGAATACTTTGTGACATGATATGATGACATTGGGATCACAGTTTGGGGGGCTATGTTCTCCATTGAGTACCCCACTAGCTACTGAGATTATTGAACTAAATAATTCCTCACCATCAATTTCCTTATGGGCTACTCAATAAATACATAGTATTAGTACATGGGGCAAAAAGAATGACTGGACTTTACTGAGCTCTATATCGCTGCAGATAATAATTCGGCCCTTTGCAAGTCTGCAGGCAACCGATGGCCATTAGCCATTCATGGAGTGCAGAAGATAAAGGGCAGACGTTAAATCACGTCTCATCATCAAAGCTTTCATTTAAAATCCTTTTTTTCTGCACTTCCATAACGCAATCGATCGCGTTTTTATGGGCGATCATGAGGGAGAAATTTGGACAGAGGGGAGGAAATGGAGAAAAAGAGAATGAGAGAGAGAAAGAGGGAGGTGAACAAGAGCGGGGAGAGTTTACGGTTGTTTTGTCCCTCTTGCGAACCCGGCACTGGAGTCTCAGAGAAAATGTGACTAACGGGATCAAAAATCAAAATAGCGGTAACGGCGAAATGGCGGACTGGGGGATCGTATTCGAGCAGGGATGGATTAATTCTCTTTAATACACACCGGGCATATTTGAAAATCGCACTTAAATGGCTTTTTTTTTTTTTTTTGGAGGCTGATGAGAGGGTCAGATAGTTAGCGGAGACGTTCCCACATCGATCTTTTTCCCTCAGCTAAGTGGCGTCCCTGAAGGGGGTGAACAAAGCTGGGATTTCCACCTCTGTTTTTCTGCACTTCTAAACAGCCGCTCAGCAGCTTCTGACACTTCAGCGAAGACTTAACCCCCACGAGAGTTCCCAGTTTTAAAACATAAAACCTAATCACCCTCGTTGTCGAAACCAGCTTGGATGAAAAGCCGTTTTTGCGAATGTTGTTGACAGTCAACAGAAATGAGTGAAAAGAAAGGAATAAAAATAAAGGCGAAAAAGAGGAAGACAGCGAAAATAACAGCTCTGGAAGCCTAGATGCTCATTTTAGAACAAACAGGCGCATTTACCCTTCCTTCTCCTTCAATGCTGTGAGATTGAAGCACATGCCAATGATGTGATACAAAAGGGGAGATATCGTCGGATGAAAAGGGACACATTGCTTCTGTCATCTACCTCACAGATCTATATTACGTAGCTGACTTTTTAATTAACCTGCAAATTGTGCAGAGCAGTGCAACTACGCTAAACAAAAATACAACTGCAATACGTACTATTATGAGAAATATGACCATGTTCAGAAACTCACTGTACTTTCATTGAGTGTTGATAGATTGTATGACTATATTGAAATACATTGCAATCACTGATTGAAACAGACAAACAGGAATCTCGCAGCAGTGTAAATTATTAGGGAATGGGGGTCTATTGTCCACATTGCATAAATCAATATTGGGTACGTCTGCTGTTGGCCTGCTGCACTGCTACACATCTCCGCCGTTCGGACCAAACCAAATGGTCAATGGCGACTTGGGGGACGTGTTACTCTTCATGAGCTGTAAGGATTTCGCGTATATTGGCCGGAACTGGGAATCAATGACAAACTTGCTGGTCGAGGATGCTTGATGGGGGCCAAATCCGGAGAATAAGCCAGCTATTCAAGCGCACCAATGTTTTCAGACCTTATATGGTTGTTTGAGTATCTCAGGCGCAGCTGATTTCCAGGTATTTTTGCATACAAAAAGTCACTGAAGTTTAAAGAGACTGGTGTGGACAACAAAAAAATCCAGTGAGCGGAGATTCTGCGGGAGAAATCGCCTTGTAAATGAGAGAGGTGGGAGGAGAATGGCCAGAATTGTTCAAGCCTACAGGGGGGACAGTAATTCAAGCAGTTTTATGTAAGGGAGCGTTACTGAACCCACAACATGTTGACCCTTGAAGTGGACAGACTTCAGCAACAGAAGACCACCCCAGTTTCCACTCTTTTCAGCAAAGATACATTAACTAGATAAATGCAGTAGGAGAAATCACACTTGGAACGATTGGCATGTGGGATGTTTGGACGGACAAATACGCCAAACAGACTTCTTATACTGTGGGAAAATGACAAAGGAAGAAATATCAGTGAGTTGTGAGTGACCAGTGAAAGAGGCCGGTATGTTGAGAAGCTACCAGTGAGTTGAGAGTGACCAATGAGAGAGGCAAATATGTAGAGGAGCTACCGATGAGTTACAGTCAACCAATGAATGACACCAGTGGGCAAACAGGCAGCAAATGCGAGAGACCGATGTGCGGAGAGAAACCAAAGGAAGAGGCCATTGAGGGACCAATGGCAAGCGTGCTGGAACTAAAAACCGGAGGCCGGTGCCAAAGCCAGATGCCAGAGCCACCGAGGCAGATCGAGATTTGTGCTCAGTCTACCACCCCTAAAGATGAGTTATGTGACTGGGAGCTCAAGAGGAGCTCGCGTCAGCAGAAACTGAGCACTCGCTGGCTGCACCAAGTGCTGTTCTGGGGGAAAAAATAAAAAAAGAGAAAACCTTTCTTTTATATATGTAATCAACCTTCATCTTGACAATACACGACAAACAACAGCCATCTTCCCATGTTCCTCTTCCGATACTGGCTGCAGGGAGACATATAACTGAGTATAATAACTCACGCTCTGCGAGGGACGCAGTGAATCTTCTGCAAATAAAATTTCACAGGATTTTTTTGTTCTCTAAAAGTGAACTCGTGAACTACTTTCCCAGCTGATAAACTAGCGAATGAAATGACTATGTCGAAAAGCTCGAGAAGTCTGGCTCTGCCTGGTAATATCCTTGATGTTACATGTTGTGACCAAAATACTGTCATCAGCATATTATATTCAACATTATTCCCAATGCATGCCGGCAGAGAAAATGATCTCGGGACAAAATGTTTCTCATGACCTCTCAACTGTTTGTTAGCTGTATTACAGTCCGAGTAATGAGCATCAACTTTTAATGTCTGAACTGCAGCAAAACAAAGATAGTAATTAAGCTTTTTAATTGATTTGTAGTTGTTCGTCGAAGCTCATCGACTGAAGTTGTACTCGAAGATGTACACTTAATTTGAAGTTCTTTCAAAATTAAAATAGCTGTGATTTTGTCTAATTGGACAGATGAGGCTTGATAATAAGCCCGTCCCTGAACCGCCATTACAGTCATATCGTGTAAGGCTGAATAGCGCGCTGTGAAATGTGTTGTCCCTAGATGCTTCTCTGGAACAGCCTGTTTGGAGAGCTATTCCAAATAAACCCCACATGCCCTTCCCTACGGCTCTGCCAAAATCCTGCCTGTAGCCACCAGGCCCCAACCTGGACAGGACAACCCCTATGACAGGGCACATGCTAATGCTAATGCGCAATCAACCGAGTGTCCCTTCACTGCTTAACTCAGCTGGATTACTGTTAGTGATGTAATGCCAACAGACCCATGCACGCACACACTCACTCACACACCCACACACACACACGCACACACACAAACGCGCGCGCACACACACACACACACAAACACGCACACATACAAATACAGACTTTGTGTGATCAAGAGCACTACTCACAAATGGAGGCATCATCCTGTAAACTGTATCCAAATCTATAGCATAATTAGCTGACTGAATGATTAGAGAATAAAGCAGGATTAACTGTGGACACTAACTTGAACGCTGTTCAATGCAAATGGATATTATTTACAAGTGTTATAATGGCACACACTAAAACACAAACATGTTAAAGTGGTGGTATGACAAGAGTGATTGCATAAAGATTGTTTCAGCAAAATGATGAGATTCAGGAAGTGATAAATAATGAAGAACTTCACTTGGAATCTTAACGGGGCGCACGTACGCAGAGTTCAGGGGCAATTTCCTCAATTTTCCTGTAATTTCCTCCAGAGAGCAATTTTCTCACTTTGTCAAAGTGAGTGGTTGGCAAGAACATACCACTTGTAATTTGCATCATGATGACTCCTCCGATATAATAAAGCCTGGATTCATAATTTAGACTTCAAATCTGACAGCTTCACCTTTATGAGCCATCTGACGTCTCGCTGTCAGTAACGCAGGCTTCTCTGCATGGTATCTCACTCTCTCCATCTCTAACACACACACACACACACACACACACACAGGCGCGCGCACGCTGTCAGTAATGCAGGCTTCTACAAACGCTGCACACACTCTCACCCTCTCTTCATCTCTAACACACACACACACACACACAAACTAACACACACGCAAATACACACATGCCCATGCACACAAACATACACACAAACGCACACGCACACACACACACACACACACGTTCACGCAATGTCAGTAATGCACACTTCTACAAACTGTGAAGCACTCTCTCTTCACCTCTCACACACATACAAACACACGCCAATACATACGCACACACGCGCACACAAACACACACACACACACTGCTCATACTCTCACATGCTGAAATACAGATATCAGGTTGCACACATGCAAATCTCCCAGTGCTTTTTGCTTCCTGAATGAGTAATAAAATAACCATTCCCCAAAAATAAAAAAGAAGGACAAAAATTATACTTGAAAAACAGGGTCAAATTGCTTATTTGGAATTCTTCACTCTTCCTCATGAATTTTATTCCGGAGAAAAACGAGGTAAACGGCACTCAGAATAAATTCCCCCATCGTGGCTAAGGCAGCCTAGCTCTGCGCCTGTAATTCACAATTCTGCCCAGGGGGGTTTTGAGCGGCAGACCTATTTGAACGTGAAATCAATAAATCGTGACGCGGGCACGCTCTGTATTGAATGTGTTTGGTCCTGAGGCTCGGCTCGGCTCGCGGAGAGGTTTTAAAGCAGAGGAAAAGAGCGCTCCTTGTGTTACAGCGAGGTCTTGATTAATTGCATTGTGCCGGGCAGCCGAGATGGGAAATAACCGCATTTCTCCACAGCGTCAGTCACGTCAGACTAAGGAGAGACAGCCCACCGTCCGGACGGGGCAATATCATCCTGAACAGATCACTGCTCTGACGTATAAAAACCCGAGAGCGCCATGATGCATGAACCACCGGCCCTACGGGATTCAGATCAATTTTCCTTCATTGCCCACATCAAAGTACTTTTGGGATGCTGGCCTGGATCAAATATACTGTGCATTAACCCTTAAAGTGCTAATTGCTACTATAGTCAAACAAAGTACAAAATATATGAAGCAAACTTTGAGATTTCAGCCTTCAAAAGGTCAACATTTTGGTCCATTTTTGGTTTCAGTGGCCTTTAGAGGGGTTCACAGGTACCTGCTAGCCCTTCTTAAGGTCATTTGTCGACTAAATAATGAATGATTAACTTTTGGAGGGATGGGATGAGTAAAAATTAAACACTTAAAGCATTAATCCACATGATTATACTTGAAAAAAAAAAACATTTATTAAAAATGTAAGCATTGCTCCTATTTGGGGTGAGCACAAACACACAAAAACTATTTCAGTGGCACATTTGGACCTACTCGAAAACGAGATACGACATCAAGGCGTCTTCAGAGGATAGGAAACTTGAATCAAATCCTCAGAGTCCGTTTGCGAAGAAACGACGGAGCCATCAAGGAGAGTTAGCGTCGAGGATGAGCGTCGACTGAATCAATCGGCGAGAAAACAGAATGCGCTTTAATAATCGCACACAGAGCAAGTCTCTCCTTATCATTAATGCAGATGGAGGAAGTGCTTTCAGAAGAAGTGATTTTTTCGTTAGCGGGGGAGCAGTGTGATGTTCCTGTTACACAATGCTACAGAGGCTTCACCCCCGTCACACAGGCCACATGGGGACAGAGTCTGTTATCATAGCGACTGTAAACAGCAGTCCCCCATGTGGAGCCCATGACACCAATCGGCCCGGGATCGAAAACCAGAGGAGACCAGCGGCATCGAGTCGAGTCCCTTTCAGTCCTGCAGCAGAAGGAAGAAAAGTGCTCCTCGCTTATCTTACCCCCGGTTACAATAGCAGGTGGCTCACACTGAGAGACGGCGGGAGAGAAACCGAGAGAGCGAATGCGACATTTCGGCCGCCGGGGCGTCAAGGCGGGGGGGGCGGGTAGAGAGAGGGGGGATCGCATTACACAGCTGTCAGATTAAAAAGGTCAACGTGCAAGTCCAGCCCCGAACACGGCTGACCGTCGCCCGGCTCCGAACTTTTGCATGGCGGCCATTTTAAGACAACAAACTAGCGCGGAGGAGCCTGGAATATAATCTCGGTCTAACTGAGGACATAAAAAACTCCTGCGTTAATGGATTTTTCTCCCTCTGTTTTTATCAAGCTGCAGACCTCGGTACAAATTGCACAGATGTCCACATGCTGAATCTGACACATCCCAGCAGATGGGGGTCACTAGCATGGAACAAGGCCCTGGAGAGATTCGTGCACATCCCAGTCTCCGTGCCGAACAGCTTTGGATCGACACCCAACATCCCCCCCCCCCCACACACACACACGCACACACAGACACACACACTCGGCCTGGTCATTGACAGCATTAGTATTCCACCTTAGACTCTTCCCCAAGGCAGCTGGAGCCAGATGCTTAATTTTTCGCTTATAGTTTCAGGACGGAAGACAATTCAATCTCCTCGACTCCAGCGTGGGAGTACGGATGTCTGAGCTGGAATATATTTCTGTGCGTTGAGTGCATAAGGACGTCTGTGCTGCTGTTTTCTGTGCATGTGTTCATATGCATGTGCAGGCATATATTGAGAAACTTCTCTGGTGGCTATGGTCTACGCGAATGGGCATATCTTCACTATGAGTGTGTGCTTGTGTGTGTGTGTGCGTGTGCGTGTATGTTTGCATTTTCATGTGTCTGTGTATGTGTATGTGTTGGCTTTGGCATTTGTGTATATGAGAGTGTTTGTGTTTGCGTGGGTATGTGCGCGTTTGCGCAATAAAGTATGTCAATTTGTATGTGTGTGTGTGTGTGTTTGCATGTATGTGTGTGTGTTTGCTAATACGTGTTTTTGCATGTGTACATGTGTGTTGGCGTGTGTGTGTGTGTGCATGTATGTTTGCATTTTCATGTGTCTGTGTATGTGTATGTGTTGGCTTTGGCATTTGTGTATATGAGAGTGTTTGTGTTTGCGTGGGTATGTGCGCGTTTGCGCAATAAAGTATGTCAATTTGTATGTGTGTGTGTGTGTGTTTGCATGTGTGTGTGTGTGTTTGTGTTTGCTAATACGTGTTTTTGCATGTGTATATGTGTGTTGGCGTGTGTGTGTGTGTGCATGTGCATGTGTGTTTGAGTGCGTGTGTGTTTGCATGTGGGTGTGTTTACTTGTGTGTGCATGCGTGTGTGTGTGTGTGTGTGTGTGTGTGGTAATTCCACCTACAGGAATCAGTGGCATTTTGAGGATTGTGATGTAAATGAGGGCACTGGCCTGATTTTACAGGAGAGAGAGGGAGTGTTACTGAAACCTCATTTAACAGCCCCACTGAGATAAGGAGGCCACTCATACACACACATGCGCGCACATGCACGCACGCACGCACACACACACACACACACATGCGCATGCAAACACACACACGCGCGCGCACACACACACACACACACACATGCGCGCACATGCACACACACACACACACACACACACACACACACATAGGGGACAGTGTGGGGAAAGGCCATTATCATCCAGGAAACGACATCAAACCAAGTTAGGCTTGTTCTCCAGTTAGATATCAGTGGAAAGCTGCCATATATTGGGCATCATCAAACTGAAGACACTTCACAACATTTTCAGTGTGAGACAGCTTGCTCATGGTGATGTGTAGTGACAAGGTTAAAATAGCTCTAATGCGTCATTCCAAGTCAATAGCATGATCTGACATGACAGGTACCAAACAACACAAGCACGGTGCTAAACTGACATTTGTTTCTTCAGATGATACTCCGCCTCACCCACTTCCTCAAAAATAGGTCTTCAGGCTCGTATTTGCAACTCTCAGCTCTCTCTAAGCTAGTGTTCCTCAACTTTGGTCCTGGAGCCCTCCTGTACACTGGGTTTTCTTCTAACCACAATGGCAATCGCAGGATTTTAAGCTGTTAATTTGTCCTAACTAGGTGCATGTCATGTTTTGAGCTGTTATCTATGTTTTTGAGCCACATTTCACCGAAATATCCATGCATGCTAAAGTCCCTTGAACATATTTTGCTTTTATTTTTCTATATTGTGAGTAATTTCATGTAATAACATTTTTAAACAGATACAATTAGACATTGGAATATTCAGTATGCAACAAATTATCACTAGTATTTAAAGTTCTTTAAAAATACTCTGCTTGAACTTAAAGGGCATCTAAAGTTGATTCTCAGACGGGACGTTGAACGTACAATGTTTACAAACAAATCCATCAATGTTTACAAACAAATCACTCGCTTTTGTTGACATCTTGCATTGTCACATGACCAAAATGTTTTGTGTACATGCGTAGATAATCCTTCTATTTCATTCGTTTGCGCAGGAGCGGTTCGCTGATTAGCCGATAACAAAAACAATGGGAATCGACTTTAGATGCCCTTTAATTACACAAATGAGATAAAACAGGTTTGACACTATCGTACATTTGCGTCATAAATGGTAGGTTTTCGAGACCATGCATTAATTAGATTTCACTAATTAGGAACCGTCTAATTCTGTCATGTGATTGTTTTAATTATTTCCCTCTTTTTATACAGATTTTTTCCCCAATACATCAAAATGCGGCTATGGATTTTTTATTATTCACTGCATGCTTTGATGTTTTTCTTAAAATACGGCTTAAAAGGTTAAATAACTGTATTAAGCGTGAAAAGTACTAATTAAGGGGAATTTTAGTTTTTTTTAGAACCAAGGTCCCTTTCCCAGGTTACAAATGATCAAGTATAACCATCTTTATCGGAAAAGTTAAGGATGGTCCAATATTCAGAACAGTTACGCAGCTGCAACTAACTTAAACTAAATGGTGAGCATAGGGCATGAAGATAAACGTTCAGAAAGCACATAAAATGCACATTTTCGAAGGCAGGGGAACTCACCGTGCAGTTGAAGGTGTATCTCGATGTTCCAACTCGTAATACATCAGAAAGCACATTCCCTATCGTGTTTTATTGAGCATTTCTTTTAAGCCATTGAATCCAAATCTATTTTTATGGATTCATCCGCACCACAGACTGGATGTTGAACTTTTTTCTGGACTTTGTAGTTTTACAAACATAGTAACTCATTTTGCTGAGAGTAAAGAATTGCCAGAAAGACTAAAAAACTATCTGCTCTGCTCACAGATTTGGTTCAAAAGGCAAAGTGGAATTTTACAGTGTATTAAACTACACATAATCCAGTATAGTTTGCCAAATAGCTGTTCAAAAAATTTAAAAGATAAAAAGAATGTCATTGATAGGCAAAAATTAAGAGAAGACAGCATTGACTGCTCGGTGAGTTTCCTGACTTTGAGAATGCAAATTTTTTGTGCTTTTGGAAGGTTCCACTGCACGCCCTATTGTCCCTCCTGCTACGCTCTGAATGCTGAACCATCCTTCAAATTGTTATTTATGTATTTATCTATTTTTGATAAAGATGGTTATATTTGATCATGGATGACCCAGGAAAAGAGCCAATATTCCAAAAAAAAAAATAAAAAATCCCCTCTGCGACGAAGTAACAGTTAAAATCCAATGATTGCAACTGTGATCAGAACAAAACCCAGCACATACAGTTGGCTCCCAGGATTGACGCTAACAACCACTGATCTAAGCTAGTGGAGGCCTCGAACATTTTGAGTCATCCTCACGTATTCATTGGCATAATATACAGCGAGGAAGGGGGCGTCGGGTGTCAGGGCACGACTCCTGATTATTTTTACTGGGGGCGGCGATTTAACCTTAACCCCGCCCTCCCCCCACATTTAAACTGAAATTACGCCCAGGACCACATCCCATCTACACATCCTGATCTAGCCCACACAGCACGGGCGAGGAAGTATCATCACGACTGTTGTGTTAAAAGCATGCCATTATTGTTAACATTTAACAAATGCCAAGTATAGAACATTAATTATAGTTCATTTTTCAGCACAAACTGTTCCACACAGGACAAAACGTGCCACCAAAAACAATAGCTATGCGTACTCGCCGTTAGAAACAAATCGTACGGACTGACCATACTGACACTTCATATAACACACAGAGGCATATGTTGGGAGGACGTACACACTACCATATCTGAACAAATATGTAGAGGGTATAGGCAGAGTAGCCTAATGGTAGGTTGCTTGACTATAGAATTGCTGGTTTAAGTCCCCAGTGGGACTTGAGATTCTGACTTGATCTCCAGAGATGAGGTTGAGGGGGGAAAAAAAGAGAAAAAAACAACTGCTGTTGGGCTCTTGAGCGAGCCCCTTAACCCTAAATTTATTCCAGGGGTTCAACCCTCTTTCCTCTCTATCGCTCCTCACTTGCTATTGTTCTATTTGGCATTTCTCTAGGGTGTCCTAGAAAAAGATACATATTCACAAAGGAACTTCCTTGGTAAAATAAAGGTTAAAAAATTGTTTGTCCCCAGCTAGTGGGTTATTGGCACGCTGAATGACACAAAATACCAAAACCCACTCTATTTACCAGCAGAAATGAGCACAATACGCTTTATGTGAAAGTGAATGACAGGAATATGCCTGCGCACAATGAGGTTTGATTGACAATTAAAATGAGATTCAGCAGAGAGGACGGGTATTGTTGGTCAGGGGAAGGTAATGGATTACAATGCGTGGCAATCAGCTGCGGCTGTGCCAGTCGGCAGAGCCTGATTGGCCCTGGGTGAGGTTGCCACTATCCGCGAAAAAATGAAGCCCAGCCAGCAGCCGAAAGCGGAGAGGCAGCCCTCGGTCCCGCCCTCCATCACGCGGCAGGGTCGTACATCTTCCAGTTCTACATAAACAGTATGTTAAACAGCGTCAGATTTATTGCACCATGAAAGTGCTGTGCTAGGAACTCCCTGTACCATTTCACTGAACACCATGATGGCTGAGGTAAAAAAAAAAAAAAAACCACAAGTGTGACTAATTTAAATTAGTTATCATTAACTACATGCCTACCTTATCGTTTCATTTCTCAGATTAATGAATTGCTAATTTTACTGTGATATTTACCTTTTTTTTTCTCTTTTACTGGTGGCTAGCACTGCCTGGAAATGTTCCAGTGTAGCATCTGTAGATCCCGCTTTGATGTGCCGTTAGTTTGCTCGCTGCTTTAGTATGAGGGGATATCACATTCCCCAAAGACGAATCTCCAGAAAGCGCAGAAAGCACATCGCTTCGGTTCCCATTTTTTGCATTCCATGGTCAATTGGAGGATCTTCCCAGATTCTCTCCAGAAGGTGTTTCCGAAGCGAACTTTGAAAATCAAAAGTTTGTGATTTAAGATTGCCTCCGGCCTGTAAGCGCCCCTGAAGGATGGCAACATCCTCTGATTGGTCGTAAGAGAGAGCAATACACACCAATACATGATTTATTTGTGTTTTTTGAGCTGCGGGACTCTGAATATTCCACCATTGTTGTGGCTGTTACTAAAGCAGCGCTTCTCAATCCTACGACCTCATAAACTGAAACACCCACATAATGTCGTCAAAATGGCTCCCGGAGCCTGACTCCTTTAAAACTGCATTAAGTGGCCTAACACTGATGGAAGGATGCCATTCAATGGCTATGCAGTGAGACTATATATGAACATAAGTTAAATTCATGGTTCCGTCACGGTGTAGCATACATATTCAATAACGACATACCTGGATCAAATACAGAGGAGACATTTCAATCATGTGGTGCCACTTAATTCATTTTTAAGTTCTTTAAAGTTAATTAATTTGAAATTAATTGAAATTAAAGGTGTCACTGTCCCATGACAAAAGGAGCTTAAACAACATCAGCATGACTCTGTCGTCTTAAGTGGATTTTGGGCAGAGCCAGAGAGTGTGCCAGGTCACTTCAGACGTGTTAATTTAGAGTGCTCCCAGGACACAAGAAACCAGACGACACCCCGTACCATTGGAGCTATACCCCATTATTATTATGTTAATATCAGCGTGGGATTCATCATACATTTCCTGAAATCATATCACTGAAATCAGTACTATAGATATGCTGCTGTAGGATAGCATGCGAAAAGCGTCCAATGGTCTTTGACCTGCAGCTGGGGGACTACAATAAACTGCACAGCAGTACGCTGGTTGGCAAACTTCGGAAAGTATTGTATCATAACTCTTGGCTTTCATCCAATCGGATTTCCTCTAATTAGCAAATGTTTGCGACAGGAAGTTGTGTAACGTCTGCAGCCGCAAGCCTGCAGCTGACAGGGCTTCTCTGACTTACACAGCAGCAGACAAGATATAAAAGTGCTTTCAGAGGGCGCAGAACCTTTTAATTTCAGCTGAAACCATCGCTGGGATGAGATGATGCCTGCCTTTTCCAGTTGACACTCATATTTACGCTCTCTTTCACTGACAGGAACAGAACTCGGAAAAAAAACATGACAACAGACTCAGCCCATCTCAATTCAATTCTTTACGACATCATTCCTCATGACTCCCAGTGGAACGTGTCAACGCAGAACAGGTACATGTATATATCAGGCCCGCTGATCAGACTGCCTGAATATTTGGCTGTATTTACAAAGAACTCGTAGGTGCTTCACATTGGTAAAGTAATTTTTGAAGCGAAATGGTTGCTATGCCGCGTTCATACTCAACCACTTTATTTGTTACATGTGTATAATGCTGCACAGGACCTCATTTTGGCTCCAGAGTAGCCTCAATTCAACACAGTATAGATAAGAAAAAGGTGCCGGAGACGTTCCTTAGGGATTTTGGCCCAAGGTGACTTAATGGGATTGCAACGTTTCTTCGCATTTATCAGACTCACATTTGTACTGCACACTTCCTGCTCCACTACATCTCGAAGACACTCTATTAAACAGAGCTCTGAGCCTACACAAGCCTTGAGAATTAACAGAACTAAATAAACTTTAAGTTCTGCCAGTCAAGTTATATTTTGCACGTGACAATGTGCCCTGAAGCCACTGAGACAACAGGCCCCAAGCTGACATGTCTACTAATGTGGACCATATCCCAAGCCTAGCTGAAGCATTGCTGCTAACGTATCACAGAACACAATATTCTCTCCTCTATTCAGTAAAAAATATATTGTGGACCATTCATGAATAACAAAGTTTTAATACACACAATCACCCAAACTAGCAACTCGATTTCTCATGTAATGGATCGAGTATTAGAGATTGGAATAATGATACATGTTAACCTTGTGATAATTTGCCCAACCTCACATTACCAAAATGTCTACAGAGCAAGATGAATTAATTGAACTAATGCTGTTTACACCATATTCTGACCCATCTCATCTGAATGTTGTAACTGAAATTCAGACTAGTCTGACCCGGCGATACTTTTGCAATCTTCAACCCTGTTTTGGTGATCTTCACATGCCCAGTGAAGCCCCGTCATCCTCCTGAACAGGACCAGCAGGAACAGGAAGTGACCTCCACTACTTTTGAAGAAATATGCTCAGGGGCTTCATCAGTTTTAGCTGGCATCAGTAATCATCATTTGGCGGCAACTGCCAGTAAAAGTTCCGCAGATGTCTCTCAATTATTATATAAGAATGACTTTAGAAGCTAAATAAGTTATGTACATAAGTTATGGACAAAGAGTGTGTCGTGAGCAATGTAGATTTAAACATTGAAATTGGCCTGTGAACAATTGAACATCTTTTGAACATCTTTTCTCTGGGGACTGCTGATGAACATACCCCTGTTTAAAAAAATTTCAAGACAAAAGTCAGAGAGGCGCCTTGGGAATGAAATGAAAAAAAAGGTGGCAAAAAATCAGAAAATTTGACTTGGAAAATATACTGCTAACTTAAAAACCTCCCAACAAAGTTGAAGAGGAACATTAGAGTAGGTATTATCATAATAGGATAAATTAAATTCGATTGGAAGCAACTCTGGAAAACATATTAAATGACACAATGGGAATGTCTGGGATAACACATCCTCTTTCATAAAATTTCATCCAACATTCATAATTAAAAACCTCAGAATATTGCCAATTATTTTAATTAATATTTTGTGAGAGAGGCTGAGAGGCTAAGAAATGGGATAAAAGCAGCAGGGAGCAACATTCAAAATATTTAATTAAAAATCTTGTAATGGAAAAGGGTCTATGAATTTCACTTTCAGCCTGTTCATGGAGAAAAGGTGAAAATGTACTCACTATTCTAAAAAAGAAAAAAAATGGATGGGATTGGATTTGATTCGATAGCATTCAGGGAAACAAGTGAAGTTGGTTTCTGACTCGTCAGCTTTACTAGTATGCCATATTTTAAAGGTGAGCTTAACCCATTAATGACCACTGTCCCATATTTGGGATATGGCACATTTTAACTTCTGTAACCCAAGTGAATGTGTTACTGTGACTAAGCTGCAGTAGGTTAATCAAGAGAAGTAACTCACATCCAGGAAAAGTGCTTATAAAAGTAGTCTCCCTTTACAGCAGGGAGGTGGGGGCTGCCATTTGCATGAATTTCTTGACGCTGTAACAGTACTAGACATTTCTCATGGGACACACATATTTGGGGTCCTCGATGGCAAAATAATTATTTTTCACCAGAAGTTAAGTCTTGCATGTTTATTGTACGCTGTATCCAATAAGAAAATGTAATTCTTAATGGGTTAAGTAATGGGTTAATTAAGAGAAGGTTTGTAACCCAAAAGATCATATGCAAAAGTAATTACATCACCCCAAAACAAGAGGGACATCAGCACAAGCTCTGATGGTCATCCTACCGCCATACTTCCTGAGCCTGGTAAGCTTATTTAGGGATCACATTCCACATGACTTTTTCTGACATGAAGCTAAACTCTGAATTTCAGTGTGCAAGGAAGGTCACTTAACATTAATGCAGATAACTGATCAGTGGAAGAGTGATATTGAGTGGCAGTAAGTGCTGAATTTCCTGATTTCAGCACTCGATCAGACTTAAAAGACGAAGCGATGTTCCTAATAAACTAGCTGCATATGCTTTTAACCTCCCTGCCCTTCTCGATGAGGTGTTATTTACCCTCTGGGACACAGAATGCACATTCTAATGGCAATCTTTCTGCCGTAATGAGGGCACGGTATGTAGAAGCCCCAGGGAGGTCCTCCTGCGTGCCTTGCATTACTCCACTTTCAGCAACAATATGCCACTTTCCTCCGAGGGAACCAAGCTTATCTATGTTAGCAGATGACTGCGCAGTACAAGCATCATCATCCAACCTGGAGGTGTTAGCTAGATTCTGTACATGTAAATTAAATGGAATTGATATGGCAGTGGGTAGGCGAGGACTTGCTCTGAATGTGTCAAAGACAAAATTATTTATTTCAGGAAGAAAAGATGGGCAGAAATAACCAGGTAAGAATGGCCATATAGGGCAATTCTATTAAGTAGGTTTAAAACTTGCTTTGATGGATTCTGATGGACGGCATTCTTGGAACAATCACAAAAACAAGGTAGTGGCAAAAATAAGGAGAGGACTATTGATTATAGGAAGACGCTCCTTCTTCATTACTCCAAGTACTATCCTGCAGGTTATAGGAGCCTTAGTACTGAGTCATCTCGATTATTGCCAGGCAATTTGCTCAAGTACCGTACATAAAGAGCTGCGTAAGCTTCAGTTAGCGCAGAACAGAGCAGCTTGTTTGGCACTCCGGTGTTCACTGAAAGTAAACAAAGATGAAATGCATGCAGGTCTCGCGTGGCTAAAAGCCGTGGACAAATTAACAAGCAGTCTTATAAGTTTGTTCAGAAAAGTATGTGCTCTAACTGCACCCCTCAAAGATGATATTTTCTGGCCGCTGGATAGCTAATTCAGTGTGCTTATGGTGCTCCAGTGACGGCCATTTGTGTTGTATTGAATTTGACCATACCAGAGTCGACTGTGGCTGGCAATCTCATTGAAGCAGCACATGATTGGCTTTGAGCTGCTCAGGGATATGGGAGGGATACAAGTGGTTGAGAAGGTGATGCATGTATAGACACGAGTATACATATAGACCGCTGGCAGCTTGTGAGCTGAAAACAGAGGAGGCACAAAATATCCCTTCACACTAATGGTCTTGGCTTGTTTTCAATCATTGTTGACATTACCGAGTAACGATTACCAGAGCTCCAAAAAACTCAACCGATTTGGCAAGTTTTCTTCAAGTCAAGTCAAGTCATTTTATTTATATAACACATTTCAATACAACAGGAGTTGCCACCAAAGTGCTTCACAGGGCAAGAGGTTGGGCTAGGTAGTACATGCATCAAGAGCCCAAGGTAACAAGGGATGAAAAAAAAAAGGCCGATGGCCAGACTTAACTTTAAAATAACTAAATAAATAGGAATAAATTAAGTAACATGTAGAATACATAAACAAAAAATGAGGAACAATGAGAAACTTATATTAAAAAAAACATGAACAGAGAATGAAGGCATAAATAAAAGCAATAGTAATAATATAATAGCAGCTACTAAAGTGCAGAGTGTAAAGTGCATGGGGAGGGGAGTTAGATGGAATTAAAAGCAAGAGAAAAGAGGTGGGTCTTTAAATTAGCTTTGAAGCTAATAACAGACGGACAAGACTTAATGTGGGGTGGGAGGGTGTTCCAGAGTCTTGGGGCGGCAACAGAGAAGGCCCGGTCACCTTTAGTTTTCAGGCGTGAGTGGGGAACTAAAAGGAGCTGTTGTGAGGAAGGCCTCAGTGACCTGACTGAGGAATATGGAGAAATCATATCTGTGATGTCAGAGGGAGCTAAACCTTCGAAAAGGAAGACGAGAAATAAAGCACTTCATTTCGATGCAATGCTATTTAAAATTGTGGATACTCGCAACTAACCTTTTTTCTCCATGTTATAATTTAGGCAATCACAAAGTGCAGGTTGGATAGCCTGCAGTGTAGGGGTGGAAATCTTCAGTCATCTCATGATTCGATTCGATTACAATTCGGTAGGTCGCGATTCGATTATTACACGATTCTCATTACATCTCAGTTTCAGATTTTTGTACATGGTTTATTTTTCCCCATCAATACAAACTATCAGGTGAAATCAAAACTCTTTTATTTATACATTGTTGTAACAAATAACTTAACGTGAACAGCTGCCCCTTTTGAAATAAATAAAATATTTATCTTCCAATCCGCCAGATAAGACTGAACATAGTGTTCAAAAATAGTTCACAGAAATAAACCTCTTTCATTGTGCATTACATTTTCATACATCAAAATAAAACCAATTTACACTGAGGAAATAATTATTTAGCGGCTGTATTATGTAATGCGCATTTCTAACATTCACTAAACATTGCAGCAGCTCCTCTTCCACTTTCGCTCTCTTTGACTCGCACTTCTCAATGACTTCATTACCCGAGCTTTGGTGCGGCGGTAAAGCGTTGGGATAGCTACGTCTGTGAAGTATCGCCTGCACGGGACATTGTTCCGCGGTTCCAGGGTATGCAGGAGAAAACAAAAGCTTTCGCTTTCCACGACAGAGTAAAGCTGCTTGCACACCGGACGCGAAACGAATTTTTCACACGACAGATTAAATTCAAAGTCAATGCAAAGACGCAAATCGCGTGTATTCGCGTCTTTGCATTGACTTTGCATGTAATCTGTCGCGCGAAAAATTCGTTTCGCGTCCGGTGTGCAAGCAGCTTAAGGGCGCAGATCTTTAGCAATAAAACTGCGACAGCCTTTGTAGTCTTATTGGCCCTGTCAGAGTTGGGTGCCAGCCTTGATACGAGTGTCTGTTCAAGAGTTTTCTGGTTGGATACAGCACCGTTTTTTTCCCCTGCTAAAGTAAGCTCGGAGTGGCAACGGGCAAGATCATTTCTCATGTTTGCCGTGTTGCCTACGTACTTGATCTTTGCGTTATCCATCTTGGAAATTGCATAAGTCTTGTCTAGCTCTGTTGTTTTACCATCGATTTCAGGAAATCCAAAGTGTTCCAAAACCGCAGCTTTTGAAAAAGTCGGTGGTGCTTGTACCTCTTTTCTCTCTCACACCCGCACCTCTCTCGCGCGATCCAAATTGTAAACACGGCGCACACGTTCTAAGACACGCCCCTCTGGGGCATTCAAACGGTAGGATTGGCCAGCTGTTCAAGCGGTAGGATTCCAATCCTGGAGCTGAATGGCTGGCTAATCCTGGCGCTAGGTTGACTGGCCAATCATAGCACTTGAATGCTCCGGAGGGGCGTGTCTTTGGGTGCCATAATAACGCGTAACTCCAAACTACTAAACTCCGGGGGAGGCAGTCCGTTGAAAACTGCGTTGATCATCGATTATAGACTTTCCTACATCGATGTTGAATCTTTCAACAAAGCATCGCGATGCATCGTAGAATCGATTATTTCTCCCACCCCTACTGAAGTGCGAGATGTGCTAAAAGCTAACGGTGAAGTTGACAGAATTGTCACATCCCGTTCCCCATGTCAGTTGTTTTCCCCACAGTATAGCTGTATGAGTCTGTTTCAGTTTGTCTTCTTAATTGATTTCAATTATTAAATTATCATGTTGTGGCCTCATCCCTCCCTTTTTGCTCTCCCTCACGCTTGACCCACTTTGTTAATTGTCTTTGAGTATGTAAGTTCCTTATTTTCATCTCCCCTTGGCTGGACCACTGTCTTCCATGTTTAAACACAAGAAAAAAAGTAATTATTAATGAGGGATTCGATACCCTGTCCTGGCAGCTCTGGTGAGTCGTGCCACTTCCTGTTTCTTCTTCATCTAAATCTGAGAGTTAGCATCTGCCCTGTGTGCCCTGATCCATTCGACTTGGCACTCCAGTAACTGACCTCGAACCAGTTCCTTCTATTATTTGTTTTCTGAAAACTCCCATCGTCTACTAATTAAAGACGCTGATACTGCTTGTCTATGACCTGCGTGTGGTTCCTCTTAATAGAATAAATTATTATATATAATAATATATTGAATACATAATAAAATCAATCCAAAAAAAAAAAAATACAGCATATTCTCATCCCAACTTGTCATATAGTGACACTACCTGACCAAGCGTCAATATACAATGCAAAAGGAGGCCTTTGAGGTCCTTATTTGATGCCATTTTAAAACGAACCCTACTCCCTAACCCCTAACCCTTAACTCTAAACCTGAACCCTAACCCTAAACATCAAGTTAGGCTACCAAAAGCCTCCTTTTGCGGCATATATCGACGTTTGGTCAGGTAACATCACTACATGACGAGTCGGGATGAGAATGTTTTGTTCATTTTGGAATTAGTTTATTATTTATTTGCCACAGCATTATACAAAGAAGGAGGCTGTGTGTATAACTGCCGATGGATTATTCTGATCTGATTAGAAATCTTGTCAATCAAGAAAAATAACTGAAAACATGTGAAGACCACTTATTACTTTAAAGCTATTTTTCATCCAACCTCTAATTTCAATTGAGCAGCCTTCACTGATATGTACATATGTATACTCTGAGAATGTTTTTATGACCACAGGAAGAGTAGTTGTTGCCTTAGCAACAGTCTTGTACCTTCATGACAACAAACAGGAATGAAATCTGATGCGGCCTTTTTCTGCAGTTGTCCAACCCCTTCAAAACTTGACATGCTGTTGTGTTGAGATATGTTGTCTAACACACCTCTGTTGTAATTTTGAGGCATCTCTGATTGTTTGAATAAATCTACGTTTTCTTCTCTGACCTTTTTCATTAACAAAATGCTCTCAACAAGAGAACTGCTGCTCACTAGCAGTATGTTGTCGCAAGTGTAGATTATAACAGCAGTCGCTGTAAACTCAGGAGACTGTAGTGTGTAAAACCTCAGGAGGGCAGAGATTTATCAGATACTTTAATCACCACATCAGACACCACAAATTCAACCATGTATAAAGTCGCTCAGATTACATATCTTGCCCATCATATAGTTTAGAAAAACACTTAAAGCACTGAAACCATATCTACATGCTTTACATATTACAGCAATATGATTTGCCATTTGCATGAAAGTTGTTTCTAATAAAATGGTTGGAAAGTCCACCAATCTCATGAGTCATTAACTGATACAAGAACGATATCAATTTTAGTAATCACGAATACACAGCGGCTCATTAGCTACATTTTTAGCCTTTTCTTAATTTCACCAGGGACTAAAGTATTGTATTTAGGAGCACATTCGATTAATTAGTTTCATGGGCAAACGATGTGCAGAGCAGGCGGTAATAGGACCTGGCTTGCATGTCACAATAAAAATGGCTGCCATTTTATCTACCTTAATTGAGCTGGTCTATTTGGCTTCCATTTGTTTCTCAGGAACTCTGTTATAAAAAAAATAAAAAAAAATAAAAACAAATCACTTTGCAAAAATGGACCCTGGGAATATCTTAACTGAACAAATGGTACCTCATTATACAGAAACAAAGACTGATTGATTTATTCAGTGGGATGTAGGCTATCTGTCTATACATGTAAGATCCATTCACTCGGTCCTAATTCATTAATTAGCCTGCTAAGCAGTCATGGATTACAAACCCAATGTAAAGAAGGCCGTTCTTCCAATGCACACACTTAATACATGATTAGCCCTAGTTAGCATATCCCTAATCTATACGTATCTGTTTAAGATAAAAAAAAAAAAAAAAAGCTAATGTTCTTGACTCAGTATCATGAAGAGGAATAGATTAATGATCAACACCCAAGGCTGGCATCAATAATGCTTCCCTGGACAGACTCATGGAAGCCAAAACTGAGGAAAGGCCATGGACTGGATACTCAAAGAAGCTTTCAGGCTAATTATGGCGCATTTAATTTATGAAATGAAATAAAACTGATGCTCGGTGGTCTGCAAAAGTCAGAACCAAGACTATATGACTGACAAGTCTGTTCTCCATTTATGGAGATTCATCGACTCATTCATTAGTCAAGCGTGTGTTTTATATGAGCCAATGCAGTGTGCATTACTTAGGGTTCACATAACGTTAACACCCAATTAACACGCGTTTGGGTAGCACTGATCCGTATTTGGCAATTAATGATTCATTTGTATGCACTGAAAGACTTTAGTTATGCTAAGATACGATAATCATGGATGTGAATTTGCGCAGAATAATTATGGGGCCAGGCAATTTTAATTAATGTTTTGTTTAAATGAGTGCGTTGTGCTGATCATTATTTGTCCGTTACACATCATTAGCGGCCATATTCACCGCAGACGCACAGATTGAAGAGGTCGCATTAATTTTAGGCCACAATAGCGATCATTTACGGATCAATTAATTATTGATTGCATTAATGAATGTTATTCTTCCACAAAAGGAGATTACTGTGGTTACCTTTTGAGTCTCAATTTGTCTCAACATTGTTCCCTCAACCCCAGCTTGTCTGTAGTGGCAAGATTTAATGGGCTCCGTGCAAAAATGGGTGCTCAAGAAATGAAGTAGGTCTGCAGATACAATGGAGGAAAAATAAAGAAAAGAGGAGATGCAAAGGTTGCCATGCCTGCACAGAACATGCCGCCACTCCGCTCGTCTCCATGGTGAAGGTGTGTCTGCGGAGGCCGCAGTGTCCTGCTATGCCCGATCGCGCATTTGTGGTGTAATTCATTCAGCTCACAGTCTCCCCAGCAGCGCCGGGTCCATTATTCAGCATAAAGGATGGAGGGGCGATAGCAGGTTTACATGAATGCAGATTTGTTAGAGCTGCATTCGCTGTCACAGGTGTGACACACAGACCCAAACGTACTCTCTCTCTCCCTTCCTCCCTCTCTCTCTGTTTCTCTCCCCCTCCCTCCCTCTTTCTCTGTCTCTCTCTCTCACCCTCTATACCCTCTCTCTCTCTCTCTCTCTCTCACACACACACACACACACACACTCTCATAAACAATCTCACGCATAAACATACTGTCACACATGTATACAAACACTCACATACACATCTCTCTCTCTCACACACACACACACACACAAGCACACACTTTCTCTCTCGCACTCTCACACACAAACACTCTTGCATACGCACACGCACACTTGCTCTACCTGGCTTTCTCGTGTACACATATAAACACACATACATATGCTCTCGTTCGCACACACACACATACGCACATACACTCTCTCACTCTCTCACACACACACACACACACACACACACACAGAACTTGAGAAGGACACATCAATGATTGCCATATCATGACACTTCCCCTCTCCCCATCAATCTCCCAGGACAAAATCAAATCTTAAAAACACACAGCATTGCAAAAAACACTCCAAATGTTTCACTGATGTAGGTTGAAGGTCGAAGGTCAAGGTGCCCTCCAGAAGGGAAAAACAGCCGAGTCTAAGTGCTGGGGAGCTTCAGGAAATCCTGCTGTTATTATTGAGCGTTCTGAATTAAATATGAGGGCCCAGTCAGTTAGGGGAGACAAACATGTTGTGCAGAGAAGATAAATTCCTGTTTTTTTCCCCACTCAAAATTTAAACCTGGGTAGGAGGTCATACCCACTGCTGAGGGAGGAGTATTCACATCGCAGAGCGTCTGTCGAAGAGTTAGCTGCGCTACATAAAATACATCCCTCACTACCTAACCTTCAATAAAATATTAATTACTTTGTCTCAAAATTTTGCTGATTTTAAACAGTTATGAGTACCGGCAATTTGGATTAATTACAATGTACAGTACCCACTTTTAATGGCAATGATCTGTACTGTGAGGCTGAAATTGCATATTCCTTTCTCTATCTGAAGACAAAGGCATGATCGGTTTCATTACCTCCTGGAGAACTAATGCTGGCTGGCATATTGTAAATGAAAAAAGTAAAACTTCCTTAAATGTACATTTGAATTTATTAAAACATGATGGGTGTTGTGTAGAATCCTAACTAGGACATTTTTATTTTTATCCATACAAAGTCCTAAATTTAAAGTCCTTAATTTTAATTGGCCCTAAAGTGTAGTGAAAGTTCGGACAAATTAAGATAGCCGTTTGGTAAAGACAAATTCAAAGACAAGGCAAATTGTTAGCCTCATAGCATAATTGCCTATCTTTGTTTTTCAGGCTTTTATTTTTAATATTATTTCTTAATTTAACAGAATCGATTTTTTTAAGGTTTAGAGAGAAAAAAGGGAAAATGTATTTTTTTCGCCAACACGAAAGAGCAGGCAGCCAATATCAAAATTTGGCAAAAAATGAGACAGGCAATAATACTATGCGGCTAACGAAATGATAATGAGCCAAACCTGCATTGGGGAAAAGTTTAAAAAGTCACATGTTCACCAATGTAATTAGGACCCAAATGATTCAGCATTGTCTTTAATTCAATCTGTTGAAAAAACTGACCCGTTGCAAATTCTGAAAAGGATCTAATTAAGAAAATTGAGAATTATGAAAAAAAGACAGCTGTTTGAAAAAGTGACTGTTGTTCTGGATGGAATGAGAACCAGCAAACGCAGGGAGTCGCCAAGACTGATGCTGAAAACCACTGCACTAAGCCCCTGTCTGCACATACATGGATATATTTGAAAACAAAGCATTTCCTATGCATTTTGGCCTTTCTCCCACACACAAACTGGGTTTTTGGTCACTGAAAACATATCTTTAGGAAAATGCCTTCCAGGGCGAGGATTTTTTGAAACTCCTTTCCAGTATTTTCATGTACATGGGGAAAACTGAATTTTTGGCTCATGACATCAGAGTGAGTGTGACTTTTTGTGAGTTTTTAATTGGCATACATGGTCTTGCATTAAATTATATCATCACAGCTGGGTGGTTTGGCATGCTCTTGGCAGAGCTTTAATTTAATTTTTAATTAAAAAAAACGAAGGAGGACCCCCCCTTTTTTTTTTTTTTTTTTTTTAAATACACGTGTACATGTAGACTAGGACTGAGACACGGATCTTTATTCCAGGTCCTGGACAGCAACAGTATTTATTGGGTTTTGTTGTTCATCAACACTACGCTAATAAATTAAAACAGTTTATTGTGCAAGTAATTCACTTCACCTGGTTACTTAGGTCCAAAGACATTTTTAGTATCAAAGTTGAAACAAAAACCAGCAGGCAGTCAACTCTCCAAAAACAGGAATAACGACCACTGCACTTAGACTTATTTGCTGCTGAGACAGGGTTTTTTTTATTTCTTAATTTGTTAATTTGATTGTGAAAATAAAGTGCCCAACCCCTCACAAAAAGCTTTTAAAGGACTCTTGATTTGTACATTACCGCGAAGCACAATAGAGACTTGTTCCACAAGTTACAACTTACTGAGTCACCAAGCTGACAGAGAAATACTAGACACCTCAGCCAAATATGGAACAAGGACTGGTGTAAAAGGAGCTGTTTCGGGTTTTACGCTTCTATAGATACCCAGTTAACTCATTTATCCTGCACTGTGGAACAGGGCCCAGATGGTCTTCATTTAAATGCCAGTGGAAATAAAAGAAAACTAATTATCCATCCTCTAAAAGGTTTTCGGTATTACGGTTCACTTTGGGCCCAGAAGGAAGTTCTGCTCCGCATGGCTTATTTATTCCTTGACATCAGAAGTAAAAGGCCCTTAATTTGATTAAAAACTAAATCAAAGCAAACAAACAAGATGGAGGGACCCCATCTCATTCCCATCCCAGGCGTCACACACAGTATATCAGATACATTAGGCTTGGATTGGCCCTCAGATATGAACAGCTGTTTCTGGGATGGTGGGACTGCTGCTGTAAACACAATTTGGCTCCTCGAAATTATACTTTTATATTCACAATTTGGACCGTTATCAACCCCGGAAAGTTAATAGCCCTTTAATTGCCATTATTCACGTATCGACAGCTCGAGCCATTGGGGAAATTCCGAAGAATCTCATGATGGTGCCAGTTAAATTACTTCTCTCCAACCTGACTGGCAGGCTCTGGTCACATTTTTAGAACTAGAATGGACCAAAGAAGTACTGCCAAGGTAACCAGGCCAGTATGAATGAGAGGACTGGTCGCAGGCAGAGGTAAATGTAGCATATGAAAGCAATATGACCCATACAGAGCCTTGGGGCTGAGGCAGCATATGAGGACACTAACCCTTCACAACTCTACTGGTATATACGGTGTTCACATTGATTTGATTGGAATACATGATATTGCATATATGTGGCCCTGTGTGTCCAAGTGTGTGTGTGTCTGTGCGTACGAGTCTGTGTGTGAGAGTTTGTAGTGTTACAGGATTAAAAAAAAAAAAAAAACAGTTCCAAAAACCAAGTCAAATGTATCAAACGTTCGAGCAACCAAGTCTCCGTAAATTGAAGAGCCAAGTGCAAGAAGTACCTCAGTCACGTTTTCACTCACCGTAAGGTAGGAATGGATAGACATCTTTTTTGGTTACCAAAGTGCTCTGCTTCAGTTTTCTCAAAATGGACATTCTGTGACTTTAGTACTTTCAGCAGTGGGGTCTTCAATTGTTAAACTAAGACCCTAACGAATGACTGTTGTCTGACTACTGAAATGGGTCCACATCTGGTGAAAAGAAATTAGCAAGTCACCAGGTGTGGACAACTCTAAACCACAAATTCAAATATCCAGTTCGGGGGTGTAACTCCCAGCATTAAAAAACTCCAATAAACACGAGGAATAGTCTCCAGAATGACAGCGGCGTTTCGCTCCTGTCTCCTGTGCGACTGGCGCAGACAGGACGTCAGTCACTCACGGAGGGGTCCTCGCTCCGGCTCGCAGCCCTCATCAGGAGCCAAACCGGAGGATGACAGGACACGGAAAGCTCCGGGCTATGATTCAGCCCTGCTCTCCAGGGGAGGGCCTTTAAATTACGCGGACTGCGGACAGCCTGTCCGCGGTGCCCGACCCAGACTGCGCAGTGCGTCTGGAGCGAGACTTTTTTCCATCACCCTCCCTCGTCAGCTCTAACCTCTAAATCTCCAAACCTTTTACCTGTTCTCCTGTCCTCGGTGCCGTCCCTGTACCCACTGAAGGGGAGTGTTTGACAGCCAGCTCCGGCCTGCAGCCTCCTCACACTGACGCCAATCACAGAGCGCTTCCAAGGCCCAGCTCTGTGCTGCTGTACACTTTACTCTTCCAGATCCTGTTGCCTGTACGACTGTCACTCATACTCTGACCTCACCAGATTTAACCTTTTCAGTAGTAATTGATTTTGATAAAATGATATTTTAAGTGACAAAAATGACATATATATCCAATAGGTAACTGTGAAATGTATAACTACATTCAGTATTGAAAAGGTGGATTCTGTTTTAGTTCAGTTTCTCTTTCAGTCCTGATTCGCTCAAATTTGCGTGTGTGCATCCTTGCTGACACACTTCTGAACATATGTATATAACTGAAAATGCACATAAATTTACATGCACTTTAAGCTTTCCCACCCCTTAACGCCCCCTAAAACGCTGCTTCTCAAATCAGGAACCTTGAGGGCTGATAACTGCTGGTTTTCCACCCTCTCTTTACCAGGGAGTCAGGTGTGAAGCCAGTACGGCCAATCAGCATAGCTAATTGTTTTGTTAATTACCTGGAAAAAAGCAAACCACAGCTGAATTTGGATTTAAGGTCCAGATTTCAGGATCCCAGCCCTAGAGGTAATGCCGACGTTACGAGGTTTACATAAGGGCTCTGAAACTTCACCCATCTGGCCCTGGCGTGGATGGGGGTTAAATGAAGAAAAGATACCTATTGCTTTGAAATTGCCATTGCGGGCTCTCTCAGAAGAGTTTTAGTATTGTACTTCATTCAACCAGCAGTTTATTTGATTTATGCCTTTTGTTTATTTTACATACATTACCATCAGGTTCTCTTTATCTAATGGATCACTGCTCGATTGCATATGGTGCGTTTAATAGCTGACGCTATGAAGAGCCGTTCGACTAACTTGCCAAGTAAAAATGCTGGCAGCTGAGAGCTCACTATATTTTTCTCCCCATTGACATACACCCCCGAGAACTGCTTACCTCTCCTGTTTCTCCCAGCGGAACTGAAGCTGCAATAGCAGAACCTGTCAGGCCTGTCAACCATGTTTTGTTTTTGTGATGGAATTCATGAGAGAGCGTGGCCGCCATAGGAGGCACAGTGGGAAGAAGAAACCGTGGAAGATTGATTGATGAAATTCCAGAAGGTTCCATTTCTCCGATTCGCAAACGCACATGCCATGCTCTATCGCGGTCCACCACCTGTATGTGTGTGTGTGTCGGGGGCGCTGAATATATGTATGTAGCGGTGTGTGAGCATTGAAGTGGATGTGCGTACGTTTGTGTGTGTGTGTGTGTGAGTTTGTGAATGTGAGTCTGTACCCTGACTGCTAAGTCCTCCGATAAGTCAAAATCATGGCCAAATGTCTGTAAAAAACCTCTTACAACACGAAGCACATTTTTTGACAGGTATTTAGACATAAATGTACAATATTGATTAATAGCTCATGATACCGTGGCTCGGAAATAAGATCCACTGAAATATCAAGCCATTGATCTGTTTGCTGGCTAGACAGCTACAAAAAAAAAAAAAACACTTCCCTTCAAGTTCTGGCCCTGGAGCTCTAATCTTTGGAGCGCAACTTTCTCCGCAGAAGGACAGTCACCATTCAGCCAAGCGTCCCCTTGCATAACTGTGCGACAAAAAAACAATCTGATATTGTCATGTAATTCTTGTTCCGGGATCAGCAAAAAAAAAAAAAAATGCTTGTCCAAGAGTAACATCATATTCCACCAATGAATAGCAGCTCTGCTGTGATGATATCACGAAACCCTTTAAAGCTTTACAAACATGCATCACGTACTCAGCAAGGACCTTCAACCAGCAGTTTGAACCAACAAAATCCCCAAAGCTGTGCAATTTAAGAGTGAAAGTGATGTGAAAATTATATTAAATTATGAACTTCAACAAGTCTCTGTTCATCTTCATGAAAAGCCCATTGACATTAGCTAGCTAACTTTAGAGGACTAACACGTATGACGTTTGTAAACGCAGTATAGAGATATCAGAGTTTCTATTCATTGGTTGCCTATGATGTTACTGTATGACAAACACTATTCTGTTGACTTACAATGCGATATCAGATTGTGCGTTTTCAAGACAAACACTGACGGAGCAAATTAGTGCAGTGTGTGCAGGAAGGGAGTTTACTTCTCAAATATCTTTACACTTCCAAACATCACTAAAAATAGTGGAAATGTAATCAAGTCTGGTCACGATTAAGCACATTCCTTTGACTAAAAGACATCAGTTTTTGTCATCTTCCAGAGTGGACGTATTATTTGCCATTATTGCAGAGCTGGGGAGAGATGGAGAATAGGACAGGCTTTTGTGGAAGGCTGAAAAGTCAAGTGAACAAATAATTTCATACATCACTTACTCCACCGAGCCTTTCAGAGATAAGCATTACTGCAAGCTCTAGCTATTTTACATCTGGCTGCAGGAATGAGTTTCTGTTTGTTTGATAGCACAGCCTATTGTAATTCCTTGTGTTGTATAGCCCACCCTTTGTAAACAAAGAACTTCATAATTTACACTGAGGAACCCTGCACAAACATGGCCACCAGGAGAGGGAACTAACAGCCAGTGAGCAGTGACATTTCATACCAGGTTGAGAATAATGCCAGGAGTCATCGCACTGTGACTATCCCACGGTGAAATTACAAAGGTTACAACCCGCCACCAGTCCCCCCATGCAACCTCAGACTTTGGTCAAACACCCCCGCTCTGAGCAAATGTCGGGGCTGCAGGTCTGGTTTAGGTTTTGAAAATAATGAGCCTAGCTGTTTCTGCGTACAGCCTCATAGCGGCTCCCAGCATTTTCAAAACCAGGCCAAACTGCATAAATGAGGCTTTCTCAACAAATGTTTTTATTTTATAATGAGACATAATCATATTTCTCATTCTCAAGAAGAAAGTACCTAAATGCTTGACTAGTGAAGCCTATCAAAGTGAATCTGAAGCCAGTATGTCTAACTGCTTCATCAATTCTTTTGTCTTCTTTAACATAAAAAGTAATAGGAATAATAAGTTTGAATATAAGACTTAAGGGCTTTTCATGATGAAGTTACTTTGATTTAGCTCTGCAAATCTGATTCTCATGGAATATGGTTAGTACATACTTTGCAAGGACTACAGAGACTCTCTAATGTAATAATCCTAGTTCTAATAAAAAAAGCTGTCATCTAATCAAGATATTGCACCGTAATGCTGTTATTTTGGTAATGGAGTGTAATTTAAGTCATGATTGCACGAAGCAAAGGGCAAAATATCAGAGCATATTGGTTTTAAAAATCTGTGGTATTCATGATTTGTTTAGAGGGATGAATCATTTTGCATTTCCATTGTATTAATTATAATTGAGGGTTGTCACTAAATACGCCCCGTTGTCGAAATACTGCAGCCCATAACAAAGCTGTTAAACTGTTTTTGCTCTCTGCTCGCCAATCAACACACCAGAACCAGAGCATTTTGTAAAGCGGAGAGATTTGAGATTTAAAGCATCTCGCTCCCGACTGCAACAGCTACAGCCCATTTGTAATTCAGATCTGTTAACCTCCTGGTCGTAACTCCTGCTTCCTCCTCACGCGGTCGCCCCAGCATTACTTGGTTTATGAACACATCAATCTTCGATGCTAAAAGACTATGTAAAAGACGCAGCCAGTGGAAACCGCATGAGGCGTCTCATCCTCCGCCATTAAGCGAGGGGGGCCTATACCCTGGAGAGATTCCGCGAGTCTGAATAACAGAAGTGAAATAAGCTAGCGGAAGCGTCTAGAAGCTCTGCATGAAGAGCGAGGCTTCCCACCGCAACGCTGAGCTCTATCCCAGGGAAATTGAATCTGGCTCCACCTGCCGCGGATCAGCGTGCAGTTTTGCGCGGTGTTTGAGATCAAGAGCCAAGGGTTTAGTGCGTATCTATACTGAGTCAGGTAAATGACCGCAGATGTCCAAAGAGGGATTTCCTGGAGATGGCGGAGATACAGGTGTCAAGTGGGTGACAAGTTTGGAGAGGTAAGGTGGGTGGGGCTCACAGTTTCCAAATTATTACCATTTTCAAATCAGATTGAAATAAAAACAAGGGGCTAAAAAAGCATAGTCAATTCATCAAAGGGCTATCAGCAAATATGTAGCCTATAAACTACCTGAAAAGGACCGTGAAATGTTACTCAAAAACACCTGATTAAACTACACATCTAATCATCATCTTTAATCAAGACCTGAATAATTGAGTGGGATGACACCCATGGCAAAATGAAAAACACAAATAAACATTTGTCTTTTTGCAAAACTCTCTGTTGGCGTCCTTGTCCTACTCTCCCTCCTCTATCAGCTTTTTGGCACTTGGCACTTTAATTTCCACTAGGCTATTTTCACATAAGTATAAGGGGATTTGTCGAGCTTAGCTCGGATCGGACGTGGCTGCGAATCCTAAATGGTTTATTGAACGGCATTGTACCCTGTTAGCCCCCCCCAAAGGCATGTAGTGCTTCGCTCTCCAGAATGGCTCCATCTTTGGGAGAAAGAGAGAGACACAGTGAAAGGGAGGAGAGAGTGAGAGAGATGCGGCCAATTCTCCCGCAGATAAATGAAATGGACAGCAGAATTACACCTCTCTGAAACTGTTTCACTCCTGGTGCATCCCTGTCATCCCACACTGGGAATCCCTGCGACTGCCACAGCGGGAATCCTTGTTATTCCCACAGCAGTAATCCTGGAACTGGTATACGGAGGGTCGAAAGGACACTCTCCAGCAGAGAATTGACTGGGGTAAAGCAAAACAAAAACAGAACTGTAAGAAGTGCTAGAAAGACTAATAAGATGGAGTGAAGGACCATTTGATTGCTGCCACCACTTATAATATATGACAGGCTTGAGAAGGACCTACTATCCTCCAATGGAACTGAGGCACAAAAGTATTGGAAAATATTTTCAACACAATGGCTTCAATGGGTATTAATTAGGGGCTTAGATCAAACAGTGGAACATCCGTATGATTTATCATGACATCTATTTGTGCAGTTTGCAATGTATTATCATGGAAGTTTTCACTTTGTATAATATCAGGGGTTAATGTCATTATCTGTGTTTCTGCCATCTAGAGATTATAATATTATTATGATGGAAAAACCTGAATGAAAAACAATGAAGGTCAGCAGAGAAGTTCATTCATGCTCTTTGGAACTGCAAACATATCATACATTTTCTAAACTCTGCCTTTTTTCTGCACCTAAAGAAAGATATGAAGGGTTCGGGGAACACAAGGTTGATATTAATGCAGAATGTCCTATTGCTAAAATAGTCTGAATGCTGCTGCTCCACAGAGAAGATGAGTGCTCTGTAAACTGACCGTTCTATCCAGACAGGGGCGATGTCCGCAAATATTCATCATCATGGGGCTCGGTGACATTTAGCCACCTCGCACTGAGAGCATGGTGCTCGCCGCGGCTTGTGGAGGCCGTTAACACCACTCAGCCTGAGCTGTTCCCCCCACCCGCTGCATATCCCTCCCCAACTCGACCCGGCTTCGTTCGGTTTATTGTTGCTATTTTTATTTTTATTTATTTCTCTTGGGCATGGCGTGCGGCAGTTCACGATGGAACCTCATTCTATGTGCCATTTTCCCCCGCCCCGCCGTGTCGCCCCTCCTCGTCGGTGAGGTCGAAGTCGATTGCCTGTTTGTGCTTACCACCGCTCTGTCCGCTAATAGGGTTTCAGAGTTTATTTCACACCCCTCCCCCGCCTGAGCCAAGCCACATTCAGTCAGGGATTTGCGACCAATTGGACTCCTCCTAACCCCCAACCCTAACCACCTCCCGTCAGGAGCAGCGTATCCGACTCTCGTGGATAACTGTAACACAGGCACGCAAGCACATGCTAGCGTTTAGTCAAAAACACATCCCAGCCATGACAGAGCGCGTGCGGGGAGCTCTGGGTCGACACCATTCTGCTCCTGCGGACTTCTGATAAGAACAAGCTGGAGAGGGTGTAGATTTATAATACGCGCTGTATATACCGTATAGTCACTGAATACTTCAAACATAAATCATGCTCGTGCAGGGCTCCCTGAGTGATTAAAAGCCTCTCTGTAAGGGTGTACAGGAATTATACCACCGCTAGAAAGACACCCAAAGGAGTGTATCCCTGCCACTCTGTAAGACAGCAGGACTTCACCTTCAAACTAAGGCTCCAGTGTCGACAAATATGGCTCGGTACCAGAGACTGCACGGCACACTAAGGTTGTAGATATGATTCCCGGGTCATTGCACTGCTTCGTTAAAACAATGGATCGCTTTGTAGCATATGAAACCATACAAATCAATTGTATGGACAGAAGGTAAGCTTGTCTGGATATGTGCATCTGACACATTGTTTGTGTACCACAGCAAACCAGCTAATTGAACCCCTTAAAAATACCTTACTTTTGCCTTAATTTCCTTAAATTTGAAGCAATGTTTTCAGTAGAATGTGCGCAACTCAAGGCCGACTAAGGGGTAAAACTACTGAATTATCTGCTTAATTTATCAGATATACCCCTTAAATTTAAAGGAACAAAAAGGAGGAATCCCCTGAATTTATATCACAAAAACAGATAAAGGGGTTTTGCAATCACACCTTAAATACAATTTTTTAGGTAAAGTAAAGGAGTCTGTTTCACAAATTAAGGGCCACTTAATCCAAATTAAGTACTTTGGTATATTTTCAAAGGTTAAATTAAGGCACATTTAAGTATATTTTAAGTACTTTGTACTTCACAGTGTATGCTGAGCAGTTTTACTACTTCTCCAGTGATGCCATTAACATGCAGTACTGGACAAAAACTCGTAGGCACTTGCAAAAATATGTAAAGCAAAGTTGCTTTCACAAATAATTCCAAGAAAAATGTCTAAATATGGAAAAATATAAAAAGCCTACTCTACAGAGCATTAAGCAGTTAAAAACAAAATCAAATCAATATTTAGAGTGACTATCCTTCCCTCTTAAAACCGCACAGTTATTTTAGGTACTTTGTCCATTGCTTCTATATGAAAATTCGCAGTTAGGTTGCTCAAAGCTTATATGAGACCTCGCCAAGGTTAGTTTGCAGACTGGCTGTCTTCCCTCTGTTTGTCTGGAGAAACAGACAACCTTGATGATGCTGAGATCAGGGTTTAGACGTTACTCACTTTAATCAAATCCAAACATTTTTTTTCTGTAATATGTTCAATTTTTTTCTAAAATTAATGTTTTGAAATCTTTAAATTGTTTTTATCTGCTGGCTTGCCCAATAAAATAGGAAAAAAATAATGATATATGCAACATATATATATATACACACACACACACACACACACACAATATCCCAGTCCAAACTTACAAACTTGTATTAAAACTAGTTAAGCTGCCAAAGACTTGAGCACAGTGCGGTACATCATTTATAAGCCTCTTCCTATGAGAGGCATTGCAAAAATCAATCGAAACCATCTGCAGAAACTGTGCTGCATCCAACAGCATTGATGCTGGTTCTGAATTCGCTGTCTCAAGCTAACGACAACATCGTCCTCTCTGGGACTCCAGAAAACAGCACGTCTAAGTAAATAAAATTATTCAAGCAATTAATTGGTACCTCATCATAAAATAAGAACGTAAAAATGTGCGCGTGTGAGAGTGGGAGAGAAATGCATAAATAGAAAGGCGCACTCACTCAGTTACAAAAAATTGGAGCAAAAGTAATGCCGCATGCAGCAATGTCTGGGGCCAAACAGCATTGGAGAGCAGCAGAGTATTGGAGGTTACTTATCATGGACAGCAAACATCTTCAAAAGTCCATCCTAACCAACTCGATTTGGAAGCAATTTCCAAAATTCAGACATGTTTGTGTTCCATTTTCTCTTCAATTTTGCACTGAGGGGGGACAATCTTTTCAAAACTGTGGCCACGAAGGCGTCTCGGGGCTTCCTTCAAATGTAATGCCAACATCACACAGCTGGGTTTCAGCTCAAGTGGACAATGTGAAAAAGTATGTTGCAGACCGGATTAGATGGCTGAAATCGGCTATTTTTGAGCGTCAAAGGTTATAAATTGTATCAAATGAGGAGGAGATAGAAGAGGAATGTGATTGGCATACTGAAATATAGTGGTGCCCAATCATTTGCCATGGAGGGCTGAAAGCATGCAGGTTTTCATTCCAACCAATCACACCTGCTGATGTCACTGATTAGTTCCGTCTTCTCCGATTGAAGGTGCACTACTGATAGCAATCAGCTGGCGCAGTGATTGGTTGAAATGAAAACCTGCATACACAACCCTCCATGGCACATGATAGGGCACCACTGCCGTAGTGAATCGATGTCACATGTCAGCAGCAGGCCTAAATTATCTTTTTGGGTTTTAATTAAGGCAGTTTGAGATTTTAATTAAATTTCACACTCAACATAAGAAATTAAATCATTATGTTTTGGTTACTCTGAATGGGACCAGTTTGGTTCATTAAAATTCACTTGAGCGCCTACATTTTCAGAAAGACACCCTTGAGTATAGCAGGGCAGACTGAAGTACCGCAGCACAGCAGTTCATAAACGTCGCTGAAGTGAACTGCTGGTTGGAGCTGAGTCTTCCTTTGACACCACAGCCTGAGCTCGACACAAGGCCGCCAAGTGACACGACACAAGCTAGAATCGCCCCGTGTCCAACACCCAGGAGCTCTAGAGTAAAGACTCCCGAGAAACTGAAAAGCTAAGCAGCGCAAGGTCTCTTCCGGACTGACTCGGCTTTTGTGAAACACAATTACGACTTGATTATTTCGATTCGACGAAAAGTGGAAAGATGTGGGCAGGGAGCAGAGAACTGATTCCCACACATGCTAGCGATGTCAGAACATCAGGCCATCCAGGGCCATACGGGATTGTGGGAAGACTAAAAAAATAAATAAATAAATCGCAAAGAACATTGCGAGGGACAAAGCTCGATCGTGAACAAAAGAAGACGGACGAACCTGCAGCTCCAAGATTCGCCTTGAACAACCAACAGCACTGCCTCCCGCTGAACTGCTCCATAGCCATGGCAACCGACAAAGGAGCCTTTGCCGGAGCACGACGCATCCAGAACCGTCCTTGAGATGACGCCCACGCGGCATCGCGGTGGCTGCCTGGGCAGGTGAGACGCGTCGGCGGGGAAGAGATTCGGGCTTAAGACTCCCACACCGACAGCCCCCGAAAACTCCCAGAATTCCTAGCTTTCGCTTTATGTCGCTCTCTTTAATTATGCTTCATCTCACACTGCGCCGAGGAAGAAAAAAAAAAAAAAGCTAATATTGATTGTAACAAGGCCTTTTTTCCTCAAGGGTCCTTCTGTTGCGGCAAATACTATTAGAAATCATCGCTGAGACGGCGGATAGACCCTCGTTCAAAATGAAGCTGATATGGAGCCCAGCTGTTGCAGCTGTAGCTGTTATTTCTCTACTGAAGATGTCTTTTCAGCCATATGGAAAGGAGACAGTGACGGGTTTGCTGAATGATATTTTCTCTCAAAGTACTGGCTGTTTGAACTCAGAGGGTAAGAATGGATGAGATTTCATAAGAAAAATAGAATAAAGGTGATATCAACAATCAAAAACATCGTAAAGGTCAAGCCACAACCAAAGGAATGACAAAGGTTATGTCCCGGATATAAAAACAGCAATAGGTCATTTCAAACCCATATTGTTAACAAGAGTGCTCTTCATTCTGAACCCACCAAGCTAGCAGGCTGAAGCATCCAATATTACAAGCAACAAGTCTTACAACTGATTACTACCGAATAATATCTTTAAGATGTACATTTTATATTATAGCTATTCATTGGCAATACCGATTGTTAGTGACTTGATTAGACCAGTGAGGGCTAGCTGTGTGTGGCATAATGTTCAATTATTGCGAAGACTAACATTGGCAATGATAGGACAATTGTTTGACAGCTATATTCTTCATTGTTTGCACGGCTCGGAGCATTCTAATTCAGTCGGTGGGGTTTAGCTGGCTCCGTTTTGGAGTCGCATGCCAAGCAACAAATCAGTGATTTACTCTCTGTACAACTAACTGGCACTCTGTTGCACATTTTCTTCCTGAAATAACATAGGTGTGCTTTGCAGTATTGTTGCTTATCCTCACTACCAGATGCCTTAGATATAAAAATGGTGCCACTAACCAACAGTAAAATACCTTGCAAGTGGCAAATTCATTGTCAAAATTTCCTTTTTAGGGGAAACAGTTTGACTCTGCATCATTCTGCAAGTTCTGTATGTGTTTTTCAATCTTTGTGTAAATAGAAGTTAAAACAGTCAGTAAACCAACCCTCATCAGGTATACCAATACCAATGTATCAGCCTTAGCTTAATGGAAATGGTGCTGTGAAGGGTAAGAATACAATATCAACAAATGATTGATAACAATACCTGTGGCTGCACAAAGAGCTGAAACAGAATAGCATTGTCAGTATTATGATAAATGACTGTAACGTTTGGTGGTATGTAGAAAAAAACTGACAAAAAGAAATACTGTATCTGCAGTACATGACTGTAGCGTAGGACAGAATAGATATATTGTATATTCACAACCTGGGGATCGGAGACAATGTAGGAATGATGCTGGGAGTTACATGGGGTATACGCGCAATGATGGGCATCATAGAGATTATAAGAGCCCTGATAAAAGTGGTATATATCAATGATGCTGGAAGGCATAGGGTGTAAGAGTGAGTTATAAAGGATATATAAGCCATGATGCAGGGTTCTGCCGATGCTGGTCGGCGCCGACCAGCACTCGGAATGCACCGACCACCACTCAGTTCAGATAGCTAGTGCTTTTCCCAACCGGCTTTATTTTTTCAAAGATTAGTTAAGTGAATGCATCCAGTGTCCAATAAAACCACTAGAAACAAAACATAAATGAATCTAATTATGCTCCCCCCCTTCTTATTATTGTCAGAATAGCGAACTTTCGTTTTCGACCCACGCCCCGTCTGCGCTGGTCTTCATTGATACTGAAAAACCTGCCCAACAGTGATGGAAACACCGAGTGCCATCCGAGCCCGCGTGTGCTGGTTATTCATGGCAAATTGAATCTGAGGCCATGGGGAAATGATCGGTGCGGTTGTCTCAATCTAATGAAAGACAGGCAATTATAATCGGGCAGGGTGATTGATTTCTATAGTGCTGCAGTTTGCATGTTGAGAGAAAAGTTTTCTTGTTATATAAACAACAGCAAAACAAAATAAATCTCTGTCGAGGACAGTAACATTCTTTACATGTTAATCTATCAGTGTTTAATAACAGTGGCGGTTGTTGGACGGAAAACCGAGGGGGTGGAAAACATACCTTGAAATGGAAAAGATTATTGACCCGATTTTAATCATCGTTCTTGGTTAACACGTTTTCCAACAGTATGAAAAATTCATTTGAAGTTAAGTACACAGTTTCCCTTAATGAAATGGCAAGGCGAGTGAATAATAAATTCAATAAAAATGTTTAATTCACCTGCCTTAATAGGTAACCCTTCACGAAAAAAAAAAAAAAAAAACCTACTGTGGATATTCCGCGTTAACTTTTACGAAGCAAGAAATGCGCACTTTTTGCCTTCAGTTGACGCGTTTTATCTCTCGTCTTAACGAAGACAATTAGCTACACCTGAGAAGGGAGAGTTAAAGTATCTTTTATCAAGCAAAATGACTGAAACAAATCAAGACTAATAAGCAGTTTAAAGATGTTTATCGCCCTCCTTGTTCTCTGTCCAACGGGTGCCACTGAAGAAATGTTTGGAACATAAATGACAGTTGTTAAGTCGTATTCAGAAATTTAATCATAAGTATTTGGATACAAAATAGAAAAACAAGTTTATGAATATGGCATCTATCTATGAAAATTAGAGGCATCTCGCTACGCACCGAGGAGCACATCAAAGAAACACAGTAATCTGGTGACTCAGAGGCAATATCTGCTTTCGAATTGACGCAAAAATTTTCGCACGCGCTTGCATACGAACAATTCCCCGACCAGCACTCCCACCACCCTGGGCAGAATCCTGATGATGGGAGTCATTGAGGGCATACCAGAGATTCTGGGAATAACAGAGGATATCGGAGCAACGCTAAGAGTCATACAGGGTACAGCTGTCCTGCTAGATGTCACAGAGGGTAAACCTTGACGATTGGAGTCACAGAAGGTAAAAAAGCTACTCTAGGAGTCACAGAGGGTTAACAGCCTATACTCAGAGTCACAGAAGTTAAAAGCTATGCTAGCGATCACAGGGGGTAAGAAGCAATTCTATGAGTCACAGAAGTAAATTGCTATGCAAGGATTTACAGCGGGTAAACAACCATGCTAGGAGTCGCAGTCAGTACAAGATACATGCTGGGAGTCACAGACAGAATATGATTGATTCTAGGAGACATAGAGGGTAAAGAATGAACATTGGGCATTCAGAGATGGTATATGAATGAAGTGTCACAGAGAGTGAATAAGCCATGCTAAAAGTCACAGAGGGTAAACAGCTATTCTCGGAGTCACAGAGGATAATCAGCTATTCTAAGAGTCACAGAGGGTAAACAGCTGTTCTCAGAGTCATAGAGGATAATCAGCTATTCTAAGAGTCACAGAGGGCAAACAGCTGTGCTGAGAGTCACAGAGGTTAAACAGCTATGGTAAGAGTCACAGAGGGTAAACAGCTATGCTAGGAGTCACAGAGGGTAAACAGCTAAGCTAAGAGTCACAGAGGGTAAACAGCTATGTTAAGAGTCACAGAGGGTAAACAGCTATGCTAAGAGTCACAGAGGGCAAACAGCTATGCTAGGAGTCACAGAGGGTAAACAGCTATGCTAAGAGTCACAGAGGGTAAACAGCTAAGCTAAGAGTCACAGAGGGTAAACAGCTATGCTAAGAGTCACAGAGGGTAAACAGCTATGCTAAGAGTCACAGCGTAAACAGCTATGCTAAGAGTCACAGAGGGTAATCAGCTATGCTAAGAGTCACAGAGGGTAAACAGCTATGCTAGGCGTCACAGAGCATAAACAGCTATGCTAAGAGTCACAGAGGATAAACCGTAATGCTAGGGGTCACAAAGGCTAAAAAGTAAAATTTTCGGAGTCATAGAAGGTGTAGGTGAAACAAAGGGAGTCACTGGAGGTATACTTTATGAGTGCTAATTATGTCTCATAATGGGTTAAGAAGTCACCTTGGGAGTCAAGGAGGGTATATGAGTGTGAAGGGGAGTCACAGAGAGTACGAGTTATGCTGAGAGTCATAGTTAAGGTCACAGGCATTGGGAATCAGCAAAAGTGACTGGCAGAGAAATCGCAGCAGCAGCTAGACCTCAGGCCAGCACAGATAATTCCAACCACACTTTCTACTCAAACAGAGGAATAGGAACCAGTAGGAGACAAAGAACGGTGGCTAAGAGGGACTTACGCATCACAGCGGCACCACTTACACTGGGATAGGGACCGTGAAGAGAGGAGCGGTGCATTGTGGGTCATCAGAGCCCAGTCAGAGCATGCAGCTAACGCGCACAGCACCATTTAGCTACTAAGCAGACGAATGAGCCAGTGGGGGCCAGTTCCATAAATAGTGGAATATCTCGCCGAGGCGATTCAGGTTAATTACCTTTCTGGTGGGTGACCCACCCGGGACTGCAAACGACATCTTTCTTGATTCTGAGCCAAGTTCCCTAATCTGGAACAACTCTGACACCAAGAAACAAGATCGAAGACAAGGAGCCACCTTTGCAGACTCCCGCTTAGGCCCCATGTTTCAGTACGCCGGTGTGGTGTAGCAGAGGAGCTGAGCGGTGATTAAGAGCCTGGTCTTACAATGCAGAGGTTGCTGGTTCAAATTTCACAGGAAGTGCTGCAGTTGTGTCCTTGAAAACAGTACTTACTGGGAATTACATCGATAAATATCTCTCTATAAAATGGGCTCTATCAATAAAAGCTCTGTTGATCAATGGTAATAAAATAACTATAAAGTTTACGATCGGATGACGGTGATAGTAGTAATGCATGGTAAACGCAAGCTTTGCGCGAGGACTAAACTTGACCCCAGCGCTAACGAGACAAAGCTCCAGAGAAAAACAAATGAAGCTGTCACCGCACTGGCACACACACTAGTGTGACATTGAGTAAGACTTATTTATGCAAGTCCATTGTGAAATAACCGTGAAATGAATCGCCAAGAACGACAGTAATTAAGAAGACGCTAAAGACAAACAAATCTTGGAAGTCACGCCGCTAGTCGTCACGGGCCCGCTTCTGGAGACGCCGAGTTGCTGCCCGAGCCTTGAGGCGTACATCCTCTCCGAACCTCGAAGCGGAGGGAGGCTTCGAAATCCCACTCGAATATTTTTTGTTTATGCCAATCTGCTGCAGGAGCTGGCGGGGAAGGGTTTAGGAGCCTGTGCTTAATGCGCTGCACCACTCCAAAACTTCATTATGCTAAATGAATTGCAGTTTGATTGGGTAAAACCGGGGTCTTAATAGGAGCGGCATTTGATTAGATATTCAGCTGTAGGCAGATGGGAGAACGTCTGCATGTTATTGGGAGTTTAAAAGAAAGCCAGAGTACGCAGCCACCTGATAACACCTCTGAGGGTGAGAAGGGGAAATGAAAGAGGCAAAAATACAGCAACTATGAGAAAATCAACCTACTTAAAGCAAAAAAGGCATTTTCAGAAACTTATAACTCTGTGATATTGGCGATAGCTGAAGGCGCTAACGTGTTCGGCTGTCGTTTGTGTGCACACTCATCGCGGTGGTGGGTGATGCAGGGAAAAAAAAAAACAAAATAAAAAGTCAGGGCCATTGATGTGTTTGTTCCTGGAAAGATAAACACACTTTAAAAAAGAAAAACAAAAAACAGAAATAAAAAGAGAGGGGACTCCCGTGGCGGGAGATGAAATGACCCGGCGCTTTGATCGCCGCGTTTGGAGCCGTTACCGCCATCGCGATGTGGGCTGGGGGGCCTTTAAAGCCCAGCTGCTGGCATGGCTCTCCAGCTCCGCTTTAAAGAGAAGAACACAGACCACCACTACTGAGGCTGGCCAGCGGCCCTCATTCACCGATACACCGCCAACACATTACAGGTGCTCACAGCAGCAGGTGTACCAGCCGTAACACCAGAGAGAGGGGGAGAGAGAGAGAGAGAGAGAGTGAGAGAGAGGGGGAGAGAGAGTGAGAGAGAAAGAGAGAGAGACAGAGAGGGATGAGAGAGTGAGAGAGGGAATGAGCAGGAGTGAGAGGGGGATAGAGAGAGAGGGGGGAGAGAAAGAGAGAGAGAGAAAAAAGAGATTGAGAGACACACAGATGGAAAGAGGGAGAGAGATGGAGAAAGTAAGTGCAAGATGAAGAGACAAACAGAGAGATGGAGAAAGAAAGAGATCGAGAAGGTGGGGAACGGAAAAACAGAAAAAAGAAAGGAGAGAGAGTGTGCCTGTGTGTGTGTGTGTGTGTGTGGGTTAGTGGTGGGTGGAGGAACAAGTTTGTTGCATTTCTTTGTTGCATTTCCAGGTAACGAAGACCAAATCACAAAGACTATGAACAGAGGATTATAGGAGTGGGACGAAAGTGGTGGAGGTAAGATGAAGTTTGTGAAAAAGTATGCTATTAAACAAACAACTCATCTCTGAACAATCATACGAAGAGCCGCAAAGACAAAAGACAATTTAAAAAAAAATTACATGTCCTCAACACTTCAACTGCAGCGAGCAAGAAAAAAAAATGAGACAAAAAAAAGCTCCAAAAATGAAAGAAATAAAGTGCCATCTTCATTCACTGTCACAAAATACCCCCGACACATAGCAGATGAAGCTCTTCATCTTCTCCACAAGCCCATAATATGCCACCCTAGGGATGCGCTCCTGAAATTTTTTTCATTGTCACAACAGGACCTACGGGCCTCCACACCCCGGAAAATGTACTGCCGACTCTTCCAAGTCACCAAATGTATCACTCCAGTAAGGGGAAAACACCACAATGCCATCCAGCCACTTACTTTGAATGCTGAGACCAAAAAAAAAATGGGCGGAACTTCAGTGTTGTGGGTTGTACAACAACTTAATCCTTGGTTATAATCAAGCCAGGGCCCCTCTATACGGCGTCTGATGTTTGCGTGTGTTTTCTCCGGCTACACTGGTTTCCTGCTGCAGTCATAAGGCTTGGGTGTTCGGCTAGTTGGACGGTTGAAATAGCCCATAGGTATGAGTAAGGGAATGGTGTTAGTGACCCGTGCAGGATTCTTCCCCACTGCGTCACACTCCCTAAGCACTCATCGCACTCATGCACATAAAGTTTTCCTCTAGATATTGATAAGTTTGTCATGACTAGCGTACGTCATATACTGTGCCCTCCACTAACATTGGCACCTTTGCTAAATACTAAATAAATAAATCAAGCTATGAAAAAATGTGGTTGCCACTAATCCTCCCAATCTTTCATTTAAAATATGAACAAAACTCTAACCTTGAATTTAAATGAAATATTGAAGGGAAAATATATACATATACTCAGTTAGGTGCGGAAGTATTTGGACAATTACACATTTTTTTTGTCATTTTGCCTCTGTGCATCACCACAATGGGTCTGAAATGAAACTATCAAGATGGGATATAAGTGCAGACAATCAGCTTGAATTCGAGGCCTTTCACAGACATCATGCATTAAGCGCTTCGGATTAACAGCCATTTTTATACATAGTGCTTTATTTCCATGGGCTCAAGGGTAGTTGGACAAAATAACATGATTATAAATAAAAGGTTTATTTTTAATACTTGGACAGAAAATTATTTGCATTGAATGACTGCCAGAAGTCTTGAACCCATAGACATCACCATATGCTGAGTTTCATTTCTTCAGATGCTTTGCCAGGCCGTTACCGCTGCCGCCTTCGGTTTCTGCCTGTTTGAGGGTCTTTCTGCCATCAGTTTTGTCTTCAGTAAGTGAAAAGTATTCTCAGTTGGATTGAGGTAAGGGTACTGACCAAGCCATTGATGAATAGGGGAGTCTGGGGTCTGATGAGCCACGGGGACCAATGAGCCATATCACTATTTTGCGATCAATCAATGACAGAGCTGCTTAAAATATGCAAAATATTTGACCATTGACTGATGAGTCATGGGGATAAATGAGCCATATCACTGTTTTGCCTTTTTTAAACACCTTTGGCATCGATTGATCGCAAAATAGTGATGTGGCTCATTGGTCCCCATGGCTCATCGGACCCCAGTCTCCCCTACTCCATTTCCTTATCTTGAAAAGCTCTTAGGTTGCTTTTGCAGTATGTTTGAGGTCATTATGCATCTGTAACGTGAAGCTCCGTCTAATCAGTTTCACCCCAGTGTCCCAGCTCCTTTGGCAGCCATACATTCCTGTGCCATAACACTGTCTCCACCATGTTTGGCAGATGAAGTGGTAGGCTTTTAATCATGAGCACTTCCATTCCTTCTCCACACTCTTCTCCTCCCATCATTTTGATACAAGTTAATCTTGGTCTCATCTGTCCTAAGTATCTTGTTCCAGAACTGTTCAGGGTTTTTTTTTTTTTTTTTTCTGGCAAAGTCTAATCTGGTCTTTCTATTCTCGAGTGTTACCAGTGGTTTGCACCAAGTGGTAAACCCTTAGTATCTACATTCATGAAGGCATCTCAACATTCATTAAATTAAACTTTAAATGGATCTATGGCTTCCTGTTTCCTTGGGGTATAAACATATAAAATGATGTGATACATTGTCAATTTCCCTTAGTCATTAACCAACATATGGGACAAGCTGCAGAGAAGAGTCCATAAACATTGACTTGGGCATTTGAAGGATCTGCTGAAATTCTGCATGGAGAAATTCTTCCAGAGTCCTTGTCCTGGCTTCTCCAACCAGATATGATGCTATATTAGATGAGTCAGTGCTTATATCTTGGCAAAAGGAAGTCTGCACAAGGTATTAAATAAAGAGGATCTAATGACTGTGGCACACAATTCTGTGTGTATTTTTTTTTTTTTGAGAAAAATATGCATGTCGATTTTTTTTTTCCTTCAATTATTGTATTTCAGTCAAAGGTATTATTGCTGTTAGTATTTTGAATTAAATATCAAGAGGAGAAACAATTAAGGGATTAATTCATATACAATTTTGTTCATATTTGTCACAGGGGCAAATATTACAGGAGGGCACTGCTTTGCTACATGCTGTGTAGTTCCCACCTTCCAGAATGTTCTGTGTGTCTTAGCTGTAAGACTGTAGACATTCTCCCAGCCAAGCAAACTGAAATTTAAAAATCTGAAATTGAAAGAGTGTTGGGGAGAGGGTAAGGTGGGGATAAAAGATAGTGGCAGACAGAGAAAGGTAGAGAGAGAGAGAGAGAGAGAGAGAGAAACCGGTGGACAGAGATGCTTTACAGCAGCGCTCGCCATCCTGCTTAGAGCTGCATCATTAATTCTACTGCAGCATCCCGGTGACTCACCAGACACAGGTTTCAGTGCAGACTGGCTGTGGATAGAGGTGTAGAGGGATGGAGGGATGAAGAGAAAGAGGGCTACAGGCGTAGGGAGGGAGTTCAGCTGGAGGAGTGGCACTTTTCGCAGGGATTTACGATCTAAATACTTTCCCATAAGGGACATGCACAAAACTGTGACTAAAACCTTAACCGGCTCTTGGAGAACATGGTCTCCTGCCAACGAGCACACTCTGTTCGGGGAGTTGTTCCCATACTCTAGATGCCAAAAAAATCCCATTATGTTCTAATAGCTTGTGGTGCCACCTAGAGGAGAGGAAAACACGTTCACATCGAGGAGGGGCACTTTGGCAAAGCTGTGTTCTCAGAAACCTCCAAAGATTTCCACAGGCCACACAAAATGTAAATTAATAACCTCCAATTTGCGGCCTATTATCGGACCATTGATGGGAGGGGTTATGTAAATGAGCCAAGCTGATTTTAGACCAGATGTGGGCAGCGAGGGCCGCATCCATCCCCGGTTTTCACTCCGACTTCTGGCCTTTAAAAGGTTAATTATCTTCATTGGCCAAACCATTTGTGAAATCAGACATTTCTGCCGCATTTCTTTAAATTATCATGAATGACCACTAAAGACCGTTCTAGTCTCCCCTAAATGTAACATTTTACTTTGGTCACATTCTATGCGCAAATGTATGTTTGTGCGCACAACCAATCAGCTCAATTAGTCATAATGATTGATAGAAATAAAAACCCGCATACACACCGGCCCTCCAGGACCGGAGTCGCCCACCCCTGTTTTAGACCGTAATCTTAGGCCAATCATGTTCAATATAAAATGGAGCCATTTGAGGTAAGATCTCAAAAGATTCTGACTGCAAGGGCTGCCTGTACACCATTTCAAAAAGACAAAAAAAAAGTAAAAGGGTGACCTCCAACCTGGAACTGGAAATGTTCAGATGAAAATAGATGATAGTGAGCAAGCAGGGGTAAACTCTGGCCCAACACTGCTTTTGAATCCAGTCCTACTGAGAATCAGATGACCTTGATAGAGAAATACATCTTGGGCTCTGGAGGTTCGACAGAAACATCAACAACGTCAACAGAAACACCACGAATCCCCCACAGCAGCGTTCGGTCTCATCTGGAGCTCTGGCTCTCCGGTAAAAGCAATTCATTTTGAACAGACTCCCGCTATACAGTTTTTGTGAGCTGTAATTTGCCATTTTGACAAGGGTGCACATACGAGCAAAACGACGATGCAAACGATCTCGTATTGGCGCAACGCCACCCATCCGTAATTACAAATAAGCGGGAAAGAGCACATGCACAAAACTTCAGGCGTTCACACACACAAACACACACACATACGCACGCACTCACACACAAGCAAAAAAACACACACACACGCAAGCACGCACGCACGTAGACACACACGCACGCGCGCACACACACACACTTCTACTGCAGCAAACAGAACAGAGCGTGCGCACACAAATATAAATGAATCACAAACTCAGACGCGAACAGAAGTTATATTTAGGAAATTATACATTAGCAATCTCTTCGCTTGTCAGAGCAGAACTGTGGGTACAAGCTCACTTGATCGAGCCCTTTGAAATTTAAATCACTGTGTAGGCAACTGATTTCAAACAAAATGTCGTAACAGGAGTCTGGCACTTTTAATGCAGTCGTTCTCAAGTTGAGTCTCGGGGGACACTTGTATATGCTGGTCTTCATTCCAACCAATCTCTTGTTCAATTAAGTTTGTTGATTGAGTCCTTTTGTGGTTCCTTCCTTAGAAGTATTAGCACAATGTTTTTTGGTTTGTTGTCATTTACTTTGAATTTGAATCCTTCATTATCTGCCAAATGGGTATTTTTAATGACCCTGTCTCTGCAGTTTCTCCAATTAGGAGCCTGTTGATAGTACTTCTGATTTACCCTTGCATGGCACAATTGTTTGCAATATAAAAAAAAAGTAAATATGGGAATTTCTATCAAGGAGTGAACGCTAATTACTTATATAGCGTGCTTCAGAGGATACACACATGAGAGCATAATTAAGAAAATTTAACAGCTCGTTAGAATTTTGGGATTGCAATTTGGCTGGAATGAAAGCATTCATGCAGGTCAAACTTGAGAGCTACTGTTATGGCATTTTATATCTCCTTGCATCGGGGAAGGAAATGCAACAACGAGACTGTGCAAAAGTGTGTGTGTGTGTGTGTGTGTGTGTGTGTGTGTGTGTGTGCGTGCGTGTGTGTACATATGTGTGTGTATGCACGTGCGTGTGCGTCCCATCTAATTTTTATATATAAACCCCCAATTTCAAAGAAGTTGATGCATCACAAAAAATGCAAAGAAAACAAAAAAGAGTGACTTTATAGGTCAAATCATATTGAAAACACAAAATCAACACACTATTTGATATTTGTTTATTGAGAATATAGGTCGATTTCAAATCTGTTGACTGTTGCGACAGACTCCAAAAAGGTAGGCACAGGGGAAATTTAGGACTAATGATGATGTGAGAAACTGCAGCAATAAGGTGATGTGCAACACGTGAGCTAATCATGGAATACACGAGGACCCACTAGAAAAGGCCTAGTCCCTTAAGAGCAAAGAAGAGTGAAGGCTTACTTAACTGCCAAGAGATGCTCATGCTTTTAATTCATCACTTTGAGAAAAACATCCCCCAAAGTCAAATTAGGAGGAATTTGGACATTTTACCCTTTAGAATGCACAATATTTTCAATGGATGGAAGGAATCACATCAAATATCAGTGGATTGACGGCTAGGCCAAATACACTATCTAAATGTGCATGACCTCTGATCCCACAGGTGCCACTTTCTGAAGAACCATCATGCGTCAGTAATGGATGTCATGACATGCGCTTGGGAATAGTTTGGTAAACCTTTTTTCCAGTCAGCAACATCTGCCGCTGCATCCACTGATGCAAGTTTATGCTCTACTATGAAATGCTGAAGCTAAACATCAATGTTCAAAAGCACCAAGAACTTTTCTGGACTCAGGGTCATCTAAGATGGACCGAAGCTCAGTGAAAGCACATTTTTTGCGGTACAGCAAGTCAACATTGCAAGAAAATCTTTTGAAAAAACAGCCACCATGTTCTCTGGACCAAAGATGTCAAGGACAACTCAAATTGTTATTAGCGTCAAGTCCAAAAAACTGTCAAGGCCAAATGCATCTTTAATGGTATGGGGGTGTGTCCGTGCATATAACATGGGTGACTTGCGAATGCGAGGGCAGCATAATTTCAGAAGGATATATATCTATTTTAGAGCAACATGTACTGCCATCTTGACGTCATCTGTACCTGTGCTGTCTATATTTTCCAGCAAGACAACACCAAACAACATTGTGCATGGATTACAAATATACGGCTGCATAAGCAGAGAGTGTGGGTACTAGACTGGCCAATCTGCAGTCCTGATCTGTCTCTGACTGAGAATGTATGGCACATTATGAAGCAAGATATACAGCGACAAAGTTCCTGTACAATTTCACAGATGTTCACCTGCGGAACTGAGGCAGGAAATTCTGCTTGCTAGACTTGACCAACTGGTGTCTTCAGTGCCCAAACACTTCATGAGAGTGTTTAAAAGACAAGGTGTTAAACAGTGATAAAAAGTCACCAGCGCCAACTTTTTCGATCTCTGTTGAAGTTTTCACATTGTGTATTTTTAATACCCAACTATATTCATATTACAAAATCAAATAGCGTGTTGCACTGTTTTCAATTAAGTACTGGATGAATGGACTTTTCAAATCAGTCCTTTTTGATTTTATCAGAATTTTCCATAATTTGCCAATGTTTTCAGAATCGGGGCTGTATTTCAATATGCTCAATACATAAGTACCACTCAGCAAAACACAAGAAAGAAAGAAAACAGAGCAACATTAAATTGTGTATCTGAATATGCTTTTCATATGTCTCAAACTGCTTGGCTTTGATCATTTTCAACATTTCATTATAAATTTTGATTTGTATTTCACGGTACGCCGCACCTCATTTTGAATGATGATTGAATTTTCTTTCCATGAAATGCACACATACATACATACATACATAGTACATAAATACACAGGTACATGGTACTTTAAGAGCCTTTAAAATGTTTTTAAATTAGTGATCATGCCTTTCTTTGACCATTTTAGATTGCTTGTTGCATGGAAAATGGAATTTGAATGCAACTTATTAAAGTGAATTTGAATATCTAATTTCTATTTCATTTTGGCACCCTTTCATGTATTGCAATCTTTTGTCATTGCTCTCGGCACATTTCTGAATGAGGATTTGATGTCAGTGAGTTTTCCCGAGTATAACAAAAGGTTATTTAAAAAAAATGGTATATAAACAGATATCAAATGTTTTTATATGTTTATTACTTGTACCAGGGAAAGGCACATGTGCTGCATATGTCTCCATCTCCCTCCCCGAGCCTGTTTACAAGGCTGTGTCCACAACTGCCTCCCTCACTTGAACTCCAAGATAAATCCACACGAAACAGAGGAGGAAATCAGCACTGCATCCCACATATCAGGTGTGGAATATTGACTGAGGCCTAAATGGGCTCCCTCTCAGTTTGTCACTCAGCTGCTCAAATGGTAGTCCTGCTGGAAAACACTGCGAGATACAGTCTTAAGCACATATACGCAACAGCACACACACACATCTCCACACCCACAAAAAACAAAGACACACACACACATACAAATACATACTTGCAAACTCTGGCACACATGTATGCACACACACACACACACACACACACACACACAAACGCAAATAAATACATGCGCACACACACGTATCAACACACAAACACACACATGCACATGCATCAACACACAAACACACACAAACATTTGCTGCGTGCATTTAAACAGTCCTGGCTGACACGCAAACGGCAGTTAAATATGGACGTTAACACAGGGGAGGCGTGCCATGCTGGGCTGTGAGCCGGAGGAAAACAAAGCCGTATCCCGTGAGGCTGGCGCCGTGTGTCTCCCGGCTCAGCGCCAGCGGCTGCCAAGCTCTGTGCCCACGGCTCAGCCTCCGCACAGCACAGCATGGGCACCTTCATCATCGCCTCCCACAGAGGCGAAACTGTGCCAGCAGAAACGCTGCAATAAAAAACTGTAGCAGAGACGAGCTGCAGAGTGCAGCCATAACTGCAGCAGCGGCACACTGCAGAGTGCGGAGAACGCCGAAGTTATATGACGCACTGCTGAATGCAGCGAAAACTGCAGCAGCGATATGCTGCAGAATGCACATCAAACTGGAGTGGCGACACACTGCAGAATGCAGCTAATACTGCTGCAGTGGCAGACTTTAAAGTGCAGATTAGACTGCAGCACTGACCCACTGCAGTGTACCGCTAAAACTGTGGCACTGACCCACTGCAGAGTGCAGATCAAATTGCAGCATCAACGGACTACAAAGCGCAGATCAAAATGCAGCACTGACCCACTGCAGAGTGCAGATAAGACTGTGGCACTGACCCACTGCAGAATGAAGATTAAACTGCATTCTACCATTCATTCCAGCGAATTCTGCATTTTGATTGGTTAACACCAGGTATCTATTCACCGGTAAACTACCTCGCACTGGGTCAAGACCTCGCTCTGCGTGAAGAGCTCTCGCTTGATTATCGAGCCGCTTCAATAGAAAACGTAGGCTATTAATTTCCGTTTCCAAAAAAGGCGACCGCTATGGCGTCTGACATTCCCACTTCAAACTTCGACTTCGGAACTTTAGAGGAAAAGAGTCATGGTAGAATGGAGATAAACCTACCGTTTTTTTTCGAGCACTCGGTACTTATTGTAGGCTAGATACCTGGAAATTTACATTTGAAATTGATCAAATGAAAATTAAATCAAATGAAATTTCAAGGTGTCTATCCTACGATAAATACCTCGTCTTTGAAAAAAACTGTAGGTTTATCTCCTAAGTAATGACCCACTGCAGAGTGCAGATCAAAATGCAGCAATAACCCACTGCAGAGTGCAGATAAAACTATGGCACTGACCCACTGCAGAATGCAGATTAAACCGCAGTAATAACCCACTGCAGAGTGCAGATCAAATGCAGCAGTGACCCACTGCAGAGTGCTGATCAAATGCAGCAATGACCCACTGCAAAGTGCAGATCAAATGCAGCAATGACCCACTGCAAAGTTCAGATCAAATGCAGCAATGACCCACTGCAAAGTGCAGATCAAATGCAGCAATGACCCACTGCAGAGGACAGCTAAAACTGTGGCACTGACCCACTGCAGAGTGCAGATCAAACTGCAGCAGTGATACACTGCAGCATGTAGTTAAAACTGCATTCACAGAGGGTGGAGTCATGTGTCGAAGAACTTGGAAGAGAGAAGCCCAGGCAGATGAGAGGAAAAATGAAGAGAATGACCGACAGGAAGGAAGCAAAATTATAAAGAAGAGAGAGCTGTTGCTGAACAGACTACTGAAACCCAACAACCATATGCATGGACTACAAACGCAGGGCCAGGGGTCACCAGTGATAAATGGGGTAAAAAGTTACAGAGAATCAGAGGAAAAACAGTCTCTTGTTCGCCTCCTACTTGAAAGCTGGACAAATACCAGATTTTACTGCTCCACCCTCCATCACCATGTGACCGCTGGACTGACTGTTGTGTACACTGATCAATGTACTCCATCAGCCACTGCACTGGCAGCTTTTGTTGACATGATCAAAATGATGCAAAAAAAGAAAAGAATCAAATTCCATTACCTCAAGCTAAAAAAAAAGCTTAAAAAGATAAGTATGTATAATGAAAACCATGGTATACTGAAAGCAATTAACCCAGACGCCATTATGGCAGTATGTGGAGTAAGTAATAATCATAATCCGTGATTTAAAACTCAATTCATTAAAGAGAATGTCATTGCCAGCACCGGAGCCGCCAAATCTGACAAACAAGTGCAAGGCCTCGTTCTTCACGCCTTCGCGACAATGCAATGAGGCGAAACAGGAGGCCAGTCATCGCAGTCAGCGCCATCGGAACATCACAGCGCATCTCACGCTGCGCGCGACTGCCATGACCAACATCACGCTGCCACTTTGAGGAAGTCGAATTAAGCGTAGCTCATAAGGGGAAATCGAGTCGAGCAGGAATCCAGCAGTGATTGGCTCTCCATGGTTGATCCGTTTTCACACTCAGCTTACTGTTCTACAGCCTGCAGTTGAAGAGTTCACTGAGCCAGGAGTCCACAGATTCAGAAGCCTAAAAATCTTGTTTTGTTTCATCCCACTGACTCTAACAGTCGATGTTATTGAATTTGTAATCAATTCAAATAGACATTACAGTTGAAAACAAAGTGAGCTGGAAGAACATTCACCACTAGCCATTGACAATCTGGTTTTGTTTTCAATTCACTGACTCCAGCTATCCCCATCACTGAATTCACAATCACTTCCTCAAGCGTTACAGTAGGAAGTAAAACCAGCTGGAAGAGGATTCACCGCAAGCCATTGAAAATCTGGTCGCGTTTCATTCCACTGACTCTGACTATCGATGTTACTGAATTCCCAATCAATTCATTACAGCAGTGCTGCAGTTTGCCGGAAGGAGCTTCTACACACAGAGGCATGGCGTCCCGGCAGCTATGTGATTACAGATCAGCACATGAGCACTTTTTTACGTTCCAAACCAACTGTTGAAATTTGAAAAACTATTGATTAAGTCACTGTCTCTTCAGCTGTTGCAGTTCCCCTGAATTGGGGGACACCATTTTGGCGTGCGGAAGTACAGTTTTCGGGCACCGCCACACAAGACCTTGAAAACCTCCGAAGAGTCATCTGACCTCCACGCTGGGTCCGGGATGGATAGGGAGGAACTGCGGTAAACGCAGCCAGCTCGAAAGATGAGGGGGCGGGCACGCGGGGGATAAAAAAAAAAAATGCTCACGATGGCATTTCTTCTTGATTGACATGGAGGCCCCCGCAGACCATAACTCACGTGGAGGAGGTGCTGGAGTGCAGTCCCGCCAGCTCAGCGCACGTTTTATGATAATCTCAGTGAGTTATGACGCTCTGCGCGTGCATTAAAGAAACGCCATTACCACTAAATCAAAGAGACAGCGCCTGAGTGACAGAGAGGTTAACATGGGAGTCATCAGCTCTCTCTCTCTCTCTCTCCCTTTCTCTCTCTATTTTTATTTTGCTTTACCACCACCACCAGACTAATAGACAGCCATATTCAAATCGAGCTTATGCCTTCAACACAAATGGCCCACTGTTCCTGCTGTAATGTAGCAGGCCTGGATGATCCACTACAAATGTGTCTCATGGGTAAACTGCAGAGCGAAACACTCCTACTCGCCAATCAAACTCACCAAGGTCAGCGCAGTAGGAAATGTAATGAGATGACAAAAACAGATATAGTAAACACAATCAGGTGCAGAATTATTGTTTTTCTTGATAACAATGAAGGAAAAAGAAAACACAAAACCCTTAATAACCCATATTTTGATTTCAAACACATTGGGAGATGATTTTCTTCTATTTGAAGCTTTTAGTGTTGACATTATCAAGTAATCTAACTCTGTTTGAAAAAATGTAGGAATCGAAATTATTGTAACCCCCAAATATCATGTATAAGATCGAAAGTAGGCTTTTTTTTTTTTTTTTTTACTTAAATAAGTTTATTTCAGTCTGAGAACTATATTGCATCACTGCATTACATCATGTTTCCCTGGGGTACAAAAATATATCATCCATCACCATGGAAGAAAGCAGCACAGTTGTCAATTCAGAGGAGGCAGGTGATAATAGGTACAAAAATACATCAGTGGGTAAACATAACACTTATTGGCTGCCAATAATTGAAACAAAAATATGGAATTGTTGCAAATATGCCCAGAAAAGGACAGAATCCAAGGACAGGGGATTTCAAGGATTGCAATGATCACTTGCATCTTGGCATTGCCACATCTCAAAAACAACCAAAACACATTACCTCCGAAAGAACAAACTTTTTTTTGGAAGGGTTCCTTGAAGACAGGCCTTAACGAGTATAAGAAATGAAATCAAGACTCTGGAGTCTGCCCAACATTATTGGAAAAATAACTTGAAGAAACCGAGCGCCGCAGTCAGATAGGATCAAAATTAAAATTTTTGGCTATACACACCGTTGGCGAGTTTGATGGAAAATGAGGAATGAACACAAGGAAAAAGCACCTCATACCTTCAGCCAAATATAGAGATGGGTCATAAATGCTTTGGGCATGTTTTATTGCCAATGGTGGCAGTTAAGAACAGTGACATAACAAGTACTTCCGAGAGCTGAAGAATTTTTGAAGAAAATATGGTTGTCTCTTCTTGGAAGCTGGTCATAGACTTGTTCATCAGTAGAATTCTCTGGCAGAATAGTGAAGACAAACATTCGTCAAAACACACACAGAAATTGCTGAGTGACAACACCGCACAGTACATGCTCTGTAATGGCCATTCATGAACTGCAGAGAGTAGATCACGTGCGCAAACCCAAGAATATCAATGATCTACTTGGAAAATGTCAGCACGGTAAAGAAAATAAATAATAATAAAAAAAGCCTCCAAACATGTTCTCTAACCTGATCACAAATTAAAAGAGAAGACTCATGGCCGTCACCCCTGCCAGGCTGTTAGCACTAATTTCCAACCCAGGGGCACCGATATCAAAGGACAAATTTTTTTTTAATTAAAAATTGGATCAAAAGAATGAAAACTAAATGAGAAATACTGAAACATGAGGTGCAGTCTATTGAAATAAAAGGGTATAGTTTTCTCATGTGTTTGAACTTATGAGATATACAGCTGTATGGGTTACTAACGGAGTCGTTTATTCTACGCGGTCTTTTGCCTTTGTTTTTATCAAGGATGCGAGTAAGTTTGCTCCTGACGGTATTTACAATCTGCTGTACAGATACCTAAACGGATTTTGGCACTCAGCATAACTTAATAATAATAATAATTATAATAATAACGACCATAGCATAATAAACCATTATAATCTATGCCTCCACAACCACACCATCTAGCACCACTGCCCAGAAATCTGCATGTGTGTGTGTGTGTGTGTGTGTGTGTCTGTGTGCATGTGTGTGCGTTTGTGTGCATGTGTGCCAGCGTGTGTCTGTGTAAAAGAACATAATGACCACTAACCTAGAGTTCTTGCAATCAAAAGTTTGTGAAAAGGAACTGGTGTAAGCTGTCATGTAGGAAATGCAAGTGTACTACAGGGCTCTGTACAAGTACAAGCCTTGGCCTTTAAAGATGTCAAAAAGAAGTAATTTATTCTGAGCAATGGAGGAGAGTTTCACCCCCACCATCTTCCTCGCCACCCCCATCCCCCCTTTTAAGCAGCACTGAGCCAGACGACAACAGTGTGGAGTCCTACTCTAGCGGAGAGCGATAACCTGTAGGACTAGCGCCACTGAGGAGAGCAGAAGCAGCTATTGCACTCGTGATCATATCCCACACAGCCCAACTTACACCGACTGTCTCCTCACAGCCGAGAACGTCCTCTTCAGTACGACTCTACCTGAGCAGGAGGCTTCTTCCCACCCTGAGCGCTCCAGGCTATGCCGTCCCGGTCCGTCTCACAACACGCTATCCGATTAGCCTAGCGGGCAAGTCGAAGTGAGACACTGCACGAGATGTCTCATTTGTTTTTTGCTTTTCATTTGTTTTCCTTCACACACAGAGCACTAGTCCCACTCTCAATTTTACTCCACTGGCTGAACCATGGATTAGTTTTCAAAGGAGGGGAAATTAAGTGATGCTAACCAACTCAAAAATGAGGAACACTTTCATTCATTTAGACATAATGACAAATTCATGCAGAGCTATTTTTACCCCCCAAAACATACGTAAAAACAAAAACATGTTGAAATGTTCACACTAATGAGTCAAGATCTGTACTTATGATATATTATCATAGACAGATGTGTTAAGTCCAGGAGTCAGGAATTACACGGTCTGCCATGTGTTTCTCACCATGAACTCTGCTCGGTACTTTGTCTAATAAATTCAACCTTTTGCATATGATGAATTGTCCTAATTAACAAATACAAATGATTAGGAGAAAACACGTGGTGTAACTTTTAAATTCTATTTTACTTTCTATTTCCGGTAAAAGTATAATTCACAGATTAATCTGTGTGCTTTCACATAACATTCAGGTGTGTACACTGTAAAAAATGGCAAGTTCCTTGAAGAACCTCTCGGTTACTCCAAGAACTGAGGGGCTCCTACAAGAACTCAGACATTCCTCAGTGTTCTTAGAGGTGCCTGTAAGAACTTCTGGCATTCTTCAGCATGAAATCTGGTTCCTGAAAGAACCCATTTGAATTAAAGTTCCTTGAGGAACTTCAGACTGCTGTATTCAGATAGAAGAAACTTCTTGACTGTATCTCACTGAAGTAAACCTCTGCTCTGCAATCGCTTCCTTCTCCCATGTTTTTAACATCAATGTGCAGACCAGTCTACAACTGCATGGTCATACAGTACATTTTTTGCAGGACTGGACAGGATATTTGAGGCCCTGGCTGGGAATGCTGCCCTTTGAAGAATACTCTTTAAAATATTTTGTATGCCAGATTACCTATATATTATTAAAAAATAAATATTGTATACTCCTTTATGTTTTATTGTTAAGCCTTCACTTGGACAAGTGAGATTCCTTACATGAACATAAAAAAACAAACTATTGCATAGTTTATGGGGGCCTACCTCTAGCAAAAATAAGAGAATTCCATATTTATTGCAGATATAATATTGTTAAGCCTATTATCATCATTTTCCAAGAAAGAGAAGTTTATGTGGGTGACAGATGTCGTTAGATTAATGAGTATAGAAACTGGTCGATAAAGGGCGCTATCAAAGTTGGTGAACTTGGGACAGGTCCTAGGTAAGGTCACGATAAAATAAATCAACGCATGCACATGTAAAAATAAATAAATAAATAAATAAATAAATGTGCACCGCTGGACACTGGAGCAACTGAACAAAAGCTGAGTGCTTTCACACAGAAACAGAAGCTGGGGAAGCTGATATTTTACATCAAGTTCATTTCCAGTGCCTCTGCCGCCTGCTACAACAGAGATGATAATTCATTAACGTGGAATCCAGCTTCAGACTGTCTGGCCGCGCGCATCCCTCGGATGATTGATATGACGTGCGGAGCGGAGCTCTATTGTCATTTTCCAGGGAGACGGAAACAAAGGTGAGTGCCACAGTTAGCCAGCTAGCCTAAGACGCTCAAGTTCAATTTGGTTTTTACTCTGTCCGAAACAATAACGTTATGGTCCTAGGAATGAAAATATAGCCTTTACATGCCTAGTCGCAAATAAAAGCCCACTTCTTCAAATAAAAACAAAATGTTGGCTAAATCACAAAGTGATAGCTGACATTAGCTATCTAACTTAAGACGTTAACGGTTAACGTTAGTTAGCTCACCAAAGTTTGTTTTCTGTTGAAAAGGCTTCGAAGTTGCCCGGCAGATGCGCTTTATCGTTGGGATATTTTTTATCATTCCTCTTTTCAAGTGAAATGTGAGTTCTGTGACCCAGTTAGCAATTTTTTTTATGTGGAGAGGTCTAGGCCATTCTTTATAAATTTGATAAGCTTTACCATGACTACATAATACCGTTTTGCTTTGACCTGCCAGTGCTCAGTTAACAAAAAAGCATAATATTGCACATCCATCGTGACTGAGTTCAGATAATGAATAAGAATATTACATGTACATGAAAATGTTGGCTAGCTTACATTCATTTCCATGACTTTAATGTCAGTTTTTAAATTTAAGCATGCACTGCAACCGCTAGCACACAGTCATTTTTTTACATGTGAATTCCTGGTTTTAGTCATAGATGGAGAGGTTTCTTGTTTTGTCGCATAAACTCGCAATCATGAAGGACTAAGGCTTGATTTAAGACATGCCTCGTGTGACTGGACTTTGACTTGCACCATAATACTTAAAAAAGCTCTGTCATTTGTACTGCATATTTCTCATTTGTCTTTTTTGACTTGTTTCCACAAAAAAATGGTATTCCACTTTGGGAAATTGTCCAATAAGTAAGAAATTTCCTGTGCATTTCCAAACATGGTTCATGTTTGTTGTAAAGATAATGTTCTTGACCGCATAGATTGAAGCACTTTTGCTTTAATTCAGAAAGTCTTTCCAATTTTTACAGTTTTCTGTTTGTGTTTGTTTTTAGAGTGACTGAAGTCATAGATGACTCATGCTCCTACACCTGTGCTGCTGGTGAGAGGGAACCCCTTTAGTGCCGGATGCAAAATCTCTCTTCACATGGATGGAGTCAACATTGCGAAGCCAGATTATATCTCAGTGGGAGTTGGGGCCCTACTGGGGAACTACTTTATTTTTGTTTGTTATGCAAAAAATATAAGAAAGACTTTAATTTTTATGCAACAGTGCATGGTTGGTATCAAAACAAATAACAATTCCATTAGGGGTCATTAAAATGGCAAATTTCTTGTTCTAGATATTGTCAGTCATGGTACATGCACATATACATGAGTCCTCTCACACAAGCACACACTAGTGCAGTCATGTCCTGCGTACTGAATGGTTTAATTGATGGATTTATCATCTAGTATTTATTGTGTAATATTTTGTATTGAGGTTTGTATCACTGCAAATGATAAATGCTCGTGTAACTTTTCATAAGTCTGATGTGTATGTGTATGCATGCATTTATATGTGTGTGTGTGTGTGTGTGTGTACTAGAAAATATATAAATAAAATTTTACTTAGCTGCTGTCTCATAATTTATTATTATTATTATTATTATTATTAATTTCATTTTCACAGTAAAACCTATCAAGGTTCCTCACAGAGCTTCAATAGGTTTCACAAGTCACCCCAAGAACAGGTTTTTCCAAGAACCTTCTCCTGAAGGTTCCTCAAAGCACCTTAAGAGGTTCCTCCACAGTTTCAAATTGAAGAACCTCCAGAAGTTCTTCAGGGATCTTGTAGTTTTAACAGTGTATGTATCCATATGTATATATAAATGAGAACATAAGTTAAATGAGGAGATATTAGTTTAAGATATTAATTAGCTTTCCCATGTTGTGATATAGTGCTTAATCACTTAACTGTAGTACTTTTTCCATAACCCAGCTCATGATATATATCACACATAGCAATTTTGTAAAAATTTCATTGGCTGAGGGCATGGGGGAAAAAAATCACTACACATAACGTCACGCGGGTTTAATATAGCCAAACTGAATGCCAAGCGTAACTTTGGTTAAATTGGTATGGCTCAGCACTGTAGCAACCTAGCTATGCACCGTGCACATAACTAAGTTAACGCTACTTAGCTAGCTAAATAACGCGTACACAGTACTTTTTCATAACCATTATGTAATAGTAGTTTGTTAGTAAGCAAGCTAACATTAGCTAGCTACTCCATAGAATGAATATACAAACCGCTGCTAGTTCAAACGTGAATGTCTGCGACTCAGTGACTATGTTAGCAGAGCAATAGAGTTAGCTTAATGCTCACATATAAAGGGCACTAACGGATATTAAATTTTTTATTTAATTACACAATTCAGTTACGTGATAAACAGAATCTTATACTCTTGGTTTGTCATAGAAGGTTAGGAGATGCGTTGAGTATATTTCGGGTTTGTTGCTCGCAAGCTTGAAACAGGCACAAAATTTACTCAGCTCGTTTCATAACTTTCATATGACACGCCCACTCCTGTTAGATCCTCTATATATTAAAAGCATGAATATGACGCATGGTTAGAAAAATATGTGTTTAACAGGTGAAACCCCACTGTGGTAAAAAGGCTCATTTTCATAAAAGCTAATCTCAGACCAATTTGAACTGCCCACCTCCTCATCACATCCATTCCGATCAGAAAAGACAAAACTGACTCTGAATGAGTGCTATATTGAAGGAAGTTTCACAGATAAGGGCCAATGTGTTTAGCAAGGCTTGATTTAAGTCAGTGTCTAGCTCTGTTACATTAGGAAGTTTATGTCACAAATGGCAAGCGGCCATCTGCTCAACCCCTGAAATGTAACTTTTTTGACAACTATTTGGATCAGGGTGTCAAATATTTGCTCAGCACTTGTCTTTTTTTGCTCAAGTGGTGCAGGAGTAACCATCACAGCTTTGGATTCTATCCATTCGTACCAATAGCGACTATGGCCAGCGGTCACAGCAGGGCATACTTGGCATTGTGCCGCTCATGGATATGGGAGGTATACAGTCGGTTGGGGTTAGCATTGTTTGCCTCTCAAGCACGCCCTGCTTGCCATCCGGTCGCTAATGAGTTACATTCTGAGCAAACGCACGTTTGACTTTCCCCTGCCCTCGCTTCGAACTTACAAGGTTTAAGGCTACAGCACAAGTGAAAAAAAGTTGTGGCTGACAAGCACATTTGGGAGGAGAATCGCAAACTGTGTGTGCTGTCCTGAGATGACAGCATGAGTTGTGTACAAGGGGGCTCATACATAGTTCACAGATTGGACATTGCTGATTCGGACGGGATTGGAGATTCCTAATTTATTAAAAAGGGGAAAAAATGATGAAAGTGGAGTAAAGTTGAGGTCAGCATAGTGGCTGTGCATGCTCACTCTTACTAATGAATTTACATTCGCGTATGATAAGGGGACTGACGACAGAAATTAAGTGATTGCTCCCGCCTTTATCTATAATAATCATTTTTAATCAAACAAAAAGGCTTAAAATGGTGGATAGGGTCTGGCAATGAAAAAGACCTGTATTTGAGATCAGATACCATTTAAACCTTTTTTACAGTATACAAATTCTACGTTGGCATAGATTGGGTCACAAGAGTGTATATATACACAATTGGCTGCAAATTATGACAGTCTGTATCTCATTAATTAAGTCCAAAATATAACAATACAGGAATATGGGCAAGATAGCTTGAAAGCGATTGGAAATAGCTTAAAATTCGGTGAGTTCATGTCTGTCGCCTTTCTCAGCATATTCTCACTTTCCAGCGCTTTCTATTTGTCATTTTTGAGTGGGTTAGCTTAAAATCTATCCATAAATTATTCCCTGTCAAATTTGTCCCCAAAGGTGTTTTGCCCATGACAGTTTTTAATCTCATCTTCCCAAAAGGAGAGCAGCCCAGGGCACATCTATCCATTTTCATCAGCTGCAAGGTTAAACCCGTCAAATCCCCATTTGTTTGCCAAATCAGGCTGGGTCCATCTCAAAGACAGCCTGGGTCATCTTTTTTTAAACATTTTAATTCTGGGAGGGGGGAAAAAACATTCTTGCTTGATTAAAAAAAGTCCTATTGATTAAAAGGGAGAGATGATTACACTGTGCAAAGCCTTTAATATCGCATTTAATGTGATGCGGTGCAGAGTATCTCCGATTAGTGTGGAATGAATTGATTAATAGTGCCAGCAATTCTGGGGATATCTGGCGCTCAGTGGCTCATCCGAGGATTTTTTGAAAATGGGGTCATTTGCGCAAAGGGGCTCGGACATTGTCTAGAGAACACCTCATTCCACATCGACAGACTATGTAACTTAGGGCAAAATCTCAAAGAATACTTTTTTCCCCACATTTAGCTGTATGTGAATTATATGTCCTTATTATATGCAAAAGAGAAGTAGCACATTTAGAAACAAACAGAAAGGTAAGCCCTTGAATTTGTATCATATCACCATAATCTGCTTTCAAGAAACCAATTTTTGGTAAAAAGCAAGAGAGAAAGACATAGAGAGACAATAAGTATAATAATATTTCATTACTGTTATTTATAAACAGTTTTACACTTATTTTGCAGATAAAACAGCACACTTGTCATCTTTTAGAAACATTTTCAGGAACATTAAGTCGCACAGCAGCCGATGAAATATTAGATAAATGTATGTAATGCGATTTGTTTCAGGAAATTAGAGTGTGAATATGGCACTCTAGGGTCTTTTTAACCCAATTGCCCTGGACCACAGTCTGGTGAGGACCCACATGGAGACGTGCTTCGAGCACCAGCGCGAAGGCCCTTTGCAGTGGCGCACGGTGCCTGTGGATACCCCCGGAGCATCAGGTATCCCGCTCGCGCAGGTGGGCCCACGCAAACAGAGAAACGCGCTGCAGAGTAATGCACGTCTGTACGAGCGGGGCGCTTGTGTGCGCCCGGCGAAACGCAGACCGAAGAGATCGGACCCGTGCTCAATCACGCCAGGAGAGCGGGTGACAGAGAGCCGCAGTCATGCGCGGAGGGGAAATGCAGAATTCATTAATCAGGCCGGCGGCCGTTTCCTCCGGCGCCTGGAACAGAGGCCGGGGAGAGCTGGGACACGGCTCAGGAGGTATCGCAGCCGAAACGGCGCCAACGAGAGGGACCAAGGCGACGGTAGCCGCGCAAAGATGATTAACTCCGCATAATTAGCTTTTTGAAGCCCTAAAAGATGGAAAAAAGGGGGGAGAGGGGGGAACAAAGGGAGAGAGGTGCCTTTGAAACAACACCTCCTAGAATAGATGTGCCATACGGCCAATTCATAATTCACAGGTCCCCGCGAAAGCAGATGAGCATAAACCCAAAAAAACAAGGCAGAACAAAGATTATAGCTTAGAGTGTGTGTGTGCTGGAGTGTGCATGCGCATATGTGTGTGTGTGTGTGGTCACGTTTTGCTACCTATTGGGGACCTTTTCCAGTATAAACACTGACCTTGTCGGGATCAGTAGTCATGGGAACCAAAACCTGGTCCTAATACAGCAGAACGTCATTTCTGAAGTCATAGTTGAGGTTAGGGGTCAGGTGTTAGGTTAAGTTTAGGGTGTTCGGTGAGGTTAGGTTAAGGTTCGGGTTTGGCATGATTTGACTGCGGTTAGGGCTATTGTAAGGTTTAGGATTAGGCTGTCCATCATGAATACAAGTCAGTGCAATGTCCTAATAAGGATAGCTGCGCAAATGTGTGTTTGTGTATGTGTGTGTGTGAGAGAGAGAGAGAGAGTTAGTATTGCGCCACAGAGCCTTCCCATGACTGAGAAACTAGGCCCCTGGTCTCAAAACACAAACTTAATTTTCATAGCGATGCTGTGGAGGAAAGACACATGAATTCTAACGCGGAATCGATCAGCGGAAATATCGGGGGCATAGATTTGAATTCTCTAATCAGCAGCAGAGGGATGAGAGTGAAACTCGGTGGTCAGCGCTGTGCGTTCGATCGCACGCGGGGAGGAGCAGAGTGCGTGTGGCGGCTGGATGGCTTTGATAATGTCCGTAAAGGCTGCAGGGCAGTGTTCGGTGCTGATCAGAGCAGTGGCTCTCGCTGGGGGCTGCCTGCAGGACCGCTGCACCGCCCGAGGGGCTGTTATCAGCCACTACAACCTGCTGAGGTTTACTGACCATGCAAAGGGCTCCAGGGATAGCATTACACACCCTCACATATACACACACCTATGCGCACACAGTTTCACACACCCAGGTGCGCACACACAGCTTACAAATACACAGACATGTACAAAAAGTTACACACATAGACACACATATGCACACACACAGTTGCACACACATATGCACACACACACACACACACATATAAACACGGAGTTACGCAAACACACATATGTACATGCACACACATACAGATACATGCACACATGAGCACACACATACACACAGCTATGCAAACACACACACGCACATGCACACACATGCAGATACACACATACACAGACTCACACACATGCACATGCAAACATTCACATGTATAAACATTCACACACACACACACACACACACACACACACAAACAGTTGAACACTCACATGTCTAAAAATTCACAAACACACACACACACGCACACACACACACCCAAACACATGCACATACACTAACATGTACAGAAATTCACAAACATGCACACACTCACATGAATGATCATTCACACACATAAATGGAAACGCATACAAATAGTTAAGCTCATGTACAACGTCGCATGCTCATGCATGAACATACTCACACATACAACTTGCACTGGCACACACACACACACACACACACACACACACACACAACCAAGTGAGAGCAAAAAAAAAAAAAAACGCGAGTACGCAAACAGAAACCCTGACTGTCTTCCAGTCAATGCATTCTCAGTTCCAGCAATCTAACAGCCTCATTAAAAGTGCACTAAACAGTGCCCTGCAGCCCCAGAGTTCAGCCCCCACTGAGAGGACAGGGCTGAGAGAGAGTAAGGAACTGGTCCTCATAGAATACACTGCAGCTGGAGCTACCCAGCAAATGAAAACAAACACTGCACTCTGTCCACAAGCAGACCCATCCAAAAGCACAGCACCACCCCTAGCGATATTCCTGCAGCCGCGGCCAAGTTTGGTAATGGAACACAGTAACGGACAACTTGATTTCAAACACCCAGAAAGTGCCACGGTTTTATGCCAGCCGCGTCATTCACTTAGAATTTTTGAGTGTGCGCCCCGCTCTTACGCCCTCCCGGCGCTTTGATGTAGAGAAGGTCCTCGCTGCCCCGAGTCACACTCCTGTAAAATCAATTCAAATTGACAATGCCTCTCGTGAAAGCTTTTTGGAGGCTCTGTCGCCTCCAGTCCTTAATGAAATGCTTTCAAGACAGCGTTAAAAAAAGGGAGAAATTGAACAATGAATCGCCCCAGCTGAATTTACAATTAGAGGAAGCCACACTTGGAACGTTGCGCACTTAACGGACACAAAAGCACAGACGGGCTTCACAGACTGTAGAAGCACACTGCACACAGTAGCGAAGGAGAGCTGATATCAGAATGAAGAGATGTTTCATATTGTCACCACAGCAGAGAACAGCAGGAGACTGATGAATCCCATTTGGCAAAGCCCCTCCTGGTATGAGGCCCAGGTGGCAGAATGAGTATTCACATGCAGACCAACCCTAATCATAACCCTGCCCCATTTTTTGGAAGGAGGGGTGGGCATCTGACAGTGATTGACCCTTAATTGCGTTGTTTATGAACATCTAGTTCCATTTTACCTAAGCGGAATCCTGTTCCAAATCAAAGCCTTAAGCTGATATTGTTGAGGAACCGACCAATGCTAGCGCAGGTCATCTGTGAAGCTCCATGGCCTGTGTGGATGCACCGAGTATAAATCATTCTCTTGTTTGTTAGCTTGAGTGTGCGTAGTTGTTTTCATGGGGGGATTATGTATCTATTTGTGCATGCTACGCTAGTGTGAGTACTTCTCAGTGAGCTTCATTGTGTGCATTTGTGTCAGTTCATACGTGTGTGTACACATGGCAATGTGTTTTACACGCTTCAACAAACAGTTCTCGGTGCACAGTTCGGCAAAACCACTGCCTCTGGTCGCTGTCAGGAGGGATCACCAGGTAATCAAGGTACGGAAAACACTGGTGTACAGTCATGGGATCCAGTGTGATCTGCTGTAGTCCACCTGGTGACAACAGACATATAAATATGAATATTCAAGCGCTAACAAGCAGGAATTCATTTCCTCCAATGGACTAGCTATGTAGTTCCTTTCCATATGCACTTTGCGACACCAAAGAGACAAACAAACCAAGCTCCCCGCGTTCAGCGAATGTGAACCACTGCCAGGGACCATAAACAATGCTGCCGGTAATTTAGCGCAGGACAGGAAATATGACTCAGTGCACTGTAACTTGATCTAGTGCAAACATTTCTCATCACCTGGCGTACATTAATATACAAAACTATACTTTTTAACTGCAGATATCACAACTGTCGAGGATTAATTTCCGGCTCAGTCGCGCTGATGGGGTGACAAGGGGAAGGGGGGAAAATTACTACTGGCTAAGATCCAGGAACCCTCACTCAAGTTGCACTGCAGTGGGCATCAATCTTTCCTAGCCTGCAAACAGACAAGCAGAAATGGGAGGAGTTTGAGGGATGGAGAGCACTAGGTGAAGGATGAGGTGTGCGATGGAAAACAAAGTTCATTTTTTTCCCCCCTAGAAAGGGCTAGAAGATTTACCTCAGGCTCCCCGCAGTGGAAATGGGTTTTTTAGGAGTGTTCTGGATCATACCTCGCATTCTCTCGAGCCGGAGATGGTGTATGTGCAGGGTCCAGTGCCGTTCACCAGCATGTCCATGGTCTCAGAGTTTGTAGGTTTGTAGTCCACATAGTACTCCTGCAGCGGGGAGCTGAGGGTGCGCTCAGTTTCGCGTGCCTTCTTGCGCCGCGTCCGCGCGGCCGACCCCTCCTGCAGCTGCCGCATGCTGCTGGGGTAGCGCTTCCACGACACGTAGATCACCAGCAGGATCATGGCTACCGACAGGAAGAGGGCCACGCTGCCCGCAATGATCTTGTGGAAGGACACGTGCTCATAGTCCTGCTCCGGGGCAGACGGCGTGGCCCCGGAGGCAGTCGTAGGGCCGGTGGCGCCTCCCTGGGACGGGTCCTCTCCGGCTCGGGATGGCACGGGGGCCGGTTGCCGCGGGGTTTCTGGCCGAGTCGCGGGAATGACGGCGGAAGGCCGAGGCGTAGCCCTGCAGACACCACTGGCCTCCACGGCGTCCGTCACCTTCTCGCCCTGAGCCTCCTTGGGCGAAGCGCAGATCATGATGGTCTCCTTATTTCCCTTGAAGTCCTTCAGCCAGGCCACCAGGGGGCAGATGGGCAGGCCGCAGTCCCACACGTTGCCCGCCAGGCTGATGGTGGTGAGGGAGATCCAGGCGGCCACGGCCTCCTGGGACACGTTGCTGAGCTTGTTGGAGTCCAGGTTGAGGGTCTGCAGGTTGGGCAAACTCTGGTACACGCTGGCATCCACGACCTGCAGCTCGTTACCAGAAAGGTCCAGCTTCTGCAAGGACGACCAGATCCAGGTGAGGCCCTGGCTCATGTAGCGAATGCGGTTCCATTGCATGTAGAGCGCCCGCAGGTTGAGGAGCCGGGGGAAGTGGGAGAAGTTGATTTTGGAGAACTGGTTGTGCTCCAGGTGGAGCTCGGTCAGACGCAGTAGGCCCTGGAAGGCGTTGCGGGTGATGCTTCGCAGACGGTTGTAGCCCAGGTCCAGGAACTCCAAGTTGCGGCAGTCCTGGAAGAGGCGGACGGGCACGGTCTTGAGCGAGTTTGAGCGCATGTGCAAGCTGAGGAGTTTGCGCAGGCCTTGGAACTGCCCCGGCTGCAGCACCTGCAGCTTGTTGTAGGACAGGTCCAGGTTACGCAGGTTGGGCACGGGGTGGAAGGTGGTGTTGTGGAGATTCGTGATACGGTTGGAGCTGAGGATCAGCTCCTTCAGACGGCGGATCCCGCGGAAGGCCTGGGCGTCCACGTTGTTGATATAGTTGTGGTCCAAGTAAAGCCAGATGAGCTGATTAAGACCCACAAACTGGCCGGCGCGCAGGTTAACCAGGCTGTTATAGCGAAGCGATAGGCCCTGGCAGCCACCGGAGAGGTGCTTGGGGACGTCGCGAAAGGCACTGGACTCGCAGTACACAATCTTCCCATCACACCGGCAGCTACGAGGGCAGGGCTTCTCACCCCAGCAAGGCGCCATCGAGAGGCAGGCCAGTGCCTGTAAGGCCACCAGGAGCTTTCTTCCTCGATGGAGGGAGCCTGGAACCAAAGATGGGGAGAGAGAGGGAGGGAGGAGGGAGAGAGGGGGGAAGTTAGATCCCATGGGCCAAAAAGCTAGCATACAGTATTTACTTAAGAGACCTCAGAGCTCAAAGTGCCCCCACAACGGTTTTCCAGATATTTCTATTGCACAATCAGTGTAGGAGCAGAGAGAGCAGTTATTTAGACGTAAAACGTTTCTTCTGAAAACAGCCCGGAGACTCAGAAGGAGAGGAGAGGAGGGATTAGACATCTTTTCTTGCTGATTAGCTTTTTTTTCCCTCACCTTCGCTCACTTTCCCAAAAGCCTGGGGACATGCACTATATACTAGAAACAGGCAAGACACACTGTCAGCTTTGTAATATTTGGGACAAATATTTTTTTCTCCATTTGGATCTTTACTACGCAATTTTTGATTGATAACCACACAGTGCCCATGCGTTTAACTGCAGATTCCCTTTTTTGTATTATTTTTTTAAAATGTGTTTTTGGTTTTGCATGTGGTGAGTGTAGAGACCCTCAGAAAGGCAATCCAGTCTTATTCCAACACATGAAATGACAAACCACTGCATTTCAGCAAGTGGTCAGTGTAGCTAGTATTCCGGAGCAACAAAAACTGCCAGAACGTTTTGACGAATTTTCAGCTTTGAGTTCCAGTAAGGTATGATATGAATGCGTGGTGATGGTAATGTCATATGGACTGTGCATAGACATAAAATACGTTCAATTAAGTCCATAAATATTTGGAGTCATTGTTTTAGTTTTGTACGCCATCAGGAAGTATTTGAAAAGAAACAATAAAGACGAGCTAGAAGTGCAGATTTTAAGCTTCAATTTAAGGGTTGTGTCAAAAATATTGTTGAACCATAAAATGTACACCCATTTTTTGCACAGCTCCCTCAGTTATAGGGGCTCAAAAGTAATCGAACAAACTCACATAATCAATGATTAAATTTTCATTTTTAATACTTGGTAGCGAACCCTTTGCAGTAAATGACTGTCTGAGGTCTGAAACCAATACACATAACCAGACGCTGGCTTTCTTCCCAGGTAATGCTCTGCCCAGCGTTCATTGCGGCTGTCTTCAGTTCCTGCCTTGTTGTTGGGCTGTTTTGCCTTCAGCAAGTGAAATGCAAACTCAGTTGTATTCAGGTCATATGACTGACTCGTTTATGGTAGAACATTCCACTCCTTTGCCATAAAAGATCCCGGTTTGTTTTTTCAGTAAGCTCCCGAGTCACCATCCATCTGCACTGTAAAGCATGTTCCAGTTAGTTCTGATGTATGCAGCTGCATCTAAGCATATAATATTGCCCTATTCAATTCGGAATTCATCCTCCAGCTTTTGTCAACATTCTTGTCACCAGTAGATACGCATTTCAGATCTCAATGTGTTCTCTGTACTAAGTAATAAATGCCTCTATGTCTCTAAAAACTGAAAACACAACCTCATTTCCACAACATTTGGGACAGAAAGGAAAACTTGACCCATGTTATAATGAAAACAACACAAAGACAAACAAAGATAGTCATTGCTTTACCCTCTGGTCCTTTTTGGGCAAATATAAACTCATTCCAAAATGTACGCATGCAGCACATTCCAAAAAACGTTGGGATGGGTTTTAATCATCATGTCACCATTCCATTGAACAACACTTAGTAATCGTTTTGGAGCTCAGGACACCAATTATTCTAGTTTTGAAGGCAGATAGAAGACTTCAGCTGATCTAACTGCAGAAGTCATTATTGTTGTGTTTTGCACTTCATACATGTTTTTTAATGGGAGACAGGTATGGAAAACAGGCAGACCAATCTAGCACCTTCACTGTCTGATTACAGAGGCATGCAGTTGTAACATGCAGGTTGTGGTTTGGCTTTTCCCTGTTGAAATAAGCCTTGATGTCCCTGAAATAATCGTAATCAAGAAGACAGTATATCTATCTCCAAAGTGCAAATAGAGTGAGCACCATAATTCATTGGACAGTGACACATTTATTTATGTTCTGTTGGCCGAGTCAATCTCCAGATCTGAATCCAATTGAACATACATTTTACGAGCTGAAGTGGAGACTGAAGGCATGAATTCCCTGAAACAAGCAGGAACTGAAGATGGCAACAGTACAGGCCTGGCAGTGAATCTCCAGGGCAGATACCCAGCATGTGCTGATGTCTACTTCATAAACTTCAAGCAGTCATTTTATGCAAAGGATATGAGACCAAACGTTTGTAAAATGGTCACTGTACATTATGTTAAACTGTCCAATTTTTTTTATTCACCCCAAAAATGAGAGGACTATGAAGGTGCAGTCAATCTTAAACAGTCCATAAAATATAGATTAAAAAATGTCAAATTTAAGGTGACACTCTGCACAGTAACCTAATTGTCATTGTATCCTCTCAAACACCAAGTGCTAGAATGCAGAACCTTGAAAAAATGAGTCAAAGTCCAATAGATTATGGTGCTTACTGTATATCCTTCAGTGTTAATGGCAATTGAACAGAATGGGCTAGTTACCCAAGCCATGTGCTTTAGCAGAATCTAATACAGTGACAGATGTTGGCTTTTCAGCTTTATATTGGCATTGACCTCGATGGTCATTTTCTTTTGCTCACTCCGAGAGAGCACAATTTTCATTATTTTCAGAAGCAATTTCAAGGTTTGACTCGTCAGACCGTAACACACATTTCCACTGTGTGCCAGTCCATTTCAGATACCAGCGTCTCTGGAAGTTTTTGACACATGACTTCCTTTGTGCTTTGTACAGTCATAACTTGCAATTGTGGGTGTAATGCAAGCGCTGTCTCTTGGAAAAGGTTTTCCAAAGTATTCCCAGGCCTGTCTAGCTTACCAATCACGAAAGCATTTCAGTTTTCATTTTTCATCCAAAGGATCAAGAGATCTTGGGGAGTTTATGTTTGTTTTCAACCTCAACTTTTACACACAAAAGCAGTAAACTATACATACAAGTTATGACTCGTCCTTATTAAGAATACTATGCACTGAGAGGCAGTGGTGATGCCAGAACTGGAAATTTGGGGGGGGGCACAGAACATCCCTTTATAACAATAACAACAATTAGTTATGGCTAGTTCCCATCATTTTCCTTTATTCACACATTTTCCAATTATTGCAATAATCCATCGGCAATTGAAAACACGGCTTCTCTCCCCATGCGATCTAACAGCGAAGAAATAATGGTTCAAATTCAGTACAGACAAATAATTTACTCATAAAAAGGCCTTCACTTTACGAAAGACAAACTGCTCTGGAACGTCCATGCTACCTTTTCGGCACATCAGGTGATCTAACCTACGCTTCATGATCGTTTAAATTGTTGTCAACATAGAGTGTTTTCAGAGTGAATGTATCGTTAATTTAGAAAATGATTGAGAGCAAGTCATGACGACTAATTGTTTTAAAGGCGTGTTGTGCCCCCCCCCCATTTCCAGTTCTGGCCCCGCCTCTGCTGAGATGGTAGAGTGCTAAAAAACCTTAAAATAATGTGCTGAGAACAATTGGATTATTTGATCTTGCAGTTCTTTACAGAATAATGAGCCTTAACCAATCCATATTTAGATACTATTGGGGCTTTTGTTGATGCCCATTTTATATCAAAGCGAGATAGCGTCAAATTCTCTATGAGCCTATATTCCCCCCAAAAATCACAGTTGATAAGGTAAAACATGTAATATCTTGTCGATACGGTTTTCTGATTTAAAAAAGGCCAAAGATGACTCTCAAGTAAGTTTTTGTAAAGGGGGTTGTAATTGTTCTACTTGGATTAGACATAATATACTCCTATAAAGCCATTTGTCTTTTGTCAAGAAAGACAAGAAAACTAAAGCGTTATAAGGTATAGCTGTCACAGCATTTTATGATGTGGGGAAAAAAAAACTGCAGTTTCTTATATATTTAAGAATTTTCAAGGATTTTCATGGCACTTGAAAAGCTTATTTACCTGTATATCTAGCATTACAACATCTTAAATCACTTCAAGGACAGAAAGTAAACATCAGTCAAAGCATCCTGGCAGGTATTGCATGAGGATGCTGACCACACATCAGCAGAAGTGGACAGGGAACAGTTTCTTCGCCAAAAAAAAAAAAAAAGACCTGCAGTAATTTTGGCCGGAGTGAGTCATGACCTTGGTGTTACATCAAAGAGCCCCCGTCCCGATTTCTCAATGGACACAAAATAATTAAAATATAATTAAAGTATGATGATAGTAATGAAACAAGATCTTTAAAATCCACTCATGGTTTTGCTCAACCGTGCATGCAAATGCTGGCACAGAAAATCAGCTGGTGATTTCAAGGATAAATACAATATTTGGTTCATTGAACCACTGGCCTCATCTTGCTGTTGCCTTGTGACTAAAATGTCTTGCCAAGCAGTGATCATACAATATAAGTTAGTGAATATGCAAACAAATGAGAAGATGAAGGATAATGTGGAGTAAACTGGCAGGTTCTCGCTGCCCAGGATAAAGGCTCCAACGCAACAGGAAGTGACACGTGAGTCCATTTCCATGGCCTCCGCACCCCCCGCTGTGCCTAGTTCCCACATCCCACTTTCTCAGATTTGCATGGATTCAGAGCACATTTGACCTTCGGGGCATGAGACGCTTTGAAGTCTAATACATAACCGTCATGGCAAGTCGGATTTCAAATCAAAATTCAGATGATGCTGTTTGCGCACCAAATCCCCCGGCTTTATCAGTCCCTATCTCACATTCCACATTCAGGCATAAGCAGACACTGAACCCTTCTGAGAGGCTCGCAGTCAAAAAGTTAATAATGAAGAAATCTTCACCAAACTCTGAGGTAATAAACAGGCAAGTGCAGTATAATAACAAAAACAATAATAATAAGAAGAAGAGGAAGAAGGAGAAGAAGAAATAAATAAATACTCAGATCCCCCTCACAGGATATCTGATATCTGGCCTGGAAACAAAATGCGGTTGAAGGACAGACAGACAAACAGACACCAGGACAGCTGGTAGCATGAAAAGGCATATCTACACAATAAGATATATCCAAATATAAAATTTCTTTGAGAAATATTAAACAGTTTAGGAGTTCTGGCCCAGAAAAGAAAGGAATGGCTGACATCTGTCCTGGAAACTAAACACAGTGGATGGATGGATGGAAAGACCAACAGGAGGACAGACAGAAGGATTAAAAAGCACGTACACAATAATACATATCCATATATGAAATTTCTATGAGAAGTATTGAACGTTTGAGGAGTTCTGGCCCGGACAAGAAGCGTGACAGACAGACGGGCACATAGAAAGACGACACTCATTCCTATATCCCCATCCACTTCATAGCGGGGATACTACTACCACTGCTACTACTACTACTGCTACTGCTACTACTTCTAATAATAATAATAAGTAAAAATCTAGGAGATATATTTCTTCTATGATTCTTGGCATTGGCAACCAGCTTACATTCTTCGTATCCCTTGGCTAAAGCTTAAAATAGCACTTTGAATCCTCAAATTTCCATTGAAAGCTCCTTAATATATAAAACATAATGCCGGAGTAACTAAAATATATAAATACAATGCAAGATGAAGTCGAAATGGCAAGGAAGGAATCAGATTATGATTTGCAGTCAAGGATTGACTTTCTTATGTTCTGAGCACACGCAGTAATCGTGACACAGCTCCTTTAATATTTATATGTTTAACGAAAAAAATTTTTGACAAATGCCAATGGAAATGGGTACTGCTAGACCAATATGCCTCATCTTTGCTTCAGAAATATTTACATTTGGAAACACTAAATTTCTGTTGATTCTTTTTAAGTGAATGTGACTGAATTTTGGCCAGTGTTGGAATTTTTCACACAGTGTGGTTGAGCTGGAGAGTGTTGATCACTGGTGAGCAGCTGAATCTCCATAACGTTAGGGCAGAGTGATAGCTGCTGGCTGTCACTGGGACTGCTTTAGCCTGGCATACGCAAGCGCGCATTTCCCTGATAAACAGCTTCTCGCCAGGCCATTGTGTGACCCATTGCTTTTACTGTGAATCCATTTGCTTTTAATGCATGAATTCTACAACAGAATAAATTCTTAGTAAAGGCTGCCGATTCCCAGCTTTCTGCACCATGGCCTGTTTCCAGAAAGAGGTCTGTCACAGCAAAACAAAGACAGCAGAAGCTGGATTTGAGAGGGGGAACAAAGAGAGAGCAAATGATAGAGTGACAAAGACAAAGAGGTTGAAAGATTGTAAGAGACATGTACATTGGGCAAGACGGGGAAAATTAAGCGAGGGAAAGAGAGAGCGAAAGACGATGACAGGCACTAAACGTGTGCAGCGTGTGTGTAATGACACTGAAAGAGGGGGAGCATTTACAAGCAGACCCTTTGAATGTGTCACTCCCTGCTCCAGAGGTGTCAGCAGCCCAGAACAGACTGAAATATTATAAATCTTAGACCCAACTCTCTAAGAGTGGGAAATTGCATCATGTCCAGCAGGTCTTTGATTTTTTTATTTGCGGAAATCTGATTTTATTTCCAACAATTTGGAGAAGTCTCTCTCACAACGATCATATTTCATGATCTTCGATGGGCTGTGCCAGTGTTTTGAGCACTAGTAAAGAGCATTTTTGATTCCACACTTTTTTTTTTATTGGCGGCCATGTTCTGTTTGATCTTCTTCACTGCCAGCCTACATTCACCACCGAGAGGCCGTGCTCTGCATACGTTTATCCCGAGGAGCTTTCAGTTTTGGCCGCCTACGTTTACTTTCATTCATCACCGTTTTTTAGTTTCTCACACTATAAACCCTGATAGTGTGGTGAGCTCAAATGTTTTTTTGGAAACCGATTACCTCAAAAAAAAAAATGGAGTAGGCCAACTTAATTGCATTGTGTGAAAGGAACGTAAAGAAATAATTTAAAGTTTTTTTTTTTTTTTTTTTACATGTTTTTAAGTGCTGTGAACACAAATCATTAAGTTGGTATACTCAGTTTTTTTGAGGTAATCGGTTTCCACCAAACATTTCAATTCACCACTCTTGTCAGGGTTTACTGTTCTTCTCTTCCAGATCTCCAGTCAGTGAAGAACCAGAGAAACATAATTACAACTCTCCCAATTTATTCCTTGGGCTATCATATCTGGACCTTCCTCACTGACCAAGCATAGCCAAACAGTGTAACTCAGCATATGTCGGCTAACATGCTATTCTGTCCGGTGCCAAACATATGTCTGTCCCAGATGGGGGGAGTTTAATTTCCCTTACTTTGTTCATATTTATGTTTCAGATTTACAGATGGTTAGAGATATACAGGGTGTTGAGGACAATTTGGGGGACATTAACTGTCGGGCAGAAAAATGCTTTTTTAATTTACTTAAGCTTTTTTTTCCCTCCCTTAACATCACAATGGCAATGCTGACAGGAGACAAGCTGTTTTGCTGGCGAAAATCCCATAAACATGTTTCCCTTTTCATAAGCAATTTTTAATGAAGTTATGCCAGCATCTCTATTCACAAGCTGAGCACCTCATCTCATCAAAATATGAAAATTCTATTTTTTCCATATCTCCCATTTTGCAGATACTTTGGACCAAATGACAGGAGATTGCGTCCAATGGACACCCTGTCGCGTGCTACACAGATTTTCTCTCCGGGATAATGAGCAGCCGGATGATGGATGACACTACGCTTGGTTTCACCACGCAGTTCCTCTGAAGCCTCAAAGAGATTAAATGGGGAAAAAACACAACAGTAGAAACGGTCACATGCAAAACAGCTCATCATTTGGAACGCATTCATCTGGATCAAAGACTGCAAATGAACTGTTTACAAGTACATCGAGTAAAACCTTATATCGAAGGTCCATATTTACATGCTCCAAACATGTTACAAAAGAACATCTTGTGATGTACAGACTCTAATCTTCAGCGCTAACTTTCTTGATGTGCTGAATGACCCGGTTGACAATACACATCTCTAAAAGGCCAATATGTCATTGTATTAATATATATTTTTTCTCAAAAAAAAAGTATTTGCACCCTTCCATGATTCAAGCATATGACTTATTTGCTGCAGAGTAGACTAAAACTTGAATTTGGAGCAATTCCACAGTAGCAAAAAACAAAACTAAACAAAATGAACAAACAAACAAACAAACACAAATGCTGTTGTTAGTCACCAGCAGTGTGCTGCTGGAGGCACGAAATGCTTGCAGTAACTTCACTTTTCAATGGTTCATTACCCCCATTTTTGTTTTCCTCATTAAAAATCACTTTATTTGCTGAATAATCAAAACCAATATGAAGCCTATAATGATTAAGAAACAATAACGATTAAGTGATTGCCTATTGGCTACATTCATATGATGGATGTGATATTGTAAGGATAGCTATTTGACTAAATGCAAAAAAAAAAAAAAAAAATCTCACTTTCATCTCTTGTTTAAATAATTTTTTCAGCAGCTACTGTACATTAATTATCAAATAGTGCTTGATTTCTTCAGGATGTTCCAAGCATTTAAAAGACTACATCTGAATTGAAGAAATTTTAGGTGTATGGAGACATACTGAAATCTCAAGCCAGAGGCTTTAATTAAATTTACGCAAATATGTGCCAATTTATGAGCCACATGAATTCAGAATCTTCAAAAGACATACTGATGTTTTACATTGTCATTTATGAGCACTGGAAAATGTCTCATAACTTTGTGATGGAAAGTGCAATAATGCTTTTAAAAATAGACTGGCCAGTCATTCTACCAATTACTCTTAGGGCCCTATCTTACGCCAGAGTCCCTAAACTCGTTATTTGGGGATTTCGCATTGCGTAAGAGGCGTTCCCCCGCGAAAGTTGCTATCTTGCGCACCTGCCTATATCCCTAAAACACCAGCGCTACCCGTTATATTATGCATAGGCGTGGTTTGGGCGTTATGCCAGTTAAACCAATCAGTGTGCCAGGTGCCACTGCCTTTCAGGAGCAGGCTGCGCTATCCCAAATCCTCAAACCGAAATCCGTGATGGAGAGAGGAAGGTCGCCACGTTTCTCCGTTGACGAAGTTAAATTGCTCGTGCATGAGGTCAAATCCAGTCAGGGGAGGATCTGTTTTTGTTAAGTTAATCATGAATTGTATTATTATTATTATTATTATTTGACATTCACATATTGTTTAATGTTTGGTATTTAAAAAAAAAAAAAAAAAATCGAGCCTACCCCTTTTGTGATGGAAACGTCAAAAAAAAGAAAAGAAAAAAAATGCGTTTTGCCATGCACTTCCAACTCCCTCTCCCGCCTGAAATGAAGCATAGAACAAAATCCAATTTTAGAAAAATAAAATTAGGTATATGCACTGGCAATCAGCGACGTAACTTTTTTCCAGCGAGAGGGCATTTCAGAACTCTTCAGCGAATGAAGGTAATTCTGGTGACAAGTACGTGGTTTCGTCCGTTTACATTTTCCAATCGGACAGCTGTCTTTTTTTACAGCAAGTTGCGTGACCCTGCTGCAAAAAACAGGTGTGCGTACTTGTCGCCGAAATTACCTTCATTCGCAAAAGAGTTCTCAAATGCCGCTCTCGCTGGAAAAAAAATTACCATTGCTGAGTGCCAGTGCATAGACCTATTATTTTTCTGTACTGAATGTAGCCCATTATTTTGTCGCTGTTAGATCGCATGGGGGAGAGAAGCCGAGTCTTCAGTTGCTACTTGGTTATTCTTGAACTGGAAAACGTGTTAATAAAGGAAAACCATCTAGAATTAGCCAGGACTAATTGTAGTCAATAAAGGGATGGATATTTTCCCCCAAATTTTTAAGGCCTAGCGCTGGCCCTGATATTATATATATTTCATTAATATATATTATATATAATAATTATATACTATTATAAAAGCGGAAAAAATAATTGATACAAAATAAAAACAATATAGACTCACCTGAAAGGCCCAGGTAGCTGGTAAACGCGTTCTGGGCGTCTTCTATTATTTAACTGGTGATCAAGGCGATTTAGTACTATCTCTGCCATTTCCTCTGGGGTTCAACTGAGGCTAAAGCAAGGTGGCTTTTTATAGGCGAGTTAATTCGGGAAGTGGAGCCGCATGTGCACGTCCACATGTGTCCAAGTGGACGCGCAATGAAGCCGCCTGGGCACGCTCTTGTAAAAGCCCAAATGGGTAGCGGGTGGTTTGAGGACCCGCTATACGCTTTCCCTAACGTGTGTGGTCAAGATAGCAATTGTAGGGAAAGCGCATAAACACGTCCACGGGCACACCTCCATGCGCAAATAAGGGAGTCGGCATAATGCATAGCGGGTAGGGTGGCCGCAAGATACCATTTAGGGATAGCGGAAGCTGCTAAATGCGTAATTCACGGGTAGCGGGTAGTGGCAACGGGTAGGGCAGTGTGAAAGATAGAGCCCTTAGCGCTTACTAATGCGACAAAGGAAACTGGGGCAGATTTAGCATAATTATGCATTGACAGGTGAGGTGACCTTTGGCCTTTCATACCACCAATGTTAGTTTCTGAGAGGCACAGCAATTATTTCGGACAGAAAAGTGTCCCATATTTCACTCATGTTCAACGACTCAAAAATGACTATTCCCTGCTGCTCATGATGCAAGTGAAAGAAAAAAAAATCAGCGTTCGCAGAGGCTGTACTCCGATTGGCTGCCTAATGGCGACACAGAGTATACTGGCGGCAAAAAACCAAAGCTGTCTGTAATGGGCTGTACTATGCAAATGGGTACATTGTGATGTCGATAGGCACAGAATTGAAAAGGATCCTTCATGCGCAAAACTTTTCATAATTGCAGCAACAATGCTAAAACAATGTCTGGTATTAAGTAGAGGGAGGACCAAAGTGCAGGGCCCCACTCTACCATTATCATCCAGTGAACAAAAGGGGGAATGATTTTTTTTTGTTTGTTTTTTGTTTAACCTCTTATCTAATTCAAAATATAGAAGATAAAACTTCAACTGAAATGCATTATTGATTGAAAGAAAAAAATGCAACTAAAATTTTTTTCCTCAAAACTGCGTCCCACAATGATTGGATTCCCTTCTTTTAATATACTGTACGGCTGTCCTGTTGAAGATAAGAGTTCCCAGTCTTCTCCCAAAGTGTATACTGGGGTAATAGAAGACATTGCAAGGGATCTGAGACTATTCCTCAATTTTGAATCGCTCCGGATTCATCAAATCACCACATCCACATTAATGGAAGCTCCTTTATTTCTCTTCCCACAGCTTTTCATTGGGCTTTAGATTAGGTCAGGACTGTGACGGCCAAGACAAAACCTCGATTCTGTGGTCAGTGAACCATTATTGTGTTGATTTTGATGCATGTTTTGGATCATTGTCTTATTGAAAGACCACAGCCCAGTTTAAGCCCCCTGGCCGAGGCAGTCAGGTTTTCATTTACAGTTTTTTCTCAACTGAGATGGTTCATTTCCCAAAACAATTTTCACATTCTCAAAACTACAGGTACATTTGTCTAAACAGCTCATACAGTCCACTGCCAAAACATTTAACTGAAGCATTAAAACTTCTGCATGTGTCATGCTGAAATACACAAAGGCATAGTTGCAGGTGAGCATTATTGCAGACCATATTTTTCCAAATCAGACACAGATGAGAAATAACCATTTCATTCTGCACAGGGAATTAGCAATCGAGCCACTACCTGATGCTTTTCCGCAGGAACCATGCAGCCGACAAAAATAGGACCTTTCAGCTCTTCCATTAATTTTCTTAATCACATTTTAATGTAATATGGGTTTGGCCTGTTGCAACTTACTTTGAAGTCTAGCATAGTGACAAAGGATTAAGCGTCAGTGACAAGAAGATGTTATGTTCAGCAATTAGAGAATCACTCACTATTGCCCCCACCACGACCCACAGTAATTACGGTAAACCATTTTGGTTTATAACTATTTTTCAATCTAAGAAGGCCTTTTGAAAAGCTGCCAGAGCCACTTAATAGCACTGGTGCAGGCCACATTCAGCATGCACCATAAATAATTGGACAGTGACACTTTTTTTTTTTTATTCTACATTCTAGCACTTTTGAGTCTGAAAGGACGCAATGATTTGAGAGTGGAAGAGAAGACAGCTTTAATTTAAGGTTTACAAATTATCATCCTTATCGAAGGAACCATTTAAAAATCACAGCACCTTTTGTACATGGTCTGCCCATTTTCTGGTGCATATAAATATTGGACAGTTCACCGTAATGCAGAATAAAATAATCATTCTAGCATACCCTTTGCATGCAATGACTGCTTTTAATCTATGATGCATTGACCAGTCATGCAATGCTGGATATGTTTCCTGGTGATGCTCTGCCAGGCCTGTACTGCAGCCATCTTCAGTTGTGGCTTGTTTAAGGGCCTTTTAACTGTTCAGCATGTAAGATGCATGTTTGATTGGATTCGGATCTGGTGATTGACACAGCTAGCAGAACCAAAGTAACGAAAAAGATTGATTGTCCAGTGAATTTTGGTGCTCGCTATACACTGTATACAATCAATGTATTAACTTACAGTGTCTATTACTGTCACTGATATAGAGCAGTGTGTACCTCTCAATTTGCTGCACACAAAAATGGAAACAAAGCGCATATTCATAGCAAACTATTTCATATAGAAAGACACAAAATATTAGCAACCATAAATTGATTTGCAGCAGTTGCATAGACTAATCAATAGAATGGCTGGCTAATTTTTACACAGTGTTATGGTTCATTGCATCAGAAAGTTCTGAAGCATTTTCTTATCCATACTAATGATGAAATAAGATGTCAAATGCATTTTTCAAAGATTTTTCTCTAAACTTAAGTAGCTCATGAAATGGTCTTCATTTCCAGAAAATAAGTTTCCTAGACTTACGCGAAACAACATGAAATCCTTCACACCACTGGTCATCTGGTCACAACAGATTTAAATATCTCATTATTTTAAACACATTACAATTATTTCAGTGCTTCTATGCAAATGAGTTTGTGCAATCGTCTACAATTTACACAGTTACTAAATTATCTCATTATCTAAGTCATCACATGCACAATAGACCAGTCAATTGTCAAAATCTGTCAGGCATGTATTCCATGAAAGTGACTGACATGAAATTGTTAAAATGACTGCTCATATGGTCATTTAATTGTCAGGTGAAACTTGAACTCCACTTCAATATAGGGAGTTTATCTAATCTTAGCCAGTATGAATTACAATGAAAATGTGTGCGGCAATTACAAAGAATGGTTTGAATGCACACATTAACTTCATTGATTCATAGAGAAACGTCTCCTGACTTTCGTGAATACCCTCTACAGTGATCTTATTCCTGAGAGTGAGAGAGGTTTGGTAAGAAACAACTTACCAAATTTTGTAATTTTGTGGGATAATGTAAACTTCCACAGGACTAATATCATCAGGGAATGTTTTGGTGTCAAGTAAAGGATGTTGATGTAAGTCCTACACATATTTTCCATTCCTGTTGTGAGGATTTTTTTTTTTTAATTTTTAATGCATGGAGGTGATATGTACAATCTATGATATGAACGTATGGAATATGATCTGATTTGTATGTGACAATCGACTACAAGACCAAACGTCTTAGCATTCTGCAATAGATGCCACTTATGATGACATCAAAGCAGAAGATTGTCGGGGATGGTTGTGGCAGGCCTGTAAATTACTGTGTCAGTTATGATTTACCCCTTTGCAGTGCAAGGGAAAATATCAGGTGTCACTATATAGTGTATTTGGTTTACACAGCACATCATTTCTTTTTTTTTGTATTGATGCATGTTTGTGCTATACAATGTGTGTGCAAGTTTTCTTACTGACTAACACAATGTGAAATCATGAACTATTGTAATCAACATCTGAATAGCCTTCAGCTGGCTATAGAGAAATAATATTCTGGTACAGTAAACATTTAGTGTCAATGATAAAGTAGGACAAGACTTCAATTTGGAAGTAAGGAACACTTCCAGGGTCCACTGTTATACTGAAAAATATCTGAACATTTTTACCACCACTGTTTACACAGTGTCAGAGGAACTTCTCAATTAGGTGGCATTGGCTTATTTACTGACACAATAACTTTGTTTTGAAGCATGAGTTAAATGTTTTGCATGAGTTATGACCTTTCACAGGTGAACTATAATGTTGTGCTGTACCAGATAAGCTATTTTAACAAATACCCCTGGAGCTTTGGGAATTTCAAAACTGTTTAAAGAAATGAGCCAAACCAATTAAGAAAAAGCATAACGTCTGCACTTCTCCATTTCCCTTCAAATTTTGTTTACCACTGAAACCATCCTCCAGTCAGTGTGTGCATTCAAAATAAGTACATGCATCTTCCAGGCAGATTTTTTACACTGCCTTTTGCCTGAAACTTCATAATTACTGAGTTGATAATCAAAATGGTTCATTTCAACTTTCTAGCCATGTCCGTAGAGCCATTTCAGCTTTTGTGAAGCTCTGTTTCAATATCATCACTATATTCTTTTGTCTTAAACATGTTGATAGATTGCTAATGAGAATAGGCTCATGTATCTCCTAATATTCATACTCCAGGAAAAGAGAAAGTCATGAACAACCATTTAAGATTTCATATACATAATGGACAACTTTAAAAAACATATACTAATAATGACATAAAAGGATATACACTTCAACTATATTTTTCTGATAAGATTTTCTAAAGGTGGCAATGATTGCAGCACACATTTTGAGGAAAATGTTTACTTCAAGATGCGGATACTTTTTTCCTTTGATCATTTTCTTTAAATTCAAGGTCAGAATTTTTTTCAAAGGAAAAAAATGCTTTTCATGACATGGGACCTTCCAAGTCATATCATACCGATATTGGCGGGTGCGCAATACCACCAGCACCCTGTTTCAGTTCAGAGAAACGTTAGAAATGTGACTTAGAAAGTAATGCATGCAGTGCAATACCTCCATACAGTCCGGAGGAATACGACAATGAAGAGAAATTGAACAAAGAAAGCCAAGAGTTTACATTTTTGGACTAGACAGAGAAAATGGCATTCAAGAGAGACTCACAGGAACTGGTAGGCCAAAAAAAGCTATCATAATAGCAAAGACAGTACATAAAGATTTTATCTTTCAGTGGCATTTAAAAAAAAGAAAAAGATGAGCCTCACTCAAGCCTCAGATATAGATAAATCAACAGGTGCTTCTGTCAATCCGTCCACCATAAGAAGAAAACTCAGTGTTATAGGTCTGAAATGATGTGTTGCTGTCAAACTACTCCCACCACTGAGACAAGGACAAAAAAACAATACAAAGGAGTAGAAAATGTGTACTAGCGCACCAAAACTGGACACCTGGGATCTGAACTAAGGGTTATATCGACCAACGAGTCTAAATTTGAGATTTATGGACGGAAGACAAGGCGGTATGTACACCACGGAAACAATGAAAGGCTCCTGGAATCATGTGCACGGCCATCAGTCAGGTATGGTGCAGGATCAGTGCAAGCATGAGGTTGTAAAAAACAACTGGAGTTGGGGCATTTGTTTTCCCGGACGGCATTGCAAATGCCAATAAATACAGACCATACATGAGCCACTGGACTTCATTTGATCGGGAGAGAAATTTAATCTAAGCATAGGATTATGCCACATGCAGATAAAGCTGCTGGTGATGAATGATGAACTGGCCACCCGAGAATCCAGACCATAACTTGACCGAATTTCTTTTCAATTACTCAATCAGTTGAGCTCGTATAAAATGCAACCCAAATAATACAGTATTTTCAAAGTATTGTATAGCTATCTATGTAACATTTACATAAGCACAATTTTTAATGTTGTTTTTCTGTTGTTTTCACATTGTTTTTATCATCTGCCCATCACTCCCTAATGATTTCATCCCAAATGAATGAGTTTAACCTTCATGATATCATAAAGGGAGCTGAATATCAAAGTGGGAGCAATGCTATTATATATAGTCCATTAACCCCCCCTTCCAATATCCATCACTGAACCAACCTTTCACACAAACGCGCGCATGCACACACATGCACATACACGCACACACACATACACACGCCCACAATCACATGCAGCCACACACACACACACACACACACACACACAAACACAGACACACACATGCGCAGTCAAACACACACATATGCAAACACGTGCGCGCGCATACACACATGCACATGCAGACACACACACACACACACACACACGTACAGTCACGTGCACACAAACACATGCGCAGCCACTTGTACACACACACGCACATACACACGCATGTACATGCACACATACATGCACATGCAGATACACACACACACACACACACACACACACGTGCACGCCCATACACACAGACACAAACACACACAACCCCTTGGAGGAGGGCTTGTAATCCTACTAATCTCCAATTAAAGGAGGACTCAACTTGCCACACACACTGACGTCCTCCATCACGTGCCCCCTGCCAACAGGCTTATTGCCAGTAACAAATGAGTGTGTCCCTGCTTTAGCTGATTGCCTGCCTACAGAGTCTGTAGTCATTACACCATGACTGGATGGGGAATTGGGGGCGCGGGTGGGAGGGGGGTCTTACAAGGACTGCAGGGGTAACTTTTGCAGGTGGTGCTCGGTAATGACAAACTTAGCAACTTTGGGACCAAAGGAATATCTTTATCTGGCATCCGTAGCAATATCCGTACTTCTTTCTCCAGCTTTGCTGCGAACGGCAAATGAAAGGATGTAGTGACCCAGTTTACATTTCTATGAAGGTGTCTCCATGAAAGCATACAACTTGCACTATATCCCTATAGAAGCTCTGCCTATTACAGGTACTAGCCTTACTGTAGAGTAAAACGGGCAGGCACGTAAAGTCTACACACAAACATCAGAAATGCAAGTCAAAGGTCATCACTTCAGCTGAAGACTACCTACAGTAAATACTAAGCTCACAAACAAGCTATAGCCACAAAGACTGAAATGCAAGGTGTAAGGTATCCATTCTATTTGGTACAAATACCCACAATGCAGGAAATTGACTCGCGGAGATGTTGCAAACTAAAAATCACTGTTGGTAGTCAGTGCTATTGTGAAGGGTGGGTTTTTCTCACTAAAAAAGTATTTATGCATTTATAATTATCTCCACCAGGAGGTATTGTGATCACTTGCACATGTGTATGAGCAAGATTACTCAAAAACTATTTGATGGATTACCACAAAATTTTATGGGAAGTTGGACTGAATGAGAAGGGGTGATTAAATTTCCAGACCAATTCGGATGCAGATCCAGATTCTGCAGCTGATCATAAGCGCTGGAGGATTAAAACCTGCTGGCACGGGTATGGGCTCTCTGAGCGCCCTCAAGTTTATTTATGTACTTACTGCTGAATGAAGGGAATCCATAGGTGAGACACAGGCTAATTGATGTTGTCATTTATACAGAGTAATTGCTGCTTGTTTTTTTGGAAACTCTGTAGTAATTGTACGAGAGGGATAAACATTGGATCGCAATGCAACACTGTAAACCCTGACAAGTGTGGTGAACTCAAATGTTTTGTGAAAACTGATTACCTAAAAAAAATTGAGTATGCCAACTTAATGATCTTGTGTTCACAGCACTTAAAAATGTAAAAAATAACTTTACCTTATTTTCTTTAAGTTCCTTTCACACAATGCAATTACGTTGGCCTATACAATTAGCTCCACCCTAATCAGGACTTCAGGTTTTTGTCAGCAATGAAAGGCATAGACTAAGTTATGTATGTCCCAGTCATTAATAACATCGTGGGCCTCATGATGTAACTGATGACAGGGGGAAAGCTGTTTAGTGTGATCAGTAATATGGGAAATGAAATTATATTTACATGGTCCAGTGATTCTTCTGAATTGTACCTTGGACTAGGAAAATTGATTGGTTGCTATGGCAACCACCAGTTGGTGATAAATTGACAATGATGGTACAAATTACTTTTTTTTCAATGTGATAAAGAAGTAAAGTGTGAATTGGAATCATCTGCCCAATATTTCGACCATCAGTTATGTAATAAAATCTCAAAATATCAAAATTTCAAAAAAGTCACTTTTTCTCAAAAAATTCCCTAGGGATTTTTTTTAGTTTCTTCACCATGTCAATCTGTTAGGTGAAGGCAACCCATTTTCAAAATCTCCAGTAGAATTGTTTTGAACTCAAAAGGCCTTAAAACCCACTGTGGCAAGCCTTTGAGAATAACAAACTAAGGCAGTATTCTAAGTGAAACTATGCTAGATAGTAATGCAAGCCTTTGAGAATAACAAACTAAGACTGTATTCTTAGTGAACCAATGCTAGGTAGCTTTGCAAGTCTTTGAAAATAACAAACTAAGACCATCTTCTGCGTGATGCAAAGCTGGTTAGCAGCACATCTTTATTGCTGATAACCCAAGACAGTATTCGATGCAATCAAAAGCTGGTTACCTACACAAGCCTTTGAGGCAAAAGGGGTCAGCCATTGTCCAAGCACTCAGCTCTCCAGAGCTCTGTAATGTCTGGATTGTGCAGAGTGAGGCCTGCTGATGGACGCAGTCACAAACTGACATGCACTCATCACATATGCTGGCTTTGCAAAATTTTAATGAAGCTAGGTAAGAAAGTCAGCGAAGCTGGATATCGGAGGATGTGAGAGGACATGCGACATTCTGTCAGAGGATGGGTGAAAAGAATCAGGTGACTCTCAGTCAATAGGTTACAAATCACAGACAAATTACTCTCCATAAATAGATTCAGAGGATTACGCCAATTGTGCCCATACTAGCCCTGCTTCACGTGTTTATAATGTTAAATGGATCATGTTATCCCACCCAAAGAACAGAGTTACACGGCTGGCACACACTGAGCGGCGCTTTATTAGCTGGACAGGGTTGTGGACAGAGTGTGTTAATATTTTCCTACACCAAAAAGTCAGCCTTTTTCTAGTGGTAATAACATCTCTAAAAACACTTATTATCTTGCCTATCAATTGATGGCTCCTGTTTACAACAAGCTACATTTCTCATTCTTGTCTTGTCCGCAGAGATTGTGTGCATTTCAGCATAATTCGTTTAACCCCTTAAACTCTGCTTTTTGCTTGAGTTTCCCCTTAACCCTATAATGCCCAGACACAGACATCATTATAGGAAAAATATGACCCAGTAATATTTTTGAAGTATTGAAGGGTAGTATTCAGATCCACTGTTCATCATTAGGTTTTGTGACAGCAAAATATACATTGCTGAACAGAACTTCTTCTAATTCCAGGAGTATCATATCTGATACAGCCAAAAATCAGCACCCCTCCAGAACTCAACACTCGAAATTTCAAATTATTTATATGCTCTCTACTATCTATAGCTATCCCTTAACATGTATAAGAATAAGTTTTTGTGTAATATTTACCTTGGAATGCCAAACTTCACTGCCAAAGTCCAAGGAAATTCATGAATTCCCATTCACATGGGAGCTACTACCTTGAAGTGAGTGACTAGGGGAGAGACTACTCCTGTAATCTCACTTCTTCCCTCCAGGTAGCAGCACTGTGTATCAGATATGATACAGTGAGCAGTCGTGGTTGTGTTGTATCTTACCAGGTGGGCATGGTCCTTCAAATTTAGTGTATCATATATGATACAGGGGGCATTATAGGGATAAATAAGCTCAAAGAAAAAAAAAAAAAAATTTGGTCACACTCTAGATGAAGTGAAATAACACATCCTTGTTAGCATGTGATGCCAGATGTCATATAACTGACAATGTCACCTAGCTAGTGGATAAATACTAATACTAAATACTAAAGGGTGACATTGTCAGCTAAGTGACATTGTCATTGTCACATCTGGCATCACATGCTGAATAAGGATGTGTTATTTCACCCTTTACAAAGCATGACATTTGCTTATGTATAATTTTTGAAGACATTATGTCTCATTTATGAAGGAATTATACATGCTGTATAAAACCTTTCTGAGCAGCACTTCATCCTAAAGTGTGACCAAACTTTTTTTTTTTTTTTCACACATTGTTTGACAATATCACATACATATTGTGCATTGCCTGGTTCCAGTGCTTCACTGAAGCTTCATCACTCTTAGGTTCAGTGAAATATTCAAACCCAGGACACCATGTTTTATAACTACAGCATTACATCGATAGAAAATATCTACAATATTAACCATCATTTTATGCAGATTTCTCTGTAATTCAGTAGGACATATTTGGGACCTTTGAAAACTTTGGGATCTCCATTAGAATATAAAATAGGCATAAAGTTCCACAGGTTTGAATAAAGCAGTTGCATTTGACAAACCCATCTATGGGTCCTTAATATATGTTTTATGAGGTTAATTAAAACTTTCAAAAAAATTTGTGGCCAAGGCTATCAGTTGATGACAATTCTATGGGCTGACTTCGGCCCCCATCTACGACAAAATTATTATGAATAAAAGACCTCAATTCATATTAATGCATCAGAGTAAAAAAAAGAAAATCATGCAATATTTGAGTGAGGTTTCCATTTTCTGAGTCAAACCAACCTTATTTTAAAATGGTTTTGTCCATTTTTAAGAAAGAGTGGGTCAAGCAGGGAGTGAAAATCAAGAATGTTCTTGCACACAGTGGGAAACATCAATCTACAGCAGCAATATGACGAGCTGCATTTTGCCCGCAGGAAATTAAATTAAAGCTGGTAGTGAGTGATGGAGAGAGACGCTTAGCAGGAGCAAGTCAATGTTAAAAAAGAAACATAAATCGGGACATACAATAAAGCGAGGGAGAGGCCAGGAGCATATCAGGAACCTTCCACTCAGTAATGGATTTTTCCTTAGAGAAAGATGAGAGTATTGGCGAGTGAATATGAGACAAGGCAAATAAGTTAAAGCAATAATGTAAACTTTACTAACTAGCAAGTTAAACTGGCAAATGACGCATCACTGTCAGGATGCTTATACTGTATTTTGGGGATGCATGCAACATTATACTGTAAAAGGTTTGCCTAATGCAGATTGCTTGATGAATGCAAACAATGGCACACCGAATACATTGATAACACTTGGTGAGACAGTTAGGCCCAAGCACTGTCATAGTTGCAGTTCGTCGCACACCAAATTTGGTTGCAGGACACGTTTTTCCATTAACTTACATAATGTTTCCTGGAACTAAATTGCTAGCCTGTTGACATGGAGGGGGTGAGTCTTGTGAATACAGTTAAGCTAAGCAGCTTGCCCTCCTCATTCAAAGTTAATTCCTTGTATAAAAGATAAAAGCTACGTGGAAAGATGGAAGAATTTTAATCTCTTCAGCCTTAGTAAAAGGAGGCTTCCGGATGATCAGATTGAGGCCTTTAAATACGTAAAAGGGATTAACAAGGTTAACTATACAGGATTACTTAGGTTATGTTCTATTAGCAAAACTAGGGGTCATAAATTGAAGTTAGCCAAGGGTAAATTAAGCACAGATATCAGGAAGTGTCCCCCCCATGCAAAGAGTGGTCACAGGGTGGAATAGCTTGCCAGGTAATGTTTTAGAGACAGAAACTCTGGGAGTTTTCCAAGCCAGGATTGATACAGTGCTTGAGACCGTGTAGTTTTAAGGATTCAAAGGGTTGGATACACTTTATTGATAAGAAATGGTGAGCCTTGTTGGGCTTAATGACCTGTTCTTGCCACTCTGGTACATTATGTTACGTTATATTACCATGTTAAGTTATGTTATGCAGTGTTCTAAATAAGGAAAGAAATTAGGCTGTCCACCGGTGGTCCACTGGACAACCTCAGAAACAAATCAGGTTTTCCGCAAGAATTCTTAGTTGTCCTGTGAACTATCATTAACATTTCAAAAAATACACGCATACAGGCATATTAAGTTGAATAACGCAAAATAATGCTTCAATTTCTCGTACATGTGATATTCAGAACAATGAACAGTGATCAGATTCGGCGGATTCGCATCACAAAATGCGAATCAAATTTTGGCAGTTTTGACGAAATGCTAATCATCATAACAATCCCTTCGCAAAAAAAATGCGATTCAAAAAATCTTAATGATATTTCATGGATCCCGACTCACTGGCCTACAAACTTCTAAATTCCCAAGCCACATAGCAATAGAAGAAGTTTTCACGACTTTGATTGGCTGGAAAATGATGTTCCTCATTTTCATACCAACCAAAGACAACCAGTACAACGTCATCAAGAGCTCAGCGCAAAGGCCGCGCCCCTTTTTGGGGGAAAACAAACGTTCTTATGCATTGATATCAATGAGAAATAAGTGCGATAATTGAACAGTAAAATGCCCAAAAGTTGTTGTGTGCCGGGTTGCACCTCCAATAAAATGATCAGTCTGGACCTCAGGTTCCCCATCCTACCTGGAAAAGGGAAGAATCCAGAAAGGAGAGTTAAGAGAAGATGAAGAGTAAAAGCTATGTATCCAGTGTCTTCCCATGTTTGTATGTGTGGGAAACGCTTCATAACAGGCCATGCCACTCTAAACTTAGAAAAGTAAAAAGTAACTTAGTAGTAGTAGAAAGTAACGTAAGTATACCCTTTAATATATAAGACTTGGTACTATACTTTAATAGGTTTATTCGCTACAATTTTTGTCTCGTGTCATTATTTATTCTTTAATTGCTTAACTAGCTAACGTAAAGTAGCGTCAGCCAACCGAGTCAGGTTTGCAGTCTAACGTTATGTGCATTTGTTAGTTTTATTCTTAACCCCAAACTGACACAAACTTCGAAATTCATGGTAGTGAAAGGGCAAGAGGGTGGACCGATCAACCTTAATTTATTAAGATAACGCAAACGCTCAGGTTCGGGCAAGGTAGCAAAATAATCGCTAGAGATATCAATTAATCAATAAATGAATATAAACAGGAAATTTAGTGAAATAAATCGGATAAATTTTACACATGAAAACACATCAAATTACAGTAGGGTCATGGGATCTGAGGTTTTCTATCCCCCAAAAAGGGGCGTGGCCTTGACGTTTGGCGAAGTACCCGGGTGTGCCGGTCATCTCAATGCACTTGGGACTTGGGAGGCTTTCTGATATGCTCATACGCTCTACCGTCTTTGGTCGTGACGGCAGGACTCTGCTATGTGAACCATCCGGAGCCATCGCGTACTTGCTCTTTGGATATATCCACCTAGTTGGCTAGTCAGCTAAATAACGTTAACTCAATAAAATCTTTGTAAATGATCATCATTTCAAGGCGATATGATTTGTTTCTTGCCCCAGCTTTATTAACTTTGCCAGCTGTCGTAGGCATGAACTTATCTGAGGTTTCGCGGCAGTTTCGTGCGACCCAACTAAACTTTAACATTTTTGCGACGTTACCTAGTTTGCTGGCTAGTTCAAGAGCAATCGCTTGGGTACAGATAGCTGGCTAGTGAATCTATGGTGGTTATGATGTCTATTGGAGAAGTTTTTATAGCTCTGATTTGTCACTTTCAACGCCATCACACGTTGACGATCTCTTTCAATATTGATTACCAGCTTATTTTACCTAAAGACCAAACAAACAGTTCGGGCCTGAGACATTTTATATCATAGCTAGTTTTAGCTGCATTATCTTGTTATGCATGCTATTGCGTATTACGTTACTCTTCAGATTATAAAGCTAGCCATCTTCCAACCTAGTTGACGCTAGTTCAGGGAAATCTTTGTAATCATTGCTATACTAAAGCGATGTGATTTGGTTTTTGCCCTAATGGAAAGAATTCTGGATCAGGCCTCCACTTTAGGCTTTAACTCTGAATCGCCTTGACTGGATGTACACTTTACGTTTTTACACTCCCAAACATCACGGTAAGCCGTTCAAAGTCATAAAAACTTGTCCCATTGCTGTGTGGTTTAAAGAATCACAAGTTTGCCGGCTTCTCCCGAAACATGCACAATGATTTCTGATCATTCAAATACATGATGTTGAGATGTCAAAATGTGACAGATTTGCAGAGTGCCTTATGTGACTGGATTTCAATGGCAATGGATCCTTTCACATTTCTGATCAGTTGTTGAACAACTATGCTACAGTAACGTATAGATAAGGCAGCTGTGCTCCAGGTTACAAGTAGTTTACAGAAATGTCATTGGGAAACGGAAGTGTGCTGCATTAAATTATGATTGTTCAGGGTAAAATTGATGCCTTTTGGAAATAATCTGTTTTGCTTTCGGAGTGGAGTTGTATTTCTATTGTAATTGTAATTTGTCATTTGGAAAGAATAAAAAAGTCCTTTTGTCATTTAAAATCTGATATACTGTTTTCAAATTTTTGCTAATCATTTTTAAGATGTGCTAAACGATTGCTAATCAATTGATATAATGATTCGCAAAAAATGCTCATCAATTGTTTTTCCTAAATCTGATCACTGATGAAATAAAATACAAAATGATTAATTCTCCTGCCAAGCTAAACGATTTTCCTTTCTTATCGGACTTGGCGTTAGTTCGCCATATCACTAGCAAGAACAGAGCCAACCTATTTGACATGGCTTGGGACGAGTGAGAGATATACAGGCCGCCTGTACAACCCCAATTCCGAAATAGTTTGGACGAAGTATAAATTGTGAATAAAATCTAAATGCAATGACTTTCAGATCCCATGAGCCAATATGTTCTTTACAATAGAACATAGATAACATTTCAAATTTTGAAACTGAGACATTTTACATTTTTATCCACAAAATGAGCTTATTTCAAATTTTCTGGCTGCAACAGGTCTCAAAAAGTTGGGACACGGGCAAAAAAACGGGCCAAAAAAGCAATTAATATATAAGAGTACCAGCTGAAGAATATTTAGCAAGTAATTAAGTTAACTGGCATCAGGTGTGTAACATGATTGGCTATAAACGGGATGTCTTAGAGAGGCTGAGTCTCTCAGAAGTAAAGATGGCCAGAGGCTCTCCAACCTGTGAAGGTTTGCGTAAAAAAGTTGTGGAATACTTTAAAAACAATGTTCCTCAATGTCAAATTGCAAAGGCTTAGAAGGTCTCATCATCGACAGTGCATAACATCATCAAAAGATTCAGAGAAACTGGGAACCTAAAACTCTATCATGCAAAAAGGAAGCCATTGTTGAGCATGATCCAGAAGCGCCGCCATGTTCTGTGGGCCAAGACTCATTAAAAATGGACTGAAGCAAAGTGGCAAAGTGTCCTGTGGCCAGACGAGTCCAAATTTGACTTTCTTGTTGGAAATCATGGGCGTCGTGTCCTCCAGGCTAAAGAGGAGAAAGACCACCCCTCCTGTTATCAGCGTTCAGTTCAAAAGCCAGCATCTCTGATGGTATGGGGATGCATTAGTGCATATGGTGTGGGACACTTGCATGTTTTAAAAAGCACCATGAATGCTGAAAGTTATATAAAGGTTTTAGAGCAACATATGCTCCCCTCCAGATGACATCTATTCCAGGGAAGGCCTTGTGTATTTCTGCAGGACAATGAAAAACCACATACTGCAGCTATTACAACAGCATAGCTTCGTAGTAGAAGACTCCGTGCGCTCAACTGGCCTGCCTGCAGTCCTGATCTTTCACCAATTGAGAACATTTGGCGCATAATTGAACGAAAAGTCCGTCAAAGGAGACCTAAAACTCTCCAGCAGCTGGAAGCCTGTATTAAGCAAGAGTGGGATCAAATTCCAATGACTAAACTCAAGAAACTTGTCTCCTCAATGCCCAGACGCCTCCACTCTGTGTTAAAAAGAAGAGGGGATGCTACACCATGGTAAACAGGCCCCTGTCCCAACTTTTTTGAGACCTGTAGCAGCCATCAAATTTGAAATGAGTTCATTTTGTGGAAAAAATTGTAAAATTTCTCATGTTATCTCAGTTCTACTGTGGATAAAATACTGGCTGGTGTGATTTGAAAGTCATTGCGTTTAGAATTTATTCACAATTTATACTTTGTCCCAACTATTTCAGAATGTACTTGAAAACAACGTAGCCCAAACACTATCTAAAGATTCCCACTTCTTAGGGGTGTTAGATTACCAATTATAAATGAATACTTATGAAATGTTATATCAGGCTGTACAATTTCAGATAACTTACCTCTCGCTGTCAAAGACCAGTGAAGTTTCATGTTAGAAGAGAGCCAACTACCACACTCACAGCAGTAATTTTACGTTAACACTTATAATAGGAGCACATAGAATTCACCACAATGGAAGATGATCATTGTCACATTTTTGAATCGACATTCCTGTAGGGAGTTTACGGTTACATCTGGCTCGTTCGTGCCAAACGTTTTCCTTGACTAGATCGCCCAAGCCTGAATTGAAGTGCGTGCGCCGCTTTCTATCTCTACGTTGTTGTTTGCCGTGGTACTTTATTAAAAAAAAAAAAAAGACTTACGTTCTCGCCCGTACGAGATGTGTGAAAGTTACGCGCAGTAGGCCTACATATGACCAAAATGGTCGCCTCCATTGCAGAGGGAAGTAAATCAAGTTTTGACAAATTCTAATTAATAAAACTACCGAGATATTTCATTGTCCAATGGACAACCTCGTGAGCAGTTTAGGTTGTCTGGATCTATTTCAGGTTGTCAAGATAACCGAATAACCACTTATTTCGACCACTGTTATGTTATGTCATGTCATGTCATTTTATGTTTGTTATGTTATGTTACATTATGTTGTGTTATGTTGTTATGTTACTTTATGTTGTTTTATGTCATGTTATGTTATGTCAAATTACAATGTTATGTTATGTGAGTATAGTGAAGCTATTTCCTCACAGCTAAGGCATTGATAAGACCATTTATCTTCAGTGACATATGCCAAGACTAGATTAGTTAGTTCTTCATTAGTAGTGCAATCAAAAAGAAATCTAAATATGTAGCCTTTCATGCAAACACAATATAAAATTTTAGTATTAAACATTATGTATGACTCTTGCAAACTCATCCACGGCTATTTTGACTCATTGGTGAAATGCAGTATCATTGGCAATTATTCACATATTATTCTCAGCTGTTGTGATTCTGTAATGAGTAGCAAAGAAATTATCTATTTCAACAACACAAAACATCAATATTAAATTATATTCTCTGTTTAAGCTGTAATTTGGTGAGCAGAACGACCCTGATTTAACTTGTGTTCCTTCAGGGAAAAAAAAGGGTTTGAAAGTCAGCATTATGTCAACGTATGGGTATGTACAGTACGAAGGCCCATGGATGGGGTAATATGAAGATATATGTTGGCACCACTGATAATGAAGGACATATATGCACTTTTGATCAACATAAGCTGTCCTCCAGATGACATGTTTTCAGGGGCGCCCATGCTTATTTCAATAAGACAACAGCAAGCAACATCCTGCTGATGTAACAAAAGTGTGCCATCCTAATCAGGGAATGTGGCTGGTAGGCTGACCAACCTGCAGTCCAGACTTGTCTCCCATTGAAACAATGCGGCCCTTTAAGAAGTGCAAAATACCAAAATGAAGACCCTGGATGTCTTAGTCTGAAGATGCACTGTTTATTACGGCAGGATGGAGAAAAAGCCTTATAAAAAGGAACAATTGTTGTCTGCAGTCCCAAAATTCCCACTTGGAGAGCTATGAAAAGAAAAGGCAACATATCACAGAGGTAAACACACCCCTGTTCCAAATTTTCTGGGACATGGAGCAGGCATAAATTTCAGAATGAGTTTTTACCTCCATAAATAAATAAGTTAATAAAGTACAGAAGAAGAAAAAAATATCTTGCTGCAAGTCAAGGATGATTTACAAATCACTGTTTACTTCTTTATAAGCAATTTCCATATCGTCCCAACTGGAGTAGTAATTTAGAGAAATTAGCTTTCGTGCTGTTAGTTTAAAACAATATAAATCACAGTAAAGCAAATCGACTTAATTCAGCCAGATCTAAACTAAATACACATATCAACAACAGGCCAACATCCCCATGTATGGACACAATTGCATGAAAACACTTCCCATAAGACCTTTACCTACCCATTACCATGGTATACCTTATATGTAACGAACACCTAAAATGCAGGCCACGCAAAAACAATTACAAGGAAAAAAAGAAAGTTGAATTAAATGAATTTGTCATGGTCAAAGAGAAGGGTCAAACTCCTACTAAAAGTGAAAAGACAATGAATTGTGTCCCTATTGTAGTGAAATGATTAACTAAAGACTGAATTGTCTCTCCAGACTGTCAAGTAGGAAAACAGTTGCTTTACAATGTATTGTTGAGTGACACCTGTAACCTACGTGAAAAAATATTGATTTAGGGTATAAAATTCAACACAAAAAGGCTTTATCACAAAAAAGTCAAGAGGGGCCAGGTAATTTCTGACCCTGTGGATATGAGGTGCTAGCAGAATTAAAAGAAAACCTCAGGGTTTAAAATGCCATTAGAATCAAATGTTTAATAACATGCAATACATGCAGCTCATTTCTTGACATGCAGGACAGGGAGAAGCAGATTTTTGAACATGTTTTTAATCTCTATTTGAAAATGATGTTGCCTTATTGGTTGGTTAATAGCAGTAATCAACACCACAATTACTAGCTGAAACTTGAAAACCAGCCGGTCAAAGTAAACTGGCCACTAAAGCACAAGAAAATTAATAGCTCATAGCAGAGAGAATAAATCTACAATGAAATATAACAATTTCCACAGCTCCATGTCAAGACCATTTCTGCCCTCTCTGCACCTGAAAGAATAATGAGAAATCGATAATGGTGGTTATTTGAAAGCTTGTTCTATGTTCCATTCATATCACTGGTGTTCCTGGGTTCAATGTCAGATTTATAACAAACAAGTCACATGGTTAAATTTTGCATGTTTGCTCTAGGCATGTAAAAGATCCTAGTGCCACATGATGTTCATCCCAGAAAAGTCGTGCTGGAGGGCTGGATACTCGTGAAAGGGAAGCTTAACTGTATCGGAGGCATACAGTAGCGTGCAGTGATGATGATACACCACCACTTTCATCTCAAGGGGGTCCTAAAATAGTACTTCTCGATAATTTTTTTGGTGAAAATGCACTGAAAAATAGTATTGTAGGCAATGAGAACAAAAAAAAATTATTTCCACGAGTATATTGAGGTACAAATATGGGTAACAGGCAAAAATACTGAAAACATCCATTTTTCATAACCCTTGAAAGGTGTTGCAAATTTTATTTCTATGACCCTTGCATAGCTTGAACACGTTTGAAGGCTCATTTTGAGCAGCGTCACAGTGTTAAACATGATGGCACGAGAGAAGGAGCTCTCTGAGATTGTTCATAGCCGCATTCTGGCCTTACATGATGCTGAAGACGTAACATGCTGTCATGGCACTGTAAGAAACACCATCAAGCATTTCAAAGACACTGGTTCGCTGAAAACTAGTGGCAATAGCGGTGCAAAACGGAAGTTAAGTACCTCTGATGTTCATAATCTTTGTATGACAAGTAAAAAATAAATAAATAAAAAATTGGTGGTTGACAGCAGGACAACTCCGTGATGATATTAATAGCACCAGAAGCAAAGAAATTAAGGTATCAAAATCTACTGTTTCCAGACACACAAAATTTTCTGATTGGTTGTGTTGCTGCCAAGAGCTGGCAACATCAAAAAAAAAGGCTTGCGTTTGCAAAGAAATCCAAGGATTGGATGCCAATGGACTGGGAACTAGTCCTTTGCACCTATGAATCAAAATTCTCTCACCCAAACGCAGAACTTATGTGCGCCGTAGAGTTGGAGAACGTTTCAAAAATGAGTGTTTAACCCCTTCAGTAAAACATGGAGGTGGTAATGATGTAGTGAGGGGTTCAGTCTGCGTGAAAGGAGCCGGTGATCTCATAAAAATGGATAAAATCATGGACCAAAAGAAGTATCACAGCATCCTTGTGTGGCACACATTGCCATCTGGAAAGAGACTGATTGGTCAGGGATTTTATTTTCAACAAAATAATGACCCTAAAATCACTTCTAAGTCATGCAAGAATTATATTAGTTGGAAAGAAAACATCTGGTGACATAACTGTTATGACTTGGCCTGCTCAAAGTCCAGACCTTAATCCAACTGTGCAAATCTGTCGTAACATTGCAAGAATCTCTTTGGAATGAACTTCAAACCATATGGAATGGTTAAGCAGGTGAGAAAATAAAAAAAATTGTGAAAACTGTGCCTGATAGATTAAATTCTGTAATCAAAGCAAATGGAGGCCACACTAGATATTGACTTTTTCTCTCCAAAAGACATTATTTTTGTTTTGACTATCTATTGTTATTTGTTCACTTATTTTCATCCATATAGACCAATATTACGCGCAATAAATACAAAAACAATATTACATGAAATAAAAATAAATAAATAATGATTTATCTTCATTCTGTTTGATGTATAATCATCACTGCACACTACTGTGACTGAAATCGACCATCTGAGGCCCTAGAGGTGGAAACAACCACTTCTGTGGGGTGTAGAATAACCCACAACACCTGCAGTGAGAACCAACAGCAGCTCGATGGAAGACGGTTCTACTGAGGTTTGCTTTGCCAGCATGCCTCAACTCTAATTATCCTAAATGATGACCCCTATTGGCTGGTTGAGGGTTGAGAAGTTAGGGACTACAGACAAAATAAACAGTATGTTCGGAATCAAAATATTCTGGATCGTAAAAAGATTACAGCATGAATCACATTAAAATTTAGAATTGTGAAGGGAAGAAATGTTAAAGCTGATCTTCCCAACCACACAATACAGTATGTCAAGATTCTCAATGGAAGACGTGAACATTCCTCCCTTTGAACAGACATGAAACTGGCTCATTAACGTAACTTGTCACTGTGCTTGTACGTATGGTAGAACTGTCTGTCAGGTCTGTCTGAATGTCTAATCTGGAAAAAAAAAAAAAAAACATTTGGACATCTTGGCAAGATAACTACTGTCACCCATAGTGAATGGCACCAACAATAGCAAGCTAGCCTAACTGATTCTAATGGTGGCTGACATCCAAATGAACATGCAAATCTGTGACTGAAATTTTAATTGAAGTATTCATGTGCACACTGCTTATTGTGCCAAATTGCAAATAGAAAGCAAACATATACTTTTTTTTGTTCAAGCAAATTCAAGGAGGGGAATCTATACGTGTGATGGACTGTTAACCAGTCAAGATGCTTTCCTTCCTCTTGCCCACTGTATACAAATATAATTTGTTTTTGCAGATGTAAGGCTTGCAAATGAAAACCAACCAATGCTAATTAGACTGCAGCAGACATGGCTATGAACAGAACACTGAAGGTGACCAGTTTGAAAAAGTAATTCAAAAGCAATCTAAAATAATCACATAACCTCACTTGCATTGAGTAATCCATTAGGTTACTATTAAGAACTGTGATAAGGTAATCAATGAATTGCAATGGAATATGTATCATATAATTTCCTCTTCAGTGTTCAACAGCTCCAGTATTAACAGTTTTACCAACAAACATTGCATTGTATGGCTCAATTCACAGTCTATTGTGGTTTATCATTTTTCAACATTCACTCTGAAGAAACCCAACTCATCCAGGCAAACTTAATATTTCATCCACAAAGACCTTTCACTTCACTGCCTCCCTCATGCCTTATGGGACCTAGCAGAGATCCCAGTGGATTAAATTACATGGATTGCAGAATAGGTACAATTCTGCCCAAATGGAATTGCTTTAATTTACCTTGTAACCTACTATTGTCAAACTGTGACCCCGCTTCCTAATTTGAATTCAACTAAATAGATATTGAAAGTTTACTGCAACTGAGTTGTCAAACCTTGCCAGATTTTACAAGGCTATATTCAGTAATTTGCTTAAGAAACCTCAGCATGCTGCCGGATAGCTTACTCGGTTGAAGCATCGCCTTGCAAAGCAGAAGTGACTATCACGGCGCGGGTTCGAGCCTCGGTCGTACCAACCGGCAGTGGTCAGCAGCTTTTTCAGAAGTAGCGCGCAATTGGCCAATGCGCTACAGGGATGCAAATTGGGAAGGGTCTGCCGGGAAGGGTAATATAAGTTGCTTTGTTTCTTCCTTGGGCGCCTCCTGTTGACCAGACAGGCGCTCGTCAGGAAGATTCTAAGCTTGTTCATGTTCGGGTATCCTCCGCCCTCGTCCTGAACTTATGAGGATTCGACCAATGAGTGTATAAGAAGCAGTGGCTGACAGGCGCGTGCTTCGGAGGAGAGCCGCGAGCTGTCTTCACTCTCCTGAGTTGGCAACAGGGGGTCGCATATGCGAGGGCCTTGTATACATAGTTCCCCAATTGGACATTCCAGATTCGGGTGGGATTGGAGATGCCAAATAAAAAAAAAAAAAAAAAGAAACCTCAGCATAGCAAAGGTACAAACTTATAAACCGCTGGAATACTGTATCACTGCAACGTGATATATGAAGTATTTATACTGTGAATTCCAGGCAATCGGGTTTGCTATTACTTCTGTGAAGTCATCACCATTTTTTTTTTTTTTTTTTGGTAAAACTTCACAGTTTAAATTACACTGACAACATTTAAAATATTTGGTAAGTTCTGTTTGCAGTCATGAATCACTATAAATAAAGCAAGAAATTACATTTCAGCTACTGAAAATGTCACACATAAACTATTTTCCAGACTTTTATCACAAGAGATAGATAGATAGATAGATAGATAGATAGATAGATAGATAGATAGAATGGTTGGCAGATTGTTCGGGGTTTTTAATGTCACAAAATATTCATCTATTTAAAGGCAATTAGCAGTTGAATCTTTCCTTGACTTTGTGGTTATTTCCATAACCTGGCTCCTACTGGGCCGGTTCACATACTGATATCGATTCTATTTTTTTTTTCTTTTTTCGGTTTCCAGTCAAGGTTGGCAAATTCAGAGATTTCACACTGCCGCAGAGCCAAGCGCATACACGCGCACATTTAATCACCTTAAAATCCATAAATCCGGGAAGCGGCAAAGGTAGCTTGCAGAGTTGGCCACATATCCGCGAAACGCGCTATTTGGTTATAACACAGACAATGTACTGTGTATGGTTCTGATATAGCACAGCCATAGTGTAAGATAGCAAATCTTAATGTAGCCTGCAGACCAACGTCCGCAAGGCGAATTCCGTGTTATAGCCTCGTACGCCAACGAAGACTCATGAAGTACAGTATCACTGTATAAAGCATGCGTCATAAGAGTGACACAAAATAACATTTATTGCAGACATTGTGTGGCCGGTGGACAAAATACAGCACAGCCAATAATGATTTCTAGAACATTAAATGGTAATCACGCTCAAATGGTTCCCACTGGCGAACGCATGCTATAGTCTAATACGAGGCTTTAAAGGGAGCGGAGTGCGCAGCAACAAGCCTTTCTTCGATATTTGCTCTCGTTATTTGGGGCTTGAGAGTCAATGCCTGGTAGGAACGCTGCTAAGAGGTCTTTGCATCTCACTGACGTCCGGGAATGTTCTCCTTTTCAGTTCAGCCGTAGCTGAAAATCCTACCAACTTCGCAATCTCTGTATCTGGAATAAACAGGATACTGTAGCCTATGTAGGCAGAAGTGAACTGATGTCAAGAGTAAATGAATGAATGAATAAATAAATAAATAAACTGCTCTCTCTCTCTCTCTCTCTCTCTCTCTCTCTCTCTCTCTCTCTCACTCACACACACACACACACACACCTATGAAGCCGCGCGCGGAAACCATAGGTTGTTCAGTCACTGACAAACAAAATAAAGGCTATATAAGCACACATACAGGTGAAAACGCATGCATATATTCTGCACATAATTAAGTTTATCTCGTATTGTAGTCACAAAGTCTTGCCAAAATGTTATTATCTTGCTTCCGTTTTCTTTTCTTTTTTTTTTCTTTTCTCTCTCAGTACAGTAAAGGCATCGGTCTCAAAAATCTTAGTAATTTGTGGCCGTATACTCAGAGGCGTCACGACTCGCAACGTGTTAAGTCGCGAGTGCGCCCGCGAGTATGTGAGCGTGCGTGCGTGCGTGTGTGCATGTATGTGTGTGTGCGCGCGTGTGTGCGTGCGTGCGAGAGAGAGAGAGAGAGAGAGAGAAAGCGCGCGTGTGTGTGTGTGTGTGTGTGTGTGTGTGTGTGTGTGTGAGTGAGTGCGTGCGTGCGTTTGTGCGTGTGTGCTGAATGCATGCATATGTGTGTGTCTGCGCCTACACATTTTTTCCTGTTTCAGGACATCAGACCAACGCAAGAGCCAACACATAATTATGCGCAGCCACACTCTGAAAAGTTGCCCAGTTGCCAACGTCAACCCTGATTAGCATTCCTATCCCAATCAGCCGTTCCTCCGTCGTTCTCTTTTGCAAATTGTCCACAGAAAACAGGACTTAACACGTAAAAGCTTAAGATCTGACCAATATTGCCACGATGAACTTGGTTTGGGTTTTTCGAAGAAACTCGAAACGACATAAAAATTTGTTTCATGATTATTTCATTTAATAACTGGCTTCCTCCAAAACTGTTACGATGACGAAAGGAAAACGGTTCATGATATAGTACTAACCATACAGGAGGTGCACCTGGCACTGTAAAAATATAGTAATTACAATGATATGGATATAAACGCACAAACGTCTATTAATCAGGAAATCAAACAGCTGGCAGCAACTGACGGATAAATGCAACACCAAGTATAGGAGACTTTCGCATTTTCACAAAAATATAGCCAACAGCAGTGCATTCATTCTGGCAGCAACTCCATAATACACACTGCGTTGGTATGCCATGCCTTATTTGCATCCTGTAACACAAAATCGCTCGTTTGCCTACATTGATCTCCTCAGCGGGAAATACTTCACTCGCGCGCAGGTGCATACACACACGCGCGCGCGAGCGCGCGCAAATATTTACAAAATATAGGCTAAATAACATACCCATATCCGCGTATTTGTCCGTGTTCTGTCCACAGTTTTAGAGCATTCTAGCGCATGCCTCCCGAGCCCGCATGACTCGCGCTCCTCTCTGACGGTTCCGTCCTAATCCACGAACCGACCACCTCGCGCAGCCGCGGACTACAGGCGCACCTGCCCGCCGCTGAATTCGGGGGCGAAGGCGAGTCTCGCAACCACGTATTTTTTGGTCTATCCCGCAACCCAGCTGTGGATCATGCCTCACTTGTCCAAATGAAATCCGTAAATAAACATAGAGTTTTCCAGCAGATCCTCACGCATACTTTCCGTCCGGTAAAAAAAAAAAAAGAATATATTGTGATAATCTAATATAGTGAAATTACACTGAGGTTAAATGTTAAAAAGAATTTCCGGAAACATTTAATTTTAATCCAAAATTTAAATCAGAACAAAGTTTGGAGAGCACATACGAATCGTTGTCTTTGCATTCCAGTCATCCATCATGTCATGTTGCGTAGGCGTCCGTCTTTCTCTCTTTTTTCCCTCTCGGGAGATTTTAATAGTGATTATCGCCAAATCGCGAAAACTCCGGGGCTAAATGTGTTCCAAATGTTTGATAGGAGCATACAGAATTTTGCACCCCATTTAGATTCCACTGTAGCTGATGCGGAACAAATCCGACGGATCTGCAATATATGTCGTCTGAACGGACGAGTGAAAATAACCCATGGAAAAAATGCGGTTTCCTTTCTTCCCAGTTCTCTCCCTCCGTCTCACAGTTCCAAATAGCACAGAAGTGCAGCAGGCGGTCGAGTCTTTCTCGGCAACTTCGTCGGGGGAGAGAGACCTGTACGCCCTCTTCAGGAGGTACGGAGACCCTCGCTAAAATACGACAAATTATGTACGAGGCTGTTATGATCGACAATGTAAAATCAAGGCAAATCTGTCCCGCTCTTTTGAAAATGTAGTTATCATATTTCCTCTAAAAAAAAAAACCGCGTAAAATCTATGCATATGTCTTTGCAGCATGGCAATTTACATCTTCAAGGGTGTATGCTTAATGTTAGTTTAGTAAGATTCAAAAGATGCTCCATGTTTTTTTTTTTTTTTTTTTTTTGGCTGAAATTTTAGTTTCTCTGAACGTAGCATCGCTAAATGTGCAAGTGCACCCCCCCCCGTACAGCATTCATGCATTCACCTAACCCCGGCGAAAAACACATATACAATTATGACAGGCTATTGTGCATGATACTGTCCAACAGGGATCCTGACCACCTATTGCAATTCTTGTCTAATGCATTAGCCATGGATGCAAATGTCATGGGCTAGTTACAGCATCTGAAAGCATCATTCTAGTGACAAGCACAGTGCTTCATAATTGTTAAGAGCAGATATTAATACCCAGTACAAAAATAATGCCACGGTCCTGGTCGGAACACAAGCCCTCACCTTCAGATGAGTCGGTATTGTAGAAACGGTCACAGTACAGTGCACACAGTGGGTGCATGAAGTGCTGCATTTGGAAACAAAGAATGGACAATGCGACCCAGAAATGGAGCCTCCTGCCCAATGTACTATCATTGTACTCCATTTATTTATTTTTTTTTCTAATTTTGCTGTCAACTGCTGCCATTTATGATGGGCTTAATTATGGGTAATGGCCACTTAAGCTCATTTTGCTGACACAATGCAGTTGGCATGTGGCAGTGGTGACAGAACACATGCCAACTATCATAACCTGTGGACTCCAAATGGGAGAGAGAGAGAGAGAGAGAGAGTATGGGTGAAACTAGTCTACATATTATTGCTGATTTTGTTAGAAGACTATCAACAAGTATTAAAGTGATGGTAAAGTGCAAAGCGACACTTGGCCTTACGTCCACACATTTATATCTTGTAAGCAGGTGGGGACAGCAAGGATTGTAATCCACTGCTGCAATCGACCCGTCACATGGAGGGTAACAAAAAATGGCGCTCCCTGCAGCTTTACAGGAGCGGGGTTGGCCAACTTGAATTCATATATCAATAATGGGATAAACAGTACAAATGACCTAAGTAGTTGAAATAGACATGTGCTTTATAGTGGAGAAGAGCAAACCTTGCATGTGGGTCGGTTCCTCTGAAGAGACTCAGAGGCACCTGAGGAGGCCTCAACCAGAGCTAGTTTTGGCTGCTGAGCTTATTTTTTCATCCTATTCAAGGCGCTGCTTACCACCTGCAACAGTACACCAAAATAATTATGGTAGAATTCCTCAACTATTCTTATTCCATGTTTTTGAAGTCAGACAACGCAAGCTTGAGAAAGGAACGGTCGAGTCTCAAACTCATGGGCCACACACAGGGAACCTGCTCTACAAAACAAGGAGAAAAACTTCACTCACTCCCTCCAACAAAACTTTGCACTTATTGGACTTGGGAAATGGTAGTGTTTACCTGTGTGCTGTGAATAGACCAATCTGTTCTAGGAACAGTACACAAAAGCCCAAGCAGGGGTTTTCAACAGACCAGCTGGGATGTAATAAAACAGAGTGAAGTGGCAATGGGCCAACTCACCACGGCAATAGGGTCTCTTTTACCTGCAAGTCTTTTGAAAGGGTATCCTTACCTGTCCATGTGCCCCCACAGCATCCTTGTTTAATTTCTATAATTTAGCTAATTTCTCTATGCATTGCATGACACCCAGAGTCATAATAATAATAATAATAATTTATCAGGAGCAAATCACAGTGTAGCGAACAACCAACAAATTATAGAGCATAGTAGGTCTTGCAGGTCAGTGCAGCATATATCCAGCAGATTAGAGTATATCCAGCAGATCAGTGCAGGGTATATTCAACAAAGCACTGCAGGGCATAGAAGTGTAGGGTATATCCAGCAGTGCATTGAAGGGTATATCCAGCAGATCAATGCAGGGTATATCCAGCGGATCAGAACAGAGTATTTACAGCAGATCAGTGCAGTGTATATTCAGCAGAGCAGTGCAGGGTATTTCTAACTGAGCAGTGCAGGATATAACCTGCAGAGCAGTACAGGGTATATCCAGCAGAGCAGTGCAGGGTATATCCAGCAGATCAGTGCAGGTTATATACAGCAGATCAATACTGAGTATATACAGCAGAGCATATTCAGCATTGCAGTGCAGGGCATATTCAACATAGTAATCCAGGGTATATCCAGCAGAGCATTATAGGGTATATTCAGCATAGCAGTGCTGGGTATATCCAGCAGATCAGTGCAGGGTATATTCAGCATAGCAGTGCAGGGCATATCCAGCAGATCTGTGTGGGGTATTTCTAGCTGAGCAGTGCAGGATATAACCTCCAGAGCAGTGCAGGGTATGTCCAGTAGATCAATGCATGGTATATCCAACAGAGCAGTTCAGGGTATATCCAGTAGAGCAGTGCAGGGCATATTCAACAAAGCAGTGCAGGGTGTAGCCAGCAGATCAATGCAGGGTATGTCCAACAGAGCAGTTTAGGGTATGTCAAACAGAGCACTGCAGGGCATATTCAGCATAGCAGTGTAGGCATATCCAGCAGATCAATGCTGGTTATATCCAGCAGAGCATTGCAGGGTAAATCCAGCAGATCAGAACAGGGTATTTACGTCAGATCAATGCTGGTTATATACAGTAGAGCATATTCAGCAGAGCAGTGCAGGGTATTTCTAACTGAGCAGCGCAGGATATAACCTGCAGAACAGTGAATGGTATATCCAGCAGATCGGTGCAGGGTATATCCAGCAGAGCAGTGAATGGTATATACAGCAGAGCAGTATAGGGTATATTCAGCATAGCAGTGCAGAGTATATCCAGCAGAGCAGTACAGGGTATATCCAACAGGGCAGGGCATATTCAGCATAGCAGTGCAGGGTATAACCAGCAGATCAATGCAGGGTACATACAGCAGATCAATGCTGGGTATGTGCAGCAGAGCATATTCAGTATAGCAGTGCAGGGTATATACAGCAGAGCATATTTAGCATAGCAGTGCAGGTATATCCAGCAGAGCAGTGCAGGCCACATTCAGCATAGCAGTGTAGGGTATATCCAGCATTGCAGGGTATATCCAACAGATCAGTGCAGATTATATTCAGCATAGCAGTGCAGGGTATATCCAGCAGATCAGTGCAGGGCATACACAGCAAATCAAGGCAAGGTATATCCGGCATATTAGTGCATGATATATCCAGTTGAACATAGTGCAGAGTACATTGCACAGATCAATGCAGGGTATATCCAGCATTTCAGTGCAGGGTATATCTAGCAAATCAATGCAGGGTATATCCAGGAGAGCCATGCATGGTATATACAAGATCCGTCCCGGGCATCTGATCAGGGGGCATGGGACATACAGCAGACCATGGAGTAGGGTATATCCAGTAGATCATAGTGTGGTGTATATCCTGAAAATCTGTGCTGGGTTAATCCAACAGATCATGTTGCAGGATATATCCAGTGCACTATGGTGTGGGGTATATCCAGGAGGCCTCATGCTGGAGAGTTAATACAGGAAATCATTGGTTTGCTCCCTCTCAGAAGGCCCTTGCAGCTGCGCTTGGTTCTTCTCACTTAAATGTTTCTGTCCTCTTGATGAGCACCAGCATCATTTTGCTGAATTCAGCACTTTTCGGAGAGGATTTTTTTAGCACACGCAAAGATGCGCACAGACACACGTACATATGCTCCTACGCGGGATACGCGCTTCCTACAGCAGCTAATTTGGCTGATGGTGGCTATTTTGGATTGCGCTCAAGAGAAAGAGAGACGATCTTGCTGACACGAATAAAACAATTAGCACCCCCTGACGTTATTAAGACATCCGCCAGCCGAGTGATGATTTTCATCCCCAAAGAAAATTCCAACCCGCTGTTGTGTTCGCTTAATTACTCTGAGTGTTCGACTGGCTCCTCAGCTGAGCTCTTATGAGGGGCCGCTGCACTAATGCTTTAAAAATGCTCACCTGCTGCGCACAATCGTCTGGCCGACACTCATAGCGAGGAGGCGGGATTGGCTTAAGGTCCACTCTGGAGGAGGGGTCAGTGGAAGTTTGGAGGTGTGCGCTATTCCTGGATTCCAAACAAAGGCTATTTTTGGAGACACAATTACAAAAATTATGTGAGACGATACGGAAAAATTCTCACCATGGATCTATGTTAGGGGCGTCCAATGCTTTCGAAAAAGGGCTGGTGTTCGTGCAGGGTTTCTTGTTGCCCCAGCAGGGCGACACTCAATTCAACAAACTTAGTAAAAACGCCCTTCAAGAAAAACCTTGATTAGCAGAATAAGGTGAATAAAGTAGTTCAGTACCCAGTAGAACAAAAACCCTGCCTTTAATTGGACAAGGTTTGACAAACCTGCTGCAGACTATATTCTGTTTAATTCTTTTTTTTCCTATGGAGGGCAATTGCATGTAGATGACCTCTAACATCTGGTTATACAAAAATTGTGATTTTGTAGTCCTTGAGGAAGGTGTCTGTGGGTGGAGTGGGAGAGGGGGAAAGCGTCTGATGTTCGTTCCAAAATGCATGGGACGAGAGGCATTAATACCAGAAAATACCTCCAGGACAATCAGCAGTCCTTCCCATTGACAGTACTATTCATCCAATTATATTGCTGGTTAAGCATTTTGCTTTTACTGAACACTGACGTGAGGGCAGTTTACGGTGTGGGGGACAAATCTTCGAACACTTAACACCCCTCAGTGCCGTTAGATCTTACTCACTCAGTGTCCCAGGATTAACCACATTTACAGTTTTACATGCATTCACTCAGCAGACACCTTTATATCCAGAGGGGTTTACAATGATATTACAGGGACGGTCCCCCTGGAGGCACTTAGGGTAGAGTTCCTCTCTCAAGGGCACTCTTGTGGTGCACTGTAAAACATGGTGGCAGCATTAAGTTATATGAGCTTATATCTCCTATTTAAGTCCACTTGTCATGACAAGTTTTCGATATTGAACACGAGTTTATGAGTTTTGTAATGCCCTTCTCCTTTGAGGTATTCCTGGTGGCTACCTGTCTTTCCTAATTATTCAATTACCCCCTTCTCTCTCCTTGGTCATGTTTACACCTGGTTTTAAATAAGTTAATTATCTCCCATGCTATTTATACCTTTAACATTATAGTTTAGAGCAACCCCAGTCTGTTCTTTAGTTTTAGTCTCTCTGTGTTTATTTAATAAATTCCACATTCTTGCACTTGGGTCTTTCACACTTATTCACTCTTCTGCTGTCCTTATTAACGGTGGACTTTTGTTTATAAGTTTAACCGGCCTGAAAGGTACCACAACGTGGCACCCTTTTGGCAAGTCTTGCCCACTAGGCCATCACAACCCTGACTAAGTCCTCATCAGGGGGAGGGAATGGAAACCAGCAGGGTCACTGGCCTCCAGTGTCAGGTCGGAGGATCCCAGGACAGTATGACACCTGAACTAATAGCTTTCCTGCAGGACACACTGACATGGCAGCTAAAAACCTTCCTGATTCTGAATGGCTACTATATTGTCTTTCCTGAGCATCCACTGCTTAGACTGTCTGGACTCCATAAAAAGTAAGTGAGCCAAAATGTCAGCAGCTAATTCCTTTTACCAGGCTTTATTCTTCTAGCCAGTGCACACTAATGTCAGTGCTCCTCAAAATCTCAGATCGATAGTATTAGCGATGGACTAAGCAGCAGATGTTTTCTTTTATATTGGTTGAGCTTGGATAGAGAACATTTAATTTAACGCAGGCCAGGGAATGCAAATTTAAACAATAATATCAAATATAATTATTCTACGCTATTTGGCAATTTGTTATGATGATAAATAAAAAGTCAAAGAGACCAAAGTTATGGATTTGTTTTACTTAATACATTCCCAAAGGCTCAATATCCCCTAAATTCTCAAACTCAGCTTTAAAAAAAAAATGTATAAAATGGTAGAAAATGATAAATAACTCACAGCACAGCAACAAGCTTCAAAGCAAATTTGAATGTTCTGCTGCCAACTGTCTACTTGGTAATGAAAAATAATTAATGACAAAGAAACTCCCAGAATTAAAAATAGTCTAATTACAGCTTCCTCTGAAGATGAGGCATACAAAATGGATGATCTTCAAGGGAAAAAAACTGCATTTCAGAATCAAATAGTTATGAATTGCGCATATTAGTAGAAACGCACATACTGACAGGTTGTTACTGTTGAACCATTGATCTCAGGGATTAAATGTTTCTCTTTTTTTAAGGGTTTACATTTGCTGCAAGGCAGAGTGAACTGTACCGGCAAGAGCTGCCCATCAGCTGACCGGCAAGATGGCTGCAGGTAAAGAGAACAAATCTCACCTGCTGCGTCAGCACCTCCAGCAGCTCCAAGGGCAAGGAGGATACATCACACGCACACACACACACACACACACACACACACACACACACACACACACACGCACACACACACACACACACACACACACACACACACACACATACATACAAACAAACTAATACAGCACACATACAAACAAAAAAATACAGTACACACACACACACACACACACACATACAAACAAACTAATACAGCACACACACACACACACATACAAACAAACAAATACAGCACACGCACATACACACAAACAAATACAACATACATGCACACGCGCACACACACACACACACACACACACACACACACCACACAGGCTTACAGGTGCACAATCCCTCTGACCAAGTGGCTTGAGCTTATTTTTAGAGGCTGTTTTTTTGTTGAGAGGTATTGCTATTTTGCCAGATCTTTAAGCCAGGTTTCAAATGTAGGTCTGTTGTAACCAAGTGGTATAAATATGAATTATTTTCTCCCACCAGAGAATGCACTGGCAATAAGTGTTTGTTTCTTTGTTTAATGTGCCAGTTGTTTTACTATTTGCATAATTCTTGTTGTGACTGCCATATCAGAATTTCAATCAGGCAACTGACGTGTAAACAGTAAACTGAAGTATCAACAGATAGACACAATGTTAGTTTAGCATCGAGGCTTTGACCCTGACGCACTCTGTGGCCTACTGAGCGTGAGTAGAATAAAGCAGGGAGTGTCAGGATATCCACCCTCTGGTTGGAGTCCAGGGGTGGATCCAGTGGGATGCTAACTAGCAGCAGGCAAGAGTGATGCAGCAGGCAGGCAGTGTTACTCGCAGCAGGCAAGAGTGATGCAGCAGGCAGGCAGTGTTACTAGCAGCTGGCAAGAGTGATGCAGCAGGCAGGCAGTGTTACTAGCAGCTGGCAAGAGTGATGCACATACATGCCAACTCACTACGGCTTTTGGGGCGTTTTTTTCAGAATGAAACGCCCCTGAGGCGGTCTTAGACCCGAAAATTATTGGCTATTATCCCACCCTTTATTGACAACAATTTGTCCTGGCTAATTCTTGATGGTTTTCCTTCATTAACACGTTTTCCAATTCAAGAATAATCAAGTGACAATTGAAGACACGGCTTCTCTCCCCCATGCGATCTAAAAGTGACAAAATAATGGGCTGCATTCAGTACAGAAAAATAATTGTACTTATGTCTTTGCACCGGCACTCGGCGACGGCATTTCAGAACTCTTCAGCGAATGAAGGTAATTTTGGTGACTAGTATGTGGTTTCGTCCGATTACATTTTTCAATCAGACAGCTGTTTATTTTATACAGTGAGTTGCGTGACCGTGCTGCAAAAACAGGTGTACGTACTTGTCGCCGAAATTACCTTAATTCGCTGAAGAGTTCTGAAATGCTGTCGCCGAGCGCCGGAGCATAGACCTAATTATAATTAAATTATTTTTCTGTACTGAATGTAGCCCATTATTTTGTCGCTTTTAGATCGCATGGGGGAGAGAAGCCGTGTCTTCAATTGTCACTTGATAATTCTTGAATTGGAAAACGTGTTAATGAAGAAAAACCATTAAGAATTAGCCAGGACAAATTGTTGTCAATAAAGGGTGGGATAATAGCCAATAATTTTCGGGTCTAACACCGCCTCTGGGGCGTTTTATTCTGAAAAAAACGCCCCAAAAGCCGTAGTGAGTTGGCATGTATGGATGCAGCAGGCAGACAGTGTTACTAGCAGCAGGCCAGAGTGATGCAGCAGGCAGACAGTGTTAATAGCAGCAGGCCAGAGTGATGCAGCAGGCAGACAGTGTTAATAGCAGCAGGCCAGAGTGATGCAGCAGGCAGACAGTGTTTCTCGCAGCAGGCAAGAGTTATGCAGCAGGCAGGCAGTGTTACTAGTAGCATGCAAGAGTGATGCAGCAGGCAGGCAGTGTTACAGCAGGCAGGAGTGATGCAGCAGGCAGACAGTGTTACTCACAGCAGGCAAGAGTGATGCAGCAGGCAGACAGTGTTACCCACAGCAGGCAGGAGTGATGCAGCAGGCAGGCAGTGTTATTAGCAGCAGGCAAGAGTGATGCAGCAGGCAGACAGTGTTACTAGTAGCATGCAAGAGTGATGCAGCAGGCAGGCAGTGTTACAGCAGGCAGGAGTGATGCAGCAGGCAGACAGTGTTACTCACAGCAGGCAAGAGTGATGCAGCAGGCAGACAGTGTTACCCACAGCAGGCAGGAGTGATGCAGCAGGCAGGCAGTGTTATTAGCAGCAGGCAAGAGTGATGCAGCAGGCAGTGTTACTAGCAGCAGGCAAGAATGATACAGTAGGCAGGCAGTGTTACTCACAGCAGGCAAGAGTGTTGCAGCAGGCAGGCAGCGTTACCAGCAGCAGGCAAGAGTGATGCAGCAGGCAGACAGTGTTACTAGCAGCAGGCAAGAGTGATGCAGCAGGCAGGCAGTGTTACTTGCAGCAGGCAAGAGTGTTGCAGCTGGCAGGCAGCGTTACCAGCAGCAGGCAAGAGTGATGCAGCAGGCAGACAGTGTTACTAGCAGCAGACAATTGTGATGCAGCAGGCAGGCAGTGTTTTTAGCAGGAGGCAAGAGTGATGTAGCAGGTAGGCAGTGTTACTAGCAGCAGGCAGGAGTGATGCAGCAGGCAGGCAGTGTTACTAGCAGCAGACAATTGTGATGCAGCAGGCAGGCAGTGTTTTTAGCAGCTGGCAAGAGTGATGTAGCAGGTAGGCAGTGTTACTAGCAGCAGGCAAGAGTGATGCAGCAGTCAGGCAGTGTTACTAGCTACAGGCAAGAGTGATGCAGGACAGCAGACAGTGTTACTCGCAGCAGGCAAGAGTGATGCAGCACAGCAGGCAGTGTTAATAGCAGCAGGCAAGAGTGATGCAGCAGGCAGGCAGAGGCATTTATTTGCAGCAGAGGCTGAGCTGAGAACAGCTTGAATAGCCCACATTACACAGGCGTGTGGTGGCTACAGAATTTCATAAGAGATCTCATATCTATGAGAGTCAGGGCATATCTCAAGTTGTCTGCCTGAACTAGCTCTGCGAGCTGCGCCCCATATCTGCTCTATATTAGCGCAGAACCCTGCCCCACTTGGACCTCATGTCCATTTATCCATCCATCCTTAAATTATCTACCTTCTAATTCTTTGTTAGGGTCACAGGGGCCAGAGTCTGTCCCAGAGAGGCAGGAACGCACCCAGAACACTTTGCCAATTGATTGTTGGGATGAAAGACCAATTACTCACATATTTATATCTATGTGCAATGCAGAGTCTCCCAGTAGTCTGAAGTTTAGGAGGAAACTGGAGTACCCCAAGAAAGCCCATGTGAACACAGGGAGAACATACAAACTCCACATAGGCCGGAATCAAACGCATGACTTACGGTTATGTAACAGCGCTATCCACTGCACCACCACGCCTCCCAAAGCCACTGTGTTTTTTTACATACTTTGTGATGGGCAAGCACTCAGAATGATTCATTAAGTATGTACAGCTCTTCAGGACTCATTTTAAATTGGATCTTTGTGACTTGTGACCATGGCAAACTGCTCGGGACTAATTTTTAGTTGGATCATTCTGACATATCTTTGTGGCACAGTGACACCCTTAATCTTCATGCTGGGTGGCGATGACCCTCTGATGGCACTACAGACCTGGGTTTCTAAGCCAATATGCCAATTTCAGTCGGGAGCTAATGTGACAGAGCCTATCCACTAAAGAAGTCAGAAACCCTGAAGATACGTGGCTAAATAGCAAAGCCAAAGCAGTTCTGGGGAAAAAGACAAGAAAGGTAGCACCTGTTTTCCAATTTCCGCCAATACAACCATGTATACACCACAGGAACACAAGGGAATAGGGCACACAATGGATTACACCTGGATGAGGGGAGGCGTGCAAGACATCAAACCAATTAAGGAGACAATACCTCTGAAAGACATGCAGTTGCTGGAAAGGGAAGGGAGACAATTAAGAAGACACAAGGGTCGTGATACAACCCACTTTTTTCAGCGTAAAAGCCAACTTTCTCTAACACACTTTTTTATTTATTTAACCCTTATTTAAACAGGGAAGTCCCGTTGAGATTGAAATCTCTTTTTCAAGGGAGCCCTGGAGGTTGAGGTGGAGAGGGGAGAGGGCAATTTGCACAGCCAATTAGATCAGGGGATGATTACGTGGCAGGTCGAAAGAGCCAGGTTGGGACTTTAGCCATGACACCGGGGAAGCCCCTACTCTTATCGAAGAGTGTCATAGGATCTTTAATGACCACAGTGAGTCAGGACCTCGGTTTAACGTCTCATCTGAAAGATGGCGTCTCCTTCATTACAGTGTCCCCGTCACTGCGCTGGGGTGTTGGGGATTATTACACCAGAGGGAAGATCGCAACCTACTGGCCCACCAACACCTCTCCCAGCAGCAACTTGGTATTCCCAGGTGGTCTCCCATCCAAGTACTAACCAAGCTCACACCTGCTTAGCTTTAGCGACGCGGCTGGAGCAGATTGAATGGTGGTATGGCTGCTGGCTACCACTTTAACTGCGGTAAACTGTTCAGTTGTCATTTTGAGCCGGAACTTTCTGGCATACCACCATGTTGGGGTTTGATGCAGCCGCCTCCTTGTAAGAAAAGTTTTTTTTTCTTATGGGGCTGATGGTAAAATTCATTCCACCATCCCCACGTGAACATTACTGAAAATACACAACTGGTTCCTGGTTGTCTCACTGAGGGACTGTAAGGCCACGCCTTCAGCCTTTCAACTCATTGGTCTATTAAGATCCAGACCGCATTCTTCAGCTCTGCAATCATCGCATGCACCTGTTGTTCATTTCCAGTGTGTGGTAGTGTTGCGCTATTTAAGACCGAGCCTCGCACGCAGTCATTGCGAAGTCTCGTGAGCCACAAGTCTGTATTGAATCTCTAGTCTTTAGACTTATCTCCCGTGTTTGGCGTGTATATATTATAACTCTTAAACTTAGTGCTGTTCATTTTTAATATCAGCACTTTGACTTTATCACCAGGAACCTCAATTCCTGGTTCTTTTGTTCTATTTGTAATACATTGTACTGCAGCTAAAGACCAGTGTCTGTATTACTAATAGTATTTTCCAGGAACCTCGATTCCTTGTTCTTTTGTATTATATCCTGTTTTGCCTTCTTAGGCACAATAAATACAACCAGGTCCATCTTAGCACCTGAGTCCAGTCCGACACTTCCTGTCCTCCGTGCACATCACTGGTGCTCAGAGCACAAACCTTACAAGGACAGCTTCTGTCCCAGGCGAACAGCATCCACATCTGACATCGAAGCGTAATGTGTGTTTCAAATATGTATCTAAAAAGTAATTAAAGATAAAATTTGTGTTAAGTTGCCATTGTCATTTCTGCTGCTAGAATAGTTTCTGGGATTTTCCATGTCAAAATCACAGAAAGCACACAGCCATATTTCCACGGCAACTTGTTGAATGTGGCCCGTCTCCATGGCAACAAATCTTTATTCATATTTTTTTTTTTTGCATTCCTTTGGTTTGATTAGTAGATGTTTTTTTTCCTCTCTCTTTTGTCAGCATGATTAGATTCAATTATGGAGGAGGAAGATGGACTCTCATTTTATAATTGCTCTCCTTTTTCTTGCGTTTCTCCTCTCATTGTTTTCCCAAATCACTTTTATTCCTCTAAAACAAATCCCCGCAATCGCTGTGCAGACACACGCATACACAAACGCATACACATTCTGTGCTGTGGAAGATTTGTCTGTCAAGGAGATGGAGCTTAAATGCTTAAAATGGAGATTGAGTATTGTTTGTGAACAGTTGCAGTACATTTTTGGTTAATTCATGCTGTTTGTCTTTCTCTCAGTCCGTCCCTCTCCCCTCAACTCTCTCTCTCTCTCTCTCCCCCAACCCCCCCCCCCCACCACCGTGCACACACACACTCGCACACAAGTTTCCATGTTTTGTGAGGACATCCCTTAGACTTACATTCATTCCCTAAACCCTTACCTTGTCCTTACCCTTAAACACTGCGTGCCCACACCGAACCTTAACCTTAATCTAACCCTAACCATAATCTTAAACATAACCCTTACCCCTAGCTGTAAAATAGCTCAGTTATTCTATGAGGAGAGGCAAATGTCCCCTCCGGATAAAAAAGTCTTTTTTTCACTTATGGGGATTTTTGGTCCTCGCAAAGATAGGAATACACACCCACAAACGCACAGGCACACACACACACACACACACTCATACATACACTCACACATGCATACATAAACAGTGCCTAAACAATGCTGATGATGTGCTAACTATGTGTTTTGATGAAGTGCATTGGATCACACAGAGGTGCAAACATACATCAATTCATATAGTGGATTGTCACAACAATCAAAAGCACAGATAGTAAATAAAAAGAACACATATTATGGTGCCTATTTAAGCTGTTGAACGCTGAAGCCATATGGAAGTTCAGCTTCTCCATTCTGAAAGGTTAATAAAACTCCTGTTAGCTTCAGCTTCTCCTCACTGGGAGCGGCAGAACGGGCAACCAGCCACAAACCCACAGAGCTGATATCAGAGGGAAATATAGGGCACTGGTGGCCCCAGAAGCTCCCGCCGTTAAGATAAACAAAATGTTGAAGTTTTTGTTGATGGACACACGCATGGACGGACGCATGCACGGATGGAGCCCAATACCATAGCTCCCGTGCCATTCGGGCGGTGGGAGCTAATTAGGAGCCTGTAACTGAAATAGTTGAAGAGATAAAGCAAAATGTTGAAATTTTTGGTGATATGTTTAGGCCAGTGACCTTGAAAAAAATAGGCCAAGATCACCTGTAGGCATGTCATTTGTAGGCTTTTATGAGATGCATGTCCAGTAAAAATTAAGAGCCTGTAACTGGAATAGTTGATGAGATAAAGCAAAATGTCAAAATTTTTGGGGATATGTTTGGGCCAGTGACCTTGAAAAAATAGACCAAGGTCACCTTTAGGCATGTCATTTGTAGGCCTTTATGAGATGCATGTCCAGTAAAAATTAAGAGCCTGTAAGTGAAATAGTTGATGAGATAAAGCAAAATGTTGAAATTTTTGGTGATATTTTGAGGCCATTGACCTTTAAAAATAGGCCAAGGTCACCTTTAGGCTCATAATTTGTAGGACTTTATGAGATGCATGTCCAGTAAAAATTAGGAGCCTGTAACTGGAATAGTTGATGAGATAAAGCAAAATGTCAAAATTTTTGGTGATATGTTTGGGCCAGTGACCTTGAAAAAATAGGCTAAGGTCACCTTTAGGCACGTCATTTGTAGGCCTTTATGAGATGCATCTTTAGGAATGTCATTTGTAGGCCTTTATGAGATGCATGTCCAGTAAAAATTAGGAGCCTGTAACTGGAATAGTTGAAGAGATAAAGCAAAATGTCAAAATTTTTGGTGATATGTTTAGGCCAGTGACCTTGAAAAAAATAGGCCAAGATCACCTGTAGGCATGTCATTTGTAGGCTTTTATGAGATGTATGTCCAGTAAAAATTAAGAGCCTGTAACTGGAATAGTTGATGAGATAAAGCAAAATGTCAAAATTTTTGGGGATATGTTTGGGCCAGTGACTTTGAAAAAATAGGCCAAGGTCACCTTTAGGCATGTCATTTGTAGGCCTTTATGAGATGCATGTCCAGTAAAAATTAGGAGCCTGTTAGTGAAATAGTTGATGAGATAAAGCAAAATGTTGACGTTTTTGGTGATATTTTGAGGCCAGTGACCTTGAAAAAATAGGCCAAGGTCACCTTTAGGCACATCATTTGTAGGCCTTTATGAGATGCATGTCCCGTAAGAATTAGGAGCCTGTAACTGAAATATTTGATGAGATAAAGCAAAATGTCAAAGTTTTTGGCGATATTTTTAGGCCAGTGACCTTGAAAAAATAGGCCAAGGTCACCTTTAGGCACGTCATTCATAGGCCTTTATGAGATGCATGTCCAGTAAGAATTAGGAGCCTGTAACTGAAATAGTTGATGAGATAAAGCAAAATGTCAACATTTTTGGCCATATTTTTAGGCCAATGACCTTGGAAAAATAGGCCAAGGTCACCTTTAGGCACGTCATTTGTAGGCCTTTATGAGATGCATGTCCAGTAAAAATTAGGAGCCTGTAACTGAAATAGTTGATGAGATAAAGCAAAATGTCGAAATTTTTGGTGATATTTTGAGGCCAGTGACCTTGAAAAAATAGGCCAAGGTCACCTTTAGGCACGTCATTTGTAGGCCTCTATGAGATGCATGTCCAGCAAAAATTAGAAGCCTGTAACTGAAATGGTTGATGAGATTCAGCAAAATGTCAAAGTTTTTGGGGATATTTTTAGGCCAGTGACCTTGAAAAAATAGGCCAAGTTCACCTTTAGGCACGTCATTTGTCGGCCTTTATGAGATGCATGTCCAGTAAAAATTAGGAGCCTGTAACTGAAATGGTTGATGAGATACAGCAAAATGTTGAAAGTTTTGGTGATATTTTTAGGCCAGTGACCTTGAAAAAATAGGCCAAGGTCACCTTTAAGCACGTCATTTGTAGGGCTTTATGAGATGCATGTCCGGTAAAAATTAGCAGCCTGTTACTGAAATCATTGATGAGATAAAGCAAAATGTGTTGACGGACGGACGCACGCACGCTCGCATGCACGCACGGAGCCCGATACCATAGCTCCCGCACCTCGAGCGGCGGGAGCTAACAAAGAGTCAACAAAATCACAGATTTAGAGAACTTATCAGTCTGTTTTTAAAAAGCATGAGTAAAATCATGCATTATGCAGTGAGGGAGGATTAACGGTGAACAGGTATTTCTTTGTCCCGAAGTTTTTATCTGATTAATTTGTTTGACATGAGTCAAAACGAGTCAACTAAAGTCGAAATTATTCATAAATGCTACTTCTGATACTGATGTACAATTATTATTATTTCGGATAACTGAGGCCTATACACGTTAAATTTCAAAAATAAGAGAAGAACATATAATAATGAATAGGAATGAAGTTGTTTGAAAGATTTCACACATCATCTGGTGATAATCGAGCGATCGCTGATACGAAAAAAATACCTGGATGTTGCAAAAAAAGCCCCATTTCTGATGCTTTACTGGATAGTTTGGTGGCCAAGTCGCTTCTGGTCTTGCGCAGCTGCGGGGGAAAAGTTGCTTTAGCATGCATGGTGACAGATACTTAGCCGTATGATACCAAGCTGTATTAATTCTTAATGCCTCCGATACTTTTTCCTGGCTTGATTTTGGCATTTATTTTGTTTGCAGTTTCTCAAGTATAGTTGAATTGTTGTTGTCATGCCCTTAAGCAAGCTGCACACAGGAAATGTGGCAGTCCCAGAGGTGTAAGAAATTTTGGCAAAAAAACCACCTTGGGGTATTTGTTTTTGTATTTGCGATCACTTGAATTGATGCTTTATGTTTTCTTGATGAACAGTTTAAACAGCTTAGCCAGTTTTGGCAGAAAACGGCATAATTGGGAAGAAGGAGCAAATGCACTACATGGAAAGTCTTGTTCAGACCAACTGATACGGTGAAATGTAGCTCCAGCAGTTCTCTTCATTACCTCTCTCACACAATCAAGAACCATCTTTTTTCTCTCATCACTGAAAGGAAAAATCTAATTTGTTTTATCAAAAATGAGAGATGAGAGTTTTCTAGCGTTTACACTGGTGTGTGGAGGATGAATGTTGGAGACACCTAGGCATAAATTAATACAGAGCATGTTTAAACATGAGCGTTAAAGCAAAGTTGCATTTTTGACAAAAGTGTGCATGCAAGAAATGTTTTTTTTTTCATTAAGACATTTTTTAAAAGTAAAACTAATGATGTGTAAAACTGATGATGTGCATCATTTAATTCACCATCTTGTGGGTAAACAAGATGGTGTAGTTTTGACTAATGACACCACCTGAGAACCATAGTTTACACTCTCCATCTGTCTGAATACTGCATTCCATGTTTAGACATACTGATGAATATCATGTCTTTTTCATGAGCCCAAATAAATAAATGTTAATGTTAAAGAAACTATAAACCACGCAACAGAAACAGCAGAGTGTGAGATGTGTAATGGCGTGTTACAACATGGCACAGAGTATTATGCTCATATCAGCCACAAAAACTGTTCATGTACGTTGTACAACGTACATTTCATGTTTACCATGTGTTTATTTTGTCTTGTATCGACTTTCTTCTATGTCAGTGGGGATCAATGTAATGTGTGAGAATGTGCTCTTGTCTCCCCCATTCATGTTTGATATTTTGCACATCATTTCAATGCAATGACTGGATGTAGTGCGTGACTAGTCTATGATTTTAGTCTGCCACTAGCAGTGTTTTCCATTCTGCATTTGTAACACATTCTGTGGCTTGATTCTTCACCCTCTCCGATTAACGCCATCCAGGTAAAATGTGCCAGGGAAGGTGTCACAAAGTTTGCCTCGTAAGAAAAACAATGAATAGCTGAACGGAACTTTGTCCTTGAATAGATGCATATTAATGGAGTGCTTTCTTTTGGCTCCTATTCGAACATTTCTCACCAAGGGCAGTGGTTCTCAGGCATGTGTTACGCACTAACTGTGATGTATGTTTTACTTTGACTTTACGACAAAGTAAATTTCTCTCCCCCTTCGATGTGCGGAATAAAACATGACCCTAAGAATGCATTAGAATTAAAGGGAAGAATCAACTTGTCAATTTGAACAGCGGGAAAAAATCTGCAGGATTTCAGCATTATTTCCCATTTGAAGACAGCGGCAAAAGCTGCATGGTGGAGTTCGTCATTTTCCTAAAACTACTTTCACTGCATAAAACTATTAAGTGTTTAAAGTTCCATTGGACGGGGACTTGTACATCATTTAAAGCTCCTGAGCTAATCAAACTTGACCATACATTGAAGGGGGAATGCAAATCTTTTTAATTATAAATAAATTGTCAACTGATGCTGCTGGCAATAAAGAGCAAGTAGCTGCAGTTTTGAGATTCAGAATTGGGTCTTGGTGAAAGTGCTACTTCCTTTCATAATATATTCAGGAAAGACCAAACCATTGGAGAGCCAATGGAAAGAACTGGAATAAACTGTCCCATTTCATCCTTATCCAGAATGTTGAACTAATCAGTGTGTCTCAATAAAGTGGAAATAAAGCGATGAAAACTGTGACCATTTTTTGGTTGCTTCTTTATTTTTGGAAATAGATGGCTTTTCATTAAACCTAAAAGTAGTTTCACTGGAAAATTACATGTTGATGCCGACTTTCGCCACTGGGGTGCAGCCATGTTTTAAAAATGCAGGCGCTACGTCATCAGAATGGTTAGCGTTCATGGATGTTTTAGCTTGCCATTAGCTTGACGTTAGCTTAATGTTAGCTTGGGCGCTAACTATCAAATAAACATGGCAGGTCTTGGAAAAAGAACGGGGATTATTTTGTACTGCCCCTGGCTGTTCAAATTAATATTATCGGGTAAAAGAGAACGGCAAATCAGTTCATTTTCATGTTATTCCTGTGAACAAGCCTAAACTGCTCCGAAGATGGTTAGCCGCACTGATACGCCTCAGCCCCCCTGTGGGACCGGGGCTAAAGCCCAACACCCACTGGCCGCAAAGCGTCGCTTCAAACTCCAAACGCTTTTAAACGCCCTCTAGAAGCGTCTGTTGCATCAATGTTAACGGATGACAACAGGACCGAGAAGCAAGCCATAGGTGTCACTCTCAAAATATTAAACAAGACAATGTTTAATTTTGAAAAAACCTACCAATAAAGCTTACTTTAAGTGATGGCAAAGTGCGACGGTCAGGTTACTATGCGCTATACGTTATATACAGGCATAATTTTCCTCCAAAATTTAGCCGTCTAAATCGTAAGATTCACTTTACTTTACCCAGCGACAAATTAGCTAGCTAGCTAACTTAGCAGTGTAAAGTTCTTATCAGTGTACCTTGAGTTAGGTACTGTCTAACTGTAGATCGCTCGATAACTTAAATGCCCGCAAAATAACGGATTTCCTTTCAAAACTGCGACTTGGTTAAAAAGCAGGTTGACAACTGCATGTGAGGTTGCCGCTAAATGTGTGCCACTAACCATGACAAGGCGAAATAGTTAAATAATCTAAAAGACAAATGCGTTTTTATTGTGTTGACGCTTCAGAAATTGAGCAGTGGCGAAAAGTCAAAATCTGACACGCGTCCGACGCGCGTCTCACGCTTCCAGTGGGCCTGGGGCTTAAATGTTGCATTCACCCAAATGTAAACAACATAGAATGTTGTAAACAACCATTCTCGTGATGTCATGATGTTCTGAAAACAAAGATGTCGGCACCCAGGCTGAAAACATTAACATTAATGCTACTTGTTTGTGCTTTATTCTAAATAATGGCTTATATTTCAGACCGTATTTTTATTTATGGTGTATTTAAATAATTAACTGGTGCTATAGACATCTGTTTTATTCGACTCCTTCATTTCCACTTTAAACCACTCTCCCAGTATAAAACTGGACCACTGTGGTTCATTGTATCCCTTTCCCACTGTAGAGCTGAACCAGGCTGGCTTATTTAAAGCCCTTTCCCACTGTAGAGCTGCACCAGGCTGGCTCATTATATCCTTTTTCCACTGTAGGGCTGCACAAGGCTGGTTCATTACAGCTTTTTCCCACTGTAGAGCTGAACCAGGCTGGGTCATTATATTCTTTTCCCACTGTCGGGCTGCACCAGGCTAGCTCATTATAGCCCTTTCCCGCTGTAGAGCTGCACCAGGCTGGCTCAGTATATCCCTCTCCAGCTTTACAGCTGAACCAGACTGGCTCAGTATATCCCTCTCCCACTTTGCAGCTGCACCAGGCTGGCTCATTATAGCCCTTTTCTGCTGTAGAGCTGAGCCAGGCTGGCTCAGTATATCCCTCTCCCGCTTTACAGCTGAACCAGGCTGGCTCAGTATATCCCTCTCCCGCTTTACAGCTGAACCAGGCTGGCTCATTGTATCCCTCTCCAGCTCTACAGCTGAACCAGGATGGCTCAGTGTATCCCTCTCTCGCTTTACAGCTGCACCAGGCTGGCTCATTTTATCCCTCTCCAGCTCTACAGCTGAACCAGGATGGCTCAGTATATCCCTCTCCCGCTTTACAGCTGCACCAGGCTGGCTCAGTATATCCCTCTCCCGCTTTACAGCTGAACCAGGCTGGCTCAGTATATCCCTCTCCCGCTTTACAGCTTCACTAGGCTGGCTCAGTATATCCCTCTCCCTCTTTACAGCTGAACCAGGCTGGCTCATTATAGCCCTTTCCCACGGTAGAGCAAGACAAAGGCCGGCTCTAAATGACCCTTTCTGACCATAGATCGGTTACCAGGACAGCTCCAGTCACTCCCTTAAGTGGTTTTCAGCAATTTAACTTAAATGTTTCTCAAAAGCTAGAAAGGATGAGTTAATTATTGCAGCAGGACTGCTCAGCAGAAAGTAGAAAAATAAAATAATAAATAAGTATTTTAAAAAACCTTTCTCACTCTGCCATCATGCCAAAAGCCCACTCAGCAGTGATTTGAAGTCACAACACCAATTTCTGGTTGTCATGACAACGACGAGAGTGATTGTTCATATTTCAACAAGGAATCAGTGAGAAAAAAATGAGTCCAGTGTTGTATTTGTTCATGTACTTTTACATGCACTTAATAAAGTGACGAGTAAGACAGTGTGTGTACAGGCATGCAGGCATGTGTGGGTGTGTGTTTGCGTATGTGTGCGTGTGCGTGCATGCACGTACGTGCGCGCGCGTGTGTGTGTGTGTGTGTGTGTGTGTGTGTGTGTTCGTGCATGTGAGAGAGAGAGTGTACATTCACGGACGTTATTTGTTTTCAGAACAGCCTGAGTTTTCACAGCATGGAATCAACAAGTTGTCGGACACTTCCCTGAGGGATTTCGCTCCATGCTGACTCGATAGTATCACACAGTTCCTGCAGATTTTCACAGCTACGCATTCATGCCGCAAGTCTCTCTTTATTGCTCATCCTGAAAGTGCTCTGTTGGGTTTAGTTCAGGGGACTGTGCAGGACAGTGAAGTAGACTGAAGTCGCTGCCATGTTCAAACAACTTGCTTGAGATGATATCTGCTTTGTGACTTGGCACACTGTCCTGCTGGAGGCATTCATATGAAAAAGGGGTAGCGTTCCGCCATAAAGGAATGTTTGTAGTCAGCATCAATTCTTTGTAAGATATGGCGTTCAAATGCTCAATTAGCATGGAGATGTTCGAAAATTGCTCCAGATGTGTGCCAAGAATAAGGCCCCAGACCATAACAATCACAACATACCGCACCCTCGATACAAGGATCCATGGATATATGTTATTTATGTCATTTTTCCATTTCTTCTGTCGGCCTGTTTTAGAGACCATGAATCACCTGCAGCCACATATTCCCACTCCTGGGTTTGGAAGTCAACTTGGTATCTGCTTCATCGCTCATATTGTGTATTTTGAGATGCCTTTCCTTGAAGCATCATTGCAAACAGCACTTATTTCATTTCTGAAATAAGCATTTCAGGCCTTTCTATTAGCTTGCAGAAGTCTGTCTATTCTCACCAGACCTCTAACATTAAGGAGTTGTTCTCAGACAGAATTGCCGCTTTCACTGTGTGCTTTTGCAGGTACTTATTTCAGCAGTCTCTGTAATCTCATGATACTTTAGTGCATGAACATCCCAGATGGTGAGCTGTTTCTGAGATGCTTGAACCACCATGTCAGGCACCAGCTATCATACAGTGGTGAAAGTTGCATAGATCATGTTGCTTCCCATTCTACTATCACCAATATATATATCCATATTTACCTTGTCTACATGCTCTTCCTGTTGAGCTACATTCACACGATGTACATACACTGCCCTTCAAAAGTTTGAGGACAGTGATACAATTTTTGTAAGTTTAACTCTGGCCAATTTGTTGTAATATAACAATGGATACAGGGCTAAAGTTCATTCAGTGACTTTACATTCACATAGCATAAGCGGTGCATGAATTACAGGCCTTTTCATCCACTGCACTTCCATTTTATGGGGATAAATCCAATTGGGAAAGTAGAAAAAACTCTCGCACACTGTCCATTCCGCATGCAATTATTGATTCACAAAGTTACAGTCAACAGACCTTCGTCAGGTGAAATTCACCTGACGAAGGTCTGTTGACCGAAACGTTGTGAATAAATAATTGCATGCGGAATGGACAGTGTGCGGGAGTTTTTTCTACTTTCCCGATCTGCGACCCTTTTTGGGCTTTCTCTTACGCACCTGCCCCAAAAAAGAGGTGTGCGAAAGCCTTCCTTTTTAAGTAAATCCAATTGGACATTAGTAAGTCAAACTATATTTCATTTGGTTCCAAACTCTTGGTTCTAATGACTCTCCTCAGTCTGTGATATACAGAAATTATCAAGGATGTCTTGCAGGCCAATGACTCTACTGCACATGGTTGAACTTGAATAGATAAGGTGCTTAAGTGCATTACCTAATCCTTCTGTTAGCAGTCACAGGTGAGCCAATTTCAGTGGCAGCCATACATGCCCACGCTATAACACTGACTCCACCATGTTTCATATGAGAACGGGGATGTTTTACACATAGTGTCAAGGCTAAATCTGAACATTTAAAAGCTGTTGAATAAATCTCCAAGATCTAAGAGTTGGCTTCCCATTTCTCACCACCTTCTGTATTGATGAATATGAAATGTGTGCTGTAAATCATTTTTATGATAATTGAGGCTAATAAACAACAACAAAAAATCAATAAGAAGTAGTAGGCACAGAAATAATTAGGATTAATTATTCAGCATTTTTACTTTTTTTGCTGAATGCCTGCTACTTCGCAGAATTCATTAGCATAATCCTGATTACTTGAGCATTTCAACGTTCCCTCAAGCAGTAAATGTACCGAAGGCAGTGATTCAAAGACAGTGCTGGGAACACGTGTACCTGTAAAAATATGCACAGCTTCAGTCATATAATAGTGAGAAGTAAATATATAAAAATGAACGCCCTCACACATTTAATACTGAGGTCACATTTGTACACACATACACACACATGCTTAGGTAAGCACAACAAAAGCATAAAATGTGATGTAAAATAAAATAAAAAAAAAACTCAAATAACGAATAAAACTAACATCCGCACATGCATGAATACAGAGACACTTATATGACACACATACACACATACACACGGACACAAACACACACACACACACACACACACACGCAAAATATAAAATATGCAGTAGAAATGCTGTACTGTGCAATAGGCACCTGAGATTTTCTTTATTTAAATGTTGTCCTCTTTTCTGCAATAGTATTGATGTAAAAAAAAAATAAAATCATATTTGAGACACTATATGCTTATTAAAAATATATTTTCACTGATGAATGTTTGTATTTCATCAAGGAAGGTTGAACCAGATGAATAAGCCTTAACAGAGTTCTGATCTCAACATCATCAAGGCTGTATGGGATTACAGAAACAAGTGAGAGAGTTTGCAGAAGAACTTTGGCAGGTTCTCCAATATGCTTGGAACAACCAAACACAACAGCCATTCACTTTGTAGAGCTATAAAACCACAAAGCAGTATACATAATTTCGAGGCAATGGATATTCATACCAAACATTGATTTGATTTAGTTTCCAACATTTTACAGTCCATTACAGTGCATCTTTTCATTGTTTGAAAATGTTTAATTTCATTATTTTCCCAAGTATCTTTCCCTTATAAAATTAATTAAAATATGCCAAATATTTAGTTCAGTCCTGTATCTAATCACAGATAGACAATGGAAAATACATACAGCCTTTTGAAAACAGGGAAGGAAATAAACAATGAGAGAAAGAAATACTGGAGCTGCAAAAAACTGGATCGGACACTGTTGTGATCCAGACCAGGGACCAAATGCGGAGAGTACAATCCAGAAGGAGTGTTTATTGATAGTCATGACTGACAGAGGTATGGAGCCCAGAGCAGAAAGACACAACTCAGTTCAGTTGGTACAGACTTGGGTGCAGGGGGCATGGCCGCGCCCGTCCAGTGGCATTCTGGGAGAGCTGTCAATTGAAGTGCACACTTCACCAGAGCCAAACTGTCAGATGGCAAGACCTGAGAGTTTAACAGGAATGCAGCCACAATCCTGATGATTGCAGAAGGCTTAGGAGGTGTTCCTAATAAACTGGGCAGATGAACATACAGAAGGATGATTAATAGAATCGTGGAGACTGCGAGTAAGGCTTGGAAGCTTGTTCCTTTCACTAGAACTAAGAGGAGAACTTCCGTATTTAACTATCATTAAATAGTACAAATGTTGGAAGATGATGAAATTTTACCTGGAAGATACTAACAAAGGGCATATAGCAGGTGACAATCCAACAATTTGCACACACACACACATATATATATATATATATATATATTATGGCAAGCCGTTTAGGAAATTATTATATATATAGATTGAAACTCTGAATATATGGAATGAAAGTCTGAATATTTGGAATGAAACTTGAATATATGGAATGAAAGTCTGAATATATGGAATGAAACTTGAATATATGGAATGAAACTTGAATAAATGGAATGAAACTTTGAATAAATGGAATAGAAAATTTGAATCTGAAAATATGGAATGAAACTTTTGAATTCTGAATGAATATGGAATGAAAGTCTTGAATTTATGGAATGAAACATGAATATATGGAATGAAAGTCTGAATATATATCTTGTGTTTTGAGAATGGAACTTTGAATTTATGGAAAGAAACTTTGAAATGTAATGGAATGCACTTCGGCGAACGCATGAATATATAAAATGAAACTGAATATATGGAATGAAAGTTTTAATACATGGAAGTTCGAAAAACGATGGTCGAGAATATTGAATGGTAAAACATGTGATGCAAGCGTCACCATCTTGTGTTTTGAGACAAAAAAAAACCGATTAAGTTATCCTGTTCCTGCAAAAGTGAGTGCGACAAACGTGAGAGTCAACGAAATCTGGCCTCAGGCAATATTAAGTAATGAAGATATAATTAGCACTATAACGAATGTAAAAATAACACCCATAACCGAATCAATGTTGTTCTACTGATGAAGAAATTTATTCACTCTTTCATAAAAGGGAGTGCCGCGTCCAGGCAATTCAGGCCAACGTCATCCTGGAAAAACATGCCTTCACCAAAAAATGCACCCACCAGTTTAAAACCTGGTCTTAAGATCAGTTTTCAGCTAGTATTTTAAGGGCCCAAAATATCACAAACAGAAACTGATAGCAGGGTAGATCCACTATGCCAGTAAAGTTGAACATGTTGGTCTTAAAAGATGAGTTTTGTTGGCATGTTGCCAATTTACATAAACCAGCTAGTATTTTAAGGGCCCATTACTGATAGGGTAGATCCACTATGCCATAAAGTTCCACAAGATGAGTTTGGTCGAATCCATAGTGCTCCGCAAGTGACAGTAAAGATCCACAAATTGATAAGGCAGTGGATCTGCAGTCATGTGAATATACAGGAACCTACACATTCCGCTATGGAGGATTTCTTTCAATCATGCTATAAAACTTGTCTATAACATTGAATTATTTAGCTTGAGGTGAGTTTCTTTAAATATTGATGTTTCTCATAGATATTTGGACATATTGACAGCAGATTACGGCATGCTGCATTCCATATATTCAGAGATTAATTTAATATATTCAGACTTTCATCCATATATTCAGACTTTCATTCAATATATTCAGACTTTCATTCCATATATTCAGACTTTCATTCCATATATTCAAACATTCAATATATATATTCAAGTTTAATTCCACATATTCAGACTTTCATTCCATATATTCAAGTTTCATTCCATATATTCAGACTTTCATTCAATATATTCAGAGTTTACTCTATATATTCAAACTTTCATTCTATATATATATATATAACAATAATATCCTAAACGGCTTGCCATAATATATATATATATATATATATATATATATATATATATATATAAATAAATATAAATATATATATATATATAATGTAGGGATATAAATCAAAGGAGGTAGTATATCTGAAAGAAATGCAAGCTGCTGGATGGGAGGAGACACGAAAGGGATTCACACGAGGGTTGTGACAGGACACCACACTTTGAGTGGCAGTATCCCCTCTTACCATTTCTATTCAGCCTCTGTTGCAGCAGGAGAGACACACCAGTGTAGGATACATACAATACTTAACCATCAAGCAAGTCTGTTTATGCAAAGACAGTACTGTGGCAAAAAAAGACCTCACTAGGTCCAAAAATGCCTAACGCGTGACATCAATGTGCAATTGATTGCAGTCTCAGAGTGGTTCAGCTTTGAGTCATTTCACTTACTTTGCTCACCAAAATCAACTCGACGCCGCTGCACAAATTTGACCCATTTTGTCCTCAAAGTGGGATCTGAGGGGAACACGTGTATTGATATGCTCGGTGTGAAAAACGTGTGCGTACAGCTCTGGTTGTTCGACGCTCCAGCTACACAACATCAGCTTCCTTTCTCCACTGCCTTCCTCTTGCTTTCCACTGTGTTTTGTTGTGAGTCAAATCAGCTGACCTCACAGGAGTAAATCATGTGATGCACCCTTGCGACAAATTTCAAGTCAAATAAGTGGTACAACCCCAATTCCGAAAAAGTTGGGACAAAGTGTAAATTGTGAATAAAATCAAAATGCAATGACTTTGAAATCACACCAGCCAATATTTTATTCACAATAGAACAGAGATAATATAGCAAATGTTGAAATTGAGAAATTTTGCTATTTTATCCACAAAATCAGCTCATTTCAAATTTGATGGCTGCTACAGGTCTCAAAAAAATTGGGACAGGGGCCTGTTTACCGTGGTGTTAAGTAAGTAATTTATTGACCAATATCACAGCAAATATACACTTTTTAACATTTCCCACGTCTTCAAGTCCATATAAACACATCAACATTATATATAAACACATTAAAAATTATTAAACAAAATTTCTCATACATTCATACACATATGTGCACGCATCCTCACAGCTCATTAGGCTGTCCAGATCCTAATTTTTAATATCTGGAAAACGATCACGGACTGAACTAGTGTATCCGCATACTGCCAACACATGTAGCTCGTCCTGTATTCCTCCCGCAGGACAGTCGCATATACACTCCTCCCGATGTAACCGCTGCCACCTACCAATTTCCACACGCAGTCTGTGGGAAAACAACCGAAACTGACTAAAAACCATTCTCTGGAGTTCTAACACACTACCCACAATACCTGCATTATAGACCCTGTGTACGGAGAGATCATGGTTTATCAACAGATACGTTTGGAACCTAGAGATGTTCAACTGTAAAACTCGTTGCTTACGTGCAGCCATATCAGCGTCCAGACACGCCTGACCCTCCCTCAGAACACTATCCACATGCTTCCAAGCTGAAGTGTCAGCAGCTCGACTTAGATTTAACGCAAACATCAGTGGGTCATCTGTAAACCCTCGTCTTTCCGTCAAGATATCACAAAAGAACATACATTGCCGACTCTTTACGAAAGCTGCGAGAGACGGCTGTCCAATCTCCAGCAAACACAGGTCATTCGGGGTACTTGCTCTAACCCCAATAACAGACTTTACTGCAGCCATGTAATTGGAATTCAACCTATGAAACACTGTTCCAAACCAACTCTCGCATCCGTACAGGAGTGATGATACCAGACATGCGTCCAAAACCTTGCGTTTTAAAAAGAATAATAAATTCCTATGGCGTCGAACAAATGTGAATAATTTCAGCAAATTACAGTACTTATAGCTTGAATGTCGCGTCATAATAGAGGCAAATTTTGCATCATCAGTAAAAACAGATCCAAGATAACTGTAAAAATTGCAGTAGCTAACGGATACACCGTTTACACGGATATCCATTCTGTCCTGCTCACAACCATTAATCACCATAAAATTCGATTTCCTCGAATTAAATTCCATACCATACTCGGTACAAAACTGCACCATTAGACTCAGCTTGTATTTGCACCGCTCCCTTGTAGTGGATAAAAGCACAGTATCATCCATGAAGAGCAAACAATGCAGCCACTGAAGGAAGCCATCGGGACGACATTTATCTCTCACAAGTTTAACAAATTCATTTAAATAAAATACAAATAAAATACAGGATGTAGGAAACCCCTGTTTAACACCAACAGTGGTTGCAATTAAAGCAGGACCTAAAACGCTCTTGGTAGAATAATACATTGACCATATTGCCGCCAACGTAACCATACCACAACCAAGTCGTTTTGATACATGGAGCAATTTCTGTCTCGGTACCTTATCATACACTTTTGAAAAGTCAATGAACATAACAAAAAGTTTGACACGTTTGCATTTGGCAAAATCTATGAGCAATCGTAGCGTCACTATTTGTTCCTGGCAACCTCTTCCTTTTTGCGAGCCGGCTTGTTCCCTTAAAGGTTTAAACCATGCTTGGAGCCGGGACGATAATACAGCATCGTACACTTTCGCTATCGTGTTGCTAACAATGATACCCCCATAATTATTACAGGAACCTCTGTCACCTCCTTTAAAAAGCATGGTCAACTTAGCAATCGACCACTGACTAGGATTAACACAAGTCTGAAAAACAACGTTAAACAATGCAGTAAGAGACAATATCCAACTAATACGTAGTGCTGAGATTACTCGTGGTGTCACACCATCCGGGCTGCCTGCTTTATCCAATTTCAGATGACTAACAACTTCTTGTACCTCAATAGGGGAAATCGGCTCATCCAGCACTGGAATAGTTATCTCGCCAGTTGGAAAGTCCAGAGAAGGTACTCCTTCTGGATTCAGTAGAACCTCCACGTGAGTCTTAAACTCCTCATCTGTAGGACCCCCATCATTCCTGGTTGATTTAATCTCCCCATTCCAGTCTATTGCACGCCATATAGCCTTACTATCACCACCCTGAACTAGCTTGAGCCAACGGTCTACATCGCAATCTAAAGGCTGTATTTGGCGTGGTGGAGGGTTGTTATTTGCACAGAAATGCGCCAGATCGTACAAACCATCGGACAAAATCTCAGCCCAATGGTTTATGTCTGTGTGATCCTCAGGCGGATCACTCTGCTCCAACTGGCGCTTCAAAAACTCAACCTGCTGCCTATCGACTACAACAGGCTTTCGGAGCAAGGGCAGGGTAGTTTGCAAGTTTGTAGCAGCCCCTCTAGTGAGTGGAGGCGTCTGGGCACTGCGGAGACAAGTTTCTTGAGTTTAGCCATTGGAATTTGATCCCACTCTTGTTTAATACAGGCTTCCAGCTGCTGGAGGGTTTTGGGTCTCCTTTGACAGACTTTTCGTTCAATTATGTGCCGAATGTTCTCAATCGGTGAAAGATCAGGACAGCAGGCAGGCCAGTTCAGCACACGGACTCTTCTACTATGAAACTATGCTTTTGTAATTGCTGCAGTATGTGGTTTTGCATTGTCCTGCTGAAATACACAAGGCCTTCCCTAGAATAGATGTCGTCTGGAGGGGAGCATATGTTGCTCGAAAACCTTTATATACCTTTCAGCATTCATGATGCTTTTTAAAACATGCAAGTGTCCCACACCATATGCATTAATGCATCCCCATACCATCAGAGATGCTGGCTTTTGAACTGAAAACTGATAACAGGAGGGGTGGTCTTTCTCCTCTTTAGCCCGGAGGACACGACGCCCATGATTTCCAACAGGAATGTCAAATTTGGACTCGTCTGACCACAGGACACTTTGCCACTTTGCTAGAGTCCATTTTAAATGAGCCTTGGCCCACAGAACATGGCGGCACTTCTGGATCATGCTCAACAATGGCTTCCTTTTTGCATGATTGAGTTTTAGGTGGCATCTGTGGATGGCACGGCGGACTGTATTTACAGACAGTGGTTTCTTGAAGTATTCCTGGGCCCTTTTAGTCATGTCAATGACAGAATCATGCCGGTGAGTGATGCAGTGGCGTCTGAGGGCCCGAAAATCACGGGCATCCAGTAAAGGTCTTTGGCCTTGTCCCTTATGCACAGAGATTTTTCCAGTTTCTCTGAATCTTTTGATGTTGTTATGCACTGTCGATGATGAGACTTTCAAAGCCTTTGCCATTTGAAGTTGAGAAACCTTGTATTTAAAGTATTCCACAATTTTTTACGCAAGCCTTCACAGGTTGGAGAGCCTCTGGCCATCTTTACTTCTGAGAGACTCAGCCTCTCAAAGACATCCCTTTTATAGCCAATAATCACACCTGATGCCAGTTGACTTATTTAAAAAAAAAAAAAAAAAAAAAATTTGAAATAAGCTCATTTTGTGGATAAAAATGTAAAATGTGTCAGTTTCAGCATTTGACATGTTATCTATGTTCTATTGTAAATAACATATTGGCACATGTGGTCTGAAAGTCATTGCATTTTGATTTTATTCACAATTTACACTTCGTCCCAACTATTTCGGAATTGGGGTGGTATATTTGAATGCAAAAAATGGGCTCAACTATGTTTAGAAGCGTTTTAATGTCAGAATGCTTTTTCATACATATGACAGAACCAAATACTGGGGAAAAAAAAATAGTCTCATACACTTTAAAATTAATGATGTTGTTTATTTATATACTTCATAATGGACAGCAGTGTGAAGCCTGTGTATTTTGATGCGAAGCACCATTTAACAAATCAAGGCCACACCGAGACATGCCCAATAAATGCCAGAATATTGGAGCTAGTCCATGGTCCTGTAAGACAAGAGCAGGTGACTAAAACACCAGGCAGAAGAGACAGAGGGAAGGATTGAGAGAATGAAGGTATGAGGGGACAGGGATGAGATGGGAAAGGAGAGCTCGGACACTGCCAGCCCCTGTGATGCCTAAAGGCACCATGGGATAGTGGTGGTTTGGGACTGGTGAGCCGGAGAGATCAAATGCGCTGACTCATGTCTGTGTTCCCCAGTGCTACCTCCTTGCCCAGATTCTCTAATGACCCCCGGTAAGGCCGTTCCGCTTGTTCCGCTCGCATCTCCATGACAGTCATCCCCCGGAGGAGAAGTGTTTGCTCTCAGGGTCACATCACATCTAAAAGGACCAGAACCTGACCAGTGTAGATTCCACCTCTGGCCTTACATTCTACAAATTCCCAAACTCTCAGATATACTCCAAAACTAATTCAAGAAATAAAATTAATTTTCAAATGTGAATATTCTTCATGCCGTCATGAGATTCAGCCAGGTATTACGTGTGCCGATAGAACTTAAATAATGAGAACTATGGAAGGAAGTGCATATTTAATTAATCAGAGAAACCAAAATATTTAATCAATGTTCTCAAAAGACTCAAAGGATTCAAAAACTAACATCAGTATGCTCTTCAACAGGGTGCATGATGAGATGATTCAGTTACTATACCGAAAGCCCAGCAGTAATAACCTGAAAATGAAATTCATATCTTTAAGAGATCATAGTAATGCACACTCTTCACTCCACAATACACACTTCAATGCAGGATTCATTAGTGTTGCCTGATTAAAAACAACATAATACCTACACTTACCAGCCTCTTCATCAGGTAACATACTGTACATCTCTCTGATGCTGGATAGGACCCCCTTGCCTTCCAGAACAGTGTTGATTCTTGAAGTTATGGTTTCCACGAAGAAGGAAAGCCAGGAAAATTCCATACAGATTCTGCTCATGTTGTCATGATGCCATCTCTCAGCTGCTGCTGATTTGTCAGCTGTAAATTCATTCTGCAAATTGCCGATTTTCTGCTACATCGCAAAGGTGCTCCACTGGCTTGAGATCTGGTGACTGTGGAGGTCACTGGGGAACTCATTGGTATGTTTGTGGAGCAGCTTGCGGTGATGTGGGCATTGTGACGTGGTGCATTATCTTGCTGAAAGTGCCTTTTAATGATAGGTAGAATGTGGCGATAAAGTGGTGCATATGCTTAGCACCATTACTCAAGTAGGTTGTGGCATTGAAATAATGCTCAATTGATATTAAGGGGCTAAATGTGTGCTGAAAAAATGTCCCCCACTCCACCAGTAATGAGGGGTGGGGGAAGTGGTAATTTAGGGCTGGCAGAAAACAAAGGCTGCCACAAAATGCAACACCTTTTACTTATTTTTAGGACCCCAGGATCAAGTTGTTTACATAATGCTTGCGTATATGGGACAAGATTATGTAACTGCAGTGAGGTTCATGAATGTTGCCCTTCCCTTCTACGAGATTAGTAGGCCCTACCAAAAAAAAAAAAAAAAAAAAACCCAGCACCCCCACCACCTATATTTTTCTCCTAATCCCAGCCTTGGGTACATTTTACGGTACAACATGGCTTGCAATGCATATTTTTGTTCAACAGGTCTGCGTTCAGATTACTCACAGGAAAACATGGATTTATTAGTGGGTTTTATTAATTCATTTCTTCAGTTTTTCATATAATTTTTCTAAATTGCAAGAAATGTTTACTTTCTCTGAAACATTATTGGTGGACATGACCTGTGGTGTTGTTGTAAGGTGTACGCCACATTGCAGGTCTGTTGCGAGACTCAGATGGACACCAGGCGCGAGACAGCGAGACTAGGTTGAGAGTATTTATTGAAACACAACAGGCCCCATGGCCAACCAAAAAAAGGGTTGCAAAAATCTAAGAAAAGCTTCAGAGCTGAAAAAGAAAAATACAAAACGAGGAAAATAAAAAGCCACTAGAAACTCTAGGGAAGTAAACCAATAAACAAAAATGAACAAACTTTGAAATGGCACAAGGCACATACGAAAATACAAAACGAGATCTATGAAAAAAAACTACTAGGCAAGACTATGAACAAGAAAGGCTATGAATCGCACGTGAAACGAGACTCCATCTGCCAGCCAACTGCAACCTCTCCCCAGATATAGCAAAGGGAATCACGAGACAATGATGAGCACCTGTAGAGCCACAGGGAGAAACGAGATTGCATGATTACAAAGCACGAGGACGAGAGAGGAAAACCAGCTGTGTCGTGACGAGACAACAAAAGCAGGTATTTGATCATTAAGAACAATGAGCGTAATACAGCATATAAGAGCCCAATAAGATACTATGAACAGTTAAAGTGTTAAACTAGATAATAGTAAAGCACAGGTAAGAATGTAGCGAAAGCAGGAAGCATGCGAGTTAAATCCCTGTCTAAATTAGTAATGGTTAGTACGTGCCTATTTAATGGAAACACCCCCCGCAATTGATTAGTAAGTTGTTAGTAATAAATTAAAATAATTAACAAGCATGAAGACTAGGAAGCCCTGAAGGAAGAAACGTAAGAAAGAAGGCTGAAACCGTAAGCCACTCCCGAATGTAGTGCGAGAAGTAAAACATGGAAATGACCACGCAGACACTGGAGAGGCGGATTGGCTGGGCAGACCGGGACCTGGCGAGAAACAAAACATGGAAAAGTAAAAAAAATGAACAATAAACATGAGAACTAAGAAAAACGAATCCTGATACAAGAAACTGTTAAAACCATAACATGAGTAATGAACATGAACAATAAAACCAGGCACAAGAAACTGTTAAAACCCCAAACAGTGTCCTGGCAGACAGCACAGGACACTGGAATCACAACAAGGTCCACATCCTATCCCGAGTCTGTATCCTGAATGTGAGAAATTGCCATGATTGCAAGAGAAAAAGTCATAATTTTGAGAATAAGTCAAAACTGTGAGAAAAGTAACTGGGAATTTAGCCTTTCTTTACGAGGCAGAATGGGCTTCCATATGACACCGAGGTCAGCATACCTGAGTGGATTTTAAATACCTGCAGATTCTGATGTTCAGTGAATCTACAAGCTCAGGACTTGTGAAGCATCTGTGTCTTAAACTAGAGTTGCTGATGTACTAGTCTTTTTGCACAGTTGAGTATGTGGTGCTTGAATTTCTCTCTTGTGAATCCACTTTGTGTTCTTCTTTCAAAAGTGCACATCATTATGAGAGAGCAGTCTCATTCATGTAATAGCCTTCATCTCTGGCTGACATGGTCCACAAGAAAACTATTCCTTTGTAGCCATTTTTGAACCAAAATTTAACTCCACAAATGCCCCCGCACTCCAGATAGTTGTCAACTTGCTGATATTTTGTTTACGCTTCTGTAGCAATTAAAATTATAGGGACCCGGCAGGATTAATGTGGCAGGGGCTCAGGGGCTGTTCCTGGGGCCCCGGGTTCAGCTGGATAGGTCAGTTGCAGAAAATGGGAGGGGCCAGAGACGGAGGAGGAGAAAGGGAAAGATGGAAACATAAAGCCGGAAAAATCTCTCCTAAGGTTATGCCGCGTTATCAGCTAACAAGCTAGTTTGACTATCCGTCTTTTTGTAGTTTTTGGGACTCTTCCAACCCCATTATTATCCTGTACGTTCGGGTAATAAAACACTTCCACGGTCAAACTTCAGCCAGCGTCTCCTCATCATTCAACTAGCTAGCCAGCCGTGCGGCAGAGCCGTGAGCAGTACAATATTATGGATGTAGTTCCTCCAGCACCAAAAGAGCTAATTAGTACAAAAACATACTGATGAGGTAACACAGTATGCTTTTGGTAGGGTGGAGTAATGGCAGCTGAAAATTAGGCTTTGCAGATTGTGAGGATTGAATTACAAAATAATCACTTCACAAAGTAATGATATTTTGTGAGGGTGGCACAGTGGCACAGCTGCCGCTCAGCAAGAAGGTTGTGGGTTCAAATCCAGCCTGGGGCCTTTCTGTGCGGAGTTTGCATGTTCTCCCCGTGTTAGCGTGGGTTTCCTCTGGGTACTCTGGTTTCCTCCCACAGTCCAAAGACATGCTTGTCAGGCTAATTGGAGACTCTAAATTGCTAATAGGTATGAGTGTGTGTGTGTGTGTGTGTGTGTGTGTGTGTGTGTGTGTGTGAATGGTGTGTGCGCCCTCTGATGGATCGGCGAGCTGCCCAGGGTTTGTCCCTGCCCTCTGCCCATAGTCAGCTGGGATGGGCTCCAGCCCCCCCCCCCCGATCTTAGTCAGGAAGAAGATAATGGATACATGGACCATATTTTGTGCATTATCTATGTGTTGGCTACATTGTATAATCAATGTATTTAAAAAAAAAAAAAAAAACAAAAAAAACAAGGCATTTTCAGTGATTCCAAACTTCTGAACAGTGCTGTGTGCATACATGCTGAAATTTGACCGATGATATAGAAAATATTTTACTTTTAATTCTAATAAGCCTGTTAGGGGCCACTGAAAGTTAAAAAAAAAAAGAATTTTCCTTGACGCTAGAGGGTTCCACGCTCGGTGAGGTGAAAGACGCAGCCTCTCAGCTTTAACAGCAGCCTGTTTCCCTTTACGCTCTTAAATCACTCTGGAAACAGACATATGTTAGTATAACGCAGGCAATAAATCAACACGGGCGCACAAAAAAAGTCCCCGGTTTTCAGGAGGGATATACTGCCTCTGCTTACACACCCGCTAAAAGGGCTGTTTCATCCCCTCTGGACGACCAGCATTCTGACCTTGCATGACCCTGTCCATCACTGGGAAACTAGCTGTGATGTAGGTTCACTTTCATGGACCAGTTATTTCCTGATGGCTTTAAAAAAAGGAAGAAATAAAAGCTGATATGTTTTCAGGTGCCGTGTCCAGGAGCTATCTCCTGTTCCTCTGATGTCTGTTTCTTATTTTCAGTGAGGGTTAGATCACAGGACTGCATACTAACTCGAAAGCAAATAACCTTTTCAGAATGGAGCTCATCTCCAAGGCATTTGCCTTCTTACTCTGATTGGCTTACATGTCATGGGACAAAAAGGTACTAATGCAACTAAAATGGGACTAAAAAGGTACTAATTCTGCCCCCCTGACCAAATTGGCAGCCCCTGTGATTCTTAACTACTGAGGAGTGCTGGGTTAAAATTGATTTATTTGCTCAGTTATTACGCGAGAAACGTTGAGAAGAATTAGCTGTCAGAAGCATCGACATCTACACTACTTGAGGGTTGATTCGAAAACATACTGGTGATAAGCCTTGACCTGTTTTCAGTGATTTTCATTGATTAACTCCGAGAACATTCAACACTCTCAGGAATGGCCAATTCTCTTCGCTATGGCAAGATGAGAAATCAAATGCTTAATTTGGACTCAAAATTGCACGCATTTCAATCCTCATTTTCTTCCTTTCGATTTTAACGATCATGAAGTGCAGGATTGAAAGCCGGCAATGCAGAATGTGGCAACGTTAACGCGGAAAGTCTAGGGTAGTATTTATTTTATTTATTTATTTAGCTTAGGCTAGTGAGTAAAACTTTTTCTTTATTTCTTTATTGTCCAGTTGCCCTAACATTGCATTAAAATGGAAGCTGTGAGTTTATTTGCTAATGGATTATTTGTATAATTGGAGAACTCATAAAACAGGGACAGTGATTGAAAACAGTGATGTTTAGCGTCCCGCCCTTTTCTGCTCAGCAGCCATCACTGCACACTGCCAAAGCCGGTAAATAATGCACTCGCCAGTTTTTCCTCAAAGCGCTTCCCAAACTGAAGACCATCTTTTGTGACTGCATCTAGTAAGATTGTGATGCTATTGCAGTGACAACATTTCCACAAACAGACATATAAACACTTAGCAAAGTACTCAAAACTGCTTCTGTGGTTGTTCTCACCACAATAAGCGTTTTGCCATGATTACACACACATGCACGCACGCACGCACGCACGCACGCAGCAAACACACACACACACACACACACACAGACTCAAGCAGTGAAAACAATGCCAGCCGAGCTGACACTGTCGCGGCTGGTAATTATGCAGGCAGTAATTTTTTGGAAAGAATTTCAAGCTGACATTACCCTGCAACCTTAATGCCACCTCCTTGAATGTCCTCAGAAACATTCTGCTTTGAATATCACTTAGGAATGAAGCTTAACTGCAATTGACATGTTCACGTTAATGTCACTATTCATAAACCGCAAGCCAGTTTTATTATTAGAATGGAGTGCTTTTGGCAGAAAGCACTATGTATAGTCCACTTTGGGCTCCTTGAAAAGGCCAGTTCTTGTGCTATAAAAGAATATCATTACACTAAAAAAAAAAGAGAAATGTCCCATTCTTTTCTGTCTTTTCCAGACTCCACTTGCTTGTCAATCTCAGCAACCTTGTCTAGATTATAATAATCAAAATAAGATACACATCCATCCATTGTTTATACCACTTCCTCCCCATCAAAGTCACAGGTGAGCTGGAGCCAATTCTAGCGGACTACAGGCAAAAGGCAGCGACCCACCATGGACAGCTTGCCAACCCATTGTTGGGCCATTCACCATCACACTGATACCTACGGACAATTTAGTCTCCAATTAACCTATCACAGATGTTTTGACTACCCCCTGGTAGTCCACATGAAACAGTGGAAGAACATTAAAAGAAAAGACCCCAGGCCAGATTCAAACCCTTGACCTTCTTGCTCTGAGGCAGCAGTGCACCATTGCACCTCCATGCTGCCACAGGCAATACACAGATATGAAAATTTATTTATTTATTTATTTATTCATTAATTTATTCATTTATTACCTCCGCCAAGGAGGTTATGTTTTCACCCCTGTTTGTTTGTTTGTTTGTTTGTTTGTTTGTGTGTAAACTCAAAAAGTTATGTACGGTTTGGCACGGAATTTGGTAGGTGGTAGTCCAAGGATGAGTTGATTCAATTTTTAAGTTATCCGGAACATATTCTGGATTCTGGATCTAGAAGAATTGAAATATATCTGTCTAACGCGAGTTTGTATGATATTTTTGACCAGATAACTCAAATATGAATGATTTGGCATGAAATTTGGCAGGATGATAGGTGGTAGTCCAAGGATGAGTTGATTTAATTTTGGAAGTGATCTAGAGCATATTTTGTAACCAAAAGAACAGATATATGGCGTGGCGGTGGTATGCGCTCTACTGAGTGTCTTATGTTTTCAGCTTCGGTGCATTTAGTGACATTTGTCGGTTACTGGAAGTCAGAAGTTTGTTTCCAAACCCCAAATTTGATTATTGCATTCAAAATAAAGCCGCTAAACTGGAGCATATTTAGGGCTTTATTTTTTTCTCAGAAGACAATCCGGTAGTAGCATATTTGGAGAAAGAAAATTTTGTAGAGACAACTGACAAACATTGAAGAATGCACAAAACCTTGCCATTTTTAATAAACGAGAAAATTGCATCACTATTTCATCCACTGTATTTAACTTTCCATTCTCTTGCAGGATTTGCATGGGCAGTGGGTAACTGAAGATATGTTTAGTAGACAGAATTTAAAGGGCACAGCAGGTAAAAAGCTATTTTCAGACTTTGAGGCAAAATCACTTCTGACTAAACCTTTACATTGTAAAATTAAAGCGATGAGGAAGCGGAGCTGTCGTTGAGTCCGATCATAGATGGAAAGATCATCCATGAGCGCCTGACAACACGTCTACCTTACCTGACTGTCCGATGGCCTGCATAGTGTAAGTATGTATTTACTTGTAAGTTTGAAGAAATTTATCAATTTGCTCATAGAGTGCCCTTCATTTACTTAAAAAAACAATGTGCATGTAACATTTTTCATTTAATTTCATAGCTTTTGCAATCAACAACATTAATTGTAAATTAACATCTATATTTGCATTTTTTTTTTTTTTTTTTTGGGTCACTCTGGCGTAAACTGAGATGCTCCAAAAGTGTTCTTAAGGCTCAGGCCGCAAAAATAATGAAACATATGGCCACGTAGGGGAAATCATTTTTTGTCAAATTCAGCATACGTAAGTTGTTTTGTAATCAGTACAGTTGGTATAATGACTCAGTCAGTCACGCATCAATTAGCATAAATTGTCAGTAGTAATTTGCCATTCATAAATAACTTTTCTGTGCAAGCCCTAAAAATTCTACCCTAACAGGAGACAGAGTGCACACTTTTCCAAAGTGGGGAAAGCAACAGAGTCCATTTTTGTGCCTGGATGCATTTTGTATTGATGACCCTCAACGGCAGCATCTGTTACAATAGGAAAAAAAAAAAACGCAGTCATATGCAGTGCTCACCCTGGATCCGGTGGAACTGAGGATGGGTTATCGTGGACATTACCGTGGAAGACTGATAGCGATCGTAGCCTCATACTTTCATTCTGCTCCCTCATCGAGACCCTTAACTGCAGCAGCCTGTCAGTGGTACCAGAGGGAACATTTAAAGGCCTGGACATATGACCATTAAACAATACTCCTGCAGCTGAAGGAGGAGAGGTCACCTGGGGAAGAGTCTGACGCAGGGTGGAGACTCAATCTTTCTGTTCTGATACGGTCTTGTCTTTTGGACAGGTTGTGTAACACTTTTGGCCAGGTTTCTCTTTGAGGGAGGAAACAACCCAGAATGACCATTTTTCTAGTTTTTCTTCAGCGCGAATTTCCATTTGCATTAGATCAGGCTTGTCATCGTCTGTGGGCCCTGCTTTCGCCTGTAAGTTTCCGGCCCAACACTTACAACTTTTTATCTGCCTTTGGCTTGGTTTTTGGATTAGATTTTTTTTTATTTATTTTTGTATTCATTGTAAATCTTTTTGCGGGACTTCTGGGGAACTTTGTTTATTGAATTTAAGGGAGTTGTGTCCCATCAGTGTCCACTTTGTTATTACAACATGGGTAGAATCAGGAATTGCACAATTTAATATCCAGTGGGAATATTGCACCCAATGCATAAAGGAGAACTCACTCTTGCAAAACATTTTAACATTTAGAGATATAGTTAAAATGCAAGACACTAGAAATTAAATGATATGCTAGAAGTTTAGACTTTCAGGTTGAATTCATAGGTTTTCTTACAAAAATTGGAGGACCCACATCAGAATTAAAACCATTTATACACCCCCAATTATAGGGGTTCAGAAGTGATTAGACAATCTAACATAACCAGAAATTAAATGGTCATTTTAGACACATAGTGGCAAATTCTGACTGTCAAATTCTAGAGCACATAGACACCATTAGATGCTAGGTTTTTCCCCTCGTGATGCTCTGCCAATGGTTTCAATTACTGCCTGTTATTGGGGCGTTTTGCCCCCAGATTTGCCTTCAGAAATTAAAATACATGCTCAATTGGAGCAGGTCAGGTTATAATTATAATAATAATGATTATTATTATTATTATTACAACCCCAATTCCGAAATAGTTGGGACAAAGTGTAAATTGTGAATAAAATCAAAGTGCAATGACTTTCAGATCACATGAGCCAATATGTTATTTAAAATAGAACATAGATAACATTTCAAATGTTAAAACTGAGACATTTTACATTTTTGTCCACAAAATGAGCTTATTTCAAATTTTCTGGCTGCAACAGGTCTCAAAAAAGTTGGGACACAGGCAAAAAAGGGCTAAAAAAGCAATTCATATATAAGAGAATCAGCTGAAAGAACATTTAGCAAGTAATTAAGTTGACTGGCATCAGGTGTGTAACATGATTGGCTATAAAAGGGATGTCTTAGAGAGGCTGAGTCTCTCAGAGGTAAAGATGGCCATAGGCTCTCCAACCTGTAAAGGCTTGCGTAAAAAAATTATTGAATACTTTAAAAACAATGTTCCTCAAAGTCAAATTGCAAAGGCTTCGAAGGTCTCATCATCGACAGTGTATAACATCATCAAAAGATTCAGAAAACTGGAAAAATCTCTGTGCGTAAGGGACAAGGCCGAAGACCTTTACTGGATGCCCGTGATCTTTGGGCCCTCAGACGCCACTGCATCACTCACCGGCATGATTCTGTCATTGACATGACTAAATGGGCCCAGGAATACTTCAAGAAACCACTGTCAGTAAACACAGTCTGCTGTGCCATCCACAGATCCTACCTAAAACTCTATCATGCTAAAAGGAAGCCATTGTTGAGCATGATCCAGAAGCGCCGCCGTGTTCTGTGGACCAAGGCTCATTGAAAATGGATTGTAGCAAAGTGGTAAAGTGTCCTGTGGTCAGACGAGTCCAAATTTGACATTCTTGTTGGAAATCATGGGCGTCATGTCCTCCAGGCTAAAGAGGAGAAAGACCACCCCTCCTGTTATAAGCATTCAGTTCAAAAGCCAGCATCTCTGATGGTATGGGGACGCATTAGTGCATATGGTGTGGGACACTTGCATGTTTTAAAACATCTATTCCAGGGAAGGCCTTTGGTATTTCAGCAGGACAATGCAAAACCACATATTGCAGCTATCACAACAGCATGGCTTTGTAGTAGAAGAGTCCGTGTGCTGAACTGGCCTGCCTGCAGTCCTGATCTTTCACTGATTGAGAACATTTGGCGCATAATTAAACGAAAAGTCCGTCAATGAAGACCCAAAACTCTCCAGCAGCTGTAAGCCTGTATTAAACAAGAGTGGGATCAAATTCCAATGGCTAAACTCAAGAAACTTGTCTCCTCAATGCTCATAAGCCTTCACTCTGTGTTAAAAAGAAGAGGGGATGCTACACCATCATAAACAGGCCCCTGTCCCAACTTTTTTGAGACCTGTAGCAGCCATCAAATTTGAAATGAGCTCATTTTGTGGATAAAATTGTAAAATTTTTCAGTTTCAAAATTTGCTATGTTATCTCTGTTCTATTGTGAATAAAATACTGGCTGGTGTGATTTGAATGTCATTGTGTTTAGATTTTATTCACAATTTACACTTTGTCCCAACTATTTCAGAATTTGGGTTATTATTATTATTATTATTATTATTATTATTATTATTAATAATAATAATAATAATAATAATAAATAAAAATAAGCAAGTCACTATTGCAAAATAAACTGTGGCAGGGAGACATTTCACCCTGACAGAGCGAAGCAGTCTTAAATCACCATAAAGGAGTTTATTTTACTGCAATGACCCACTTGCTGTACATTAGCCCGCTTATTACTACGCTACTTTCAAAGAACTCAATGCTTTTACACAAACGTAAACTTCATAGCCGTCTTTAGATTAGCCAACTTAGTGCTATTGTTCATGTTGAACTGAACATTTATTATTATTAATAATAATACCCTATTAATATTAGTAATAATAATAATAATAATAATAATAATAATAATAATTTTGTGAATTAAAACCTTTTCTTCATTTTTTCAAGTTCATCAATGGGCTTCATCTTGTGTTAAACCCTTTGTATTTACGCTGATGAAGTCTTCTCTTGATTTTTGGCATTGACGTGAATGTGCTTACCTCCTGGTGGCTGTTCTTGATCCGATCAAAACTAGCGAGGGGTTTTTGTTCTCCAGGCAAAGAATTGCTCAGTTATCCATCATAGTTGTTATCCATGGTTTTACGGTCCTTGAGCTCATCAGCAGGTTCTCTATTCAGAATGTACCAAAAAGATTTTTTTTCTCACTTCTCTAATTGCAAAAATATTTTGCTAAATGCACTTGAAATACTCCTTTGACCTTTTACTGTATCAGCTTAATTATAAATTAAATAATAAGGAAATAGCACACATCCGGCCATGGAACTGCTGAGCAGCCAAATGTCAAAATATTTTTGGTCCCATAAACAGCAGGGAGACATATAAAAAGGGTTGTAACTCTCACACCATTCACCTGATGTTGATGGAAATATCTTTTCTTTTAAAAGTCATCTTCATTTTTTTCAGTTCCTGAGTAAAGTACTGAGGTAGACCTTAAAATAACAATGACTTTATCAGCGTTCAAATATTTATGGAACTGACTTTTGAACACTGCAACGGGTGTAATCTAAGGAGGGGATCATTATGCAACCCCCCGCAATATTATGCTATGCTATGATAGGCAAAGGCAAAGTCTGGCCCGAGCCAGGTGACTCATCAGGATGGTGCTTAACCCTTTGAGCGCCAAATAAATTTTCAAGGAATTAAGAATGTAATTATCCTGAGCTGTTGAAAACCTATCATGTGTCAACTTGTTTAAAAGAGCTCCCGCAGCTCTTTTAAACAAGTTGCCACATGATAGGTTTTCAACCGCATCTGGTTCTGATATCTTACAGCACTGAAACTCCTGTTTCTGTAGCATGAAATGACTAGAATTGCTGTTCTCCCTGACTGGAATGCCAGTCAATCGCAGGTTACCCCACAGCTCTTAGTCAGGTTTCCCTGACAATTTGCTGGTACCCAACTGTACACCTGGGTGGAGTGAGGCAGGATGGGAATGAAGTGTTTTGCCCAAGAACACACTGTGAAGGCTGTGGCAAGGACTCAAACTCGGGACTTTTCAGTCCAAAGTCAAGCCCGCTTAACCACTGCGCTGCTGTTTCCCTATGCTGTGATAGGGGTAGCATCAATTAAAAAATTTAAAAAATAAATAAATAAGCAAAGGTTATTCTCATACACTGATCATTCACAAACATATACCGCATCATACACTAACTGTTACACCCTTGCTCTGGCATCAAGTACGAGAAATCTATATGCTATAATTATGTACCAAAAAAAAAAAAAACCTTATACATGAGATTTTCCTAAAAATTCAGTCTTTTTTGCCTTTGCCATTTCTCCCACTTTCCTACAAGTTTTTGCTGTAGATTAATTTATTAACATCATCAATCATCTTGTGGCTGAATAGGTCAGTTCGTAGCTTAAAACTCATTTAAAATCAGTGAAATAGCTACAGAAAAAATGAGTAGTAAATTCACTTCTGGAACTTATGCTGCTGAAAAAGTTGGCAGCTATATTTCTGCTTTACAAAGGTGACTCAGACATTTGCATGTTTTCCTATTTCAAATCACATTGGTTTGTTCACATTGTTTGCATCTTTTTTTTCCTCAAAGATGGTTCCATTGTGATTGCCTTGACTCACAGAAAACAAACAGCTGAAATCAATGATATTTCCCAAATTGCAGAGGTTTGAATTTATAGAGAATATTCAGTGGAGTGGAGTGTAATTATACAGCGTGTGACCCTGTTTCTTCTTTTTTTTTTCCATTCCAGCTGAGTTCTGTTGGTCAGATGCATTTTCTGCTGAAGAGAAAAATTACTTGAAAAATTAATACACAAGATTACCACAAAATAACAGAATGATGAAAATGATATTCACAGACAAAAAATGTTAGATGAAGAATATATGTGATGACTCACTCATGGAGTGTGTATGTGTGTGTGTGTGCGTGTGTGTGTGCGTGTGCGCACGTGTCTGCATGTATGGTTCGTGTGTGCGTGTGCGTGTGTGTGTGTGTGTATGTGTGAGAGAGAGAGAGATAGAGAGAGAGTGTGTGCATGTGTGTGTCTACATATGAGAAAATGCTTAATGAACTCCTGTCTATGGCTTGAACAGTTGAATCAATGGCCTATTTGGAACTGAATCGTGATGGTGCTCGACCTGACATTTTCCAACGTCCCCACCGGGCTGTGTGTGTGTAATTGGCTATTGTAACATCCAGGAATCCCCATCCCCAGCGCCAACTAAGAGCTCCTTCACAGTTTGGTTTGTTCACTGGGGACCCAATAATAATGTGTAACGCTAACTTCTGCCTTTGCTGCTGAAAAGAAATAATCCAGTCAATGTCACTGAAAGGAGTGCTGAGCCAACTTTTTAAAGTGGGCTGTACTTATGTCTGAATGCTGGCAGGTATATTTGTGCTTGAGACGTTTTTGGAAGAGACAAGATGAGCGTGTGTGTGTGTGTGTGTGTGTGTGTGTGTGTGTGTGGAGGGGGGTGTTTTAGGCCGGAAAGAGATAAGGAGCTTCAGCAGTGTGTAATTATAGAGTATTGATCTGCCCGCCATGACTGATTTTTATCTACCTGTATGTAAATGCACTTTCCTCGCCAAAACCTCAGCAAATATGGATTATTTTTCGGGTTTCGTTTCCTTCCGTGTTTAAAAGGGCGGCCAGAATTTGCCTTATCTTGCCAGAAGCCATGTGCAAACCCTCTTACCTACATGAGGTGACCTGCCAATAAAGGGCACATTCTGGCTCCGAGCATTTGCTCCATTCACGACAGTTGACTGACATTTTCCCAAAAAGCATGAGAAACCGCAGGACATTATACTTCTCGTGGAGGTATTTTTACTTAGTTTTGTATAACAGGGCTCTCATTTCAATTTTTGTAACAAACTAATCTAAGACATTTCACAGTTGGATTATAAATAGTAATAGAACTCCAAAAAATGTTCCCCTGAAAGAAACATTACAATCAAGTGGGTTAAGAAGAAAGAGGATTATACGCACATCACATATGGGTGCAAGGCTATCAAATAAAACGTGTCAATGGAGAAAGAAAGGACACCTGCTCACCTAATCCAAGCCACGAAAGAATAAAAAAAGAAAAAATAGGGACTATGTTTCGATCCAAGTCGGATCTTCGTCTGGTGATAATGATGACCATGATGATCATTACGACCAGACGAAGATCCGAGTTCGATCGAAATGTTGTATTATCATGTTGATATGATGAGGTACTCAATATTGCTGCTATTGGAAAAGAGTTTCAATAGGTTTTTTCAAATAATTACGCAGCTTTCTTGAAAACCTGATTCTCATTGGTCGATATGGCATTCTACGGTCTGTATTTTCTGAATAGGAGACCTCTGCAGTGAATAACGAACTGTTGCAATGGTGTGTCAACGGTAAAACCCTGGAAAGAACGAAATTTTAAGATGAATGAGGACAGAAACATCAACAACTATATCACCAAAAGAGTCCCATTCACCTTGTCTCTCTTCATCATCAATGGAAATTTTCAGTTCAGCGTGAACAATAGCACTAAGTAGGTTAATCTGAAGAAGGCGATGAAGTTTACGTTTGTGTAAAAGCATTGATTTCTTTGAAAATAGCCGAGTAATAAGCGGGCTAATGTGCAGCGAGCGGGTCATTGCCGTAAAATAAACTCCTTTATGGTGATTTAAGACCACTTCGCTCTGTGTCAGGGTCAAACGTCTCCCTGCCATAGTTTATTTTGCAATAGTGACTTGCTTGCTGTAGATTATAACTTACATAATGGTCTTTTAAAGGAAAAATATAATTTATAATGTGGAATAAGAAGTCAATAAAAAGCAGGAAACCTGGCGATGAAAACCAACAAAGCTGGCACAAAACCCAAGTTTCTTACAGACGAGCAGCGACTTGAGGATAATGACCCGTGATCAAGCAGAGGGTGGTTCGTGGGCGTGAATTTTGCATCTCCTGTTGCAGCCATTAAAAAGGTAATGCAAGCCTGAATCTCCAACACTACAGGGTGCCCAGGTTTGGACTCAAACCTCACTGCCACCAGAGCCGAGGGGTGGGCAGCTAATTTCCTGTGCCATATGTCATCTCACTCGCACATATCTTTGAAACACACACACACACACACACACACACACACACACACACACACACGAACATGCACACATGGTGGATGCAGGCACTGTATATTTGTTACCCTCTCAAAACCATGGTAAATTTAAATGTGTAGACCAGTTGGGAGGCTTCATTGTGGCTACAGCGAAAGATTTTAGGCTCTGATTGGTTCAAATCAACCAATGGTTTTATTTCACTTGTGAGTGCACTGGTCCACACAGTGTATGGTTCTCGAAGAAAGACAGCCAGGATCACACTGTGCTGGAAGTCCAAAGCTCAAAAACCAATTGTGCAACTCTTGGCTGACTTCCTTGGCTCACAGTAATCAAGCATAGTGTTTGTTTCATACATAGAAATGAGTGCATATCCCCACATCCATACTGTATGCGTATGCACAATTCACAAAAATAGTAATTCAGAGTTATGACTGCATAATTTCATTGATAAATCAGCTATCGTATGAACATGTGGGCATAAATAGGTGTTAACTCCACATCGAGCTAACATGATGCTCCACACTTAGTCAGAAAAACACTCTTCCCAGAAAACACAGTCAATCCAAATGGATATGTACCTTATAGCCCCTACTTGCACCTTCGTTGTAAAATCCCTAACACAGCAGAAATATTCAGTACCTGTGTGCACGAATGTCGAAGTATCATTCGATAATCATTTATATTGTGGCGCAGACACAACATAATATGTTGCTCGGGCTACAAGTGATGGTTTGGCGGATGATGTGAATGTACTATATTATTAGTTTTGTATGCGTACATGACATCAGGTGTTTAGCCTTTCATATCTCCTCATTAATGGAATCCACATGCAGATGAATGCATTTTATAGGAGCCATTATATCACTTCTTCCAATTTAATGGATGACTCGCATAGTCTTTAAGTAATAAACAGCAAGACACACAATAATGGCGTATCCGGTTCATGTTGGGTTCCTGCTGCTACTTAATCTGAACTACTACTGGTAATGTTCTTTGAATAAGTATTGTAAAATAGCTTTCTTGTTTGATTTGGGAGATAATTATCATCTGTGGCTAGTTGGCATGGAAACAAACAAGTGTAAATCTGTGTGTTGGATTGTTTTGAAAATGAGCCCATTGGTCCCCTGGAAAAAAAAAAAAATGTCCTTCAATGATTTTAAGGCTTCATTGTTTATGGTATTTGATGTTCCAGTCAATTTGGTTAATTAACTGAGCACATTTTCATTAATCTGTCCATTTTTCGTGGGGCATCCACTGGCAGATACAATTTTATGGATCTTGATGTGGGGCCGTTTCATCGTTTGGGCCAAGTCCCAGGGAAGAAAAATCTCGAAGCTATGCCATACAATGACATTCCAGTTGAATCTGTGTATCTAACGATTCAGGGAGAACTCCCTCATGTTTCAGCCTGACAGTACCCCATGCTGAGAGAGAAATTTGCCTTTTCATGTTTGGATGTGTCAACTTCACTTGTCAATTCCATACTCTCACATATGATTGGCAGTTTTCGCAAGTGATGAAATATATACACCTACAGTATGAGCAGAAAGTAGATCGCATGAAATCATGGGCAATTTGTTTTTTGCTTGCTCTCAATTTTCTTAACTGGCAGGCAGAGTGTGGAAGTGTTCCAAAGTGAGTGACTTCGAGTCAGAGAAGTGACTTTGAGTCAACCTTGCTAGTTTCTGCTTGGAATAGAAACAAATTCCCGATGTTCAGTGTCTCGGGGTTGGGTGCTTACAGTTTTGTAAACCCTCCAATGTTGTTTGCCAACATGCATGTGCATTTCAGATGGGCTGTCTAGATGTCCCGACCGCCATATGATTTACTGTTAAAACTGGATGGGATGTGTACGTATGTTTTCCTGTAGACCACCATTGGGGAAAAACTTATAAATGCAGTCAAAGCGTCAACTAGGGCATATTATACAGTTCCAGGTAATCAGCCAGTGTTGCTGAATTTCACACTTAAAGAAAGACTCCGCGGTGCTACGGTGTGTAAACTTTTTTCTTCTCTTTTTTTAAAATTCAGTTCCATTGACCTGAGACGATATAAATACAAGTGCTTTTTTCAAGCAGAATAGCTTGTTGAAGATGTAAGGATTTCTTAACTGGTTTTTTGTTTAATTGAGAGTCAGGGTTAAGACAAAATGCTGATTGAATCCTCTCACTCTCAGCTACACGATTCTTTTTGAGTAAAACTAGAGAAACGCTATTATCATATTTCTTTCATAATCTCTTCACACGAGAGTACATTATATCATGATATAAGCTTATGCTTGGGGATTGAAAAGCTTATCAACGGTGCAGCACCAGCTTGACTCACTGAAGGAAGAATCATCTGGATTAATGCTCTGACTAATAAGCAGTCAGGGAGCCCAGTAAGCCACGCAGGGTGAGCACTGCCATAAACACATGAGTAAAGTCATTATCGTTTCTCCCATCTGGAATCACCGTGCTTTCGCATCACTGGGGTGCCACCTACATTGACTCTTCGTGCTCATAGCACCTCCCACCACCACCTCCACAACCAGGGTTTGAATTACACAAATGACCAAAGGTTCGGTCACGTATGTGCAAAGAAGGTTAAAAAAAAGCTTACCGAGGCAAAAAAAAATCTTGCCCGTGTTCATATAACTCAATGAGGATGGCGTTGACCTCCGAACCCACAAATTTCAATGTGGAAAAGATGCCATTGGCTGTGTTCGGGCTAATATTGGTTGTGTTTCCACCCATCAGAGCCAGCTGTACCATTCATTTTTTTCCACAGCAAGCCTCAAAATATCACCTGGGTACTGTCATATGTGACTGCACTTTGGAAGTATCCATTAACACTTTATAGAAGACGATATTAACCTGTAGGCTCCCGCGGAGTCACAACGGGTTGCTAAGGAGGCAGTCGTCCACACAGGAGCCTAGTCACATGACGTTTACTTTACCCTCGAGCAGGACCGCCAAAGTCTAGCCCTTGAATTCAAATACATCCCTGGTTTTCTCTCCTTCCAGGCAATAAAGTGAACAATTATTGTCACTGATTGGCTAGGCTTCCATGACATCTGACTCCGGGGTAAAGGGAGGGCAGAAAACCAGCAGTTCTCAGCCCTCGAGGACCGTGACTTGGGAAGCCATGCCCTGCAGGGTTGACCAGCCGCCCTTATCCAGTGTAAACTTGGTTATTTCATTGATAACAAGTACATCCACGAGCCAAGACACAGAAGCCCGGATTCTAAATCAAGCTATAATTCTAAATCTCAGAACACTGACACTTGTTTGCGGATAATTTGGCTGTTGTCTCCTCAGGATGATGCAGGTTTCCCATCATGCTGTGCAATCTCAGCTCTGTTAATGCAGTCTCAGCCTGAGCCAGGGTGGATAAAATGAAGATTTCTCTCGTAGCGCAGGACGGCTTCGCCTCAGAGGCTGTAGCGAGGGCTTCCTCCGCCTCCTTCACGGATGACTCATCTGAATTCATCTCCCGAAACGGCCGCCGCGGCAGAGAGGCTGAACCCGGTGGCTTTGGTGCTTGTTCTGGGCCAGACTCTTCCGTCCCCGAGCATCACAGCCCCTGTAAAGTCAGAATGCAGATGGGAAACATCACCGCTGCACGCCCACCTTTCCAAAAGCCAGGCAGCGGACTGCGAAACTCACAGCGGCAACCTCGTTGGATCGGCAGCACCCAGCTCTGAAAATCACATTTTGTTTTTCACTTAAAACTCAGAAATGGGGAATTGGGCCTTGGGAACTATAATGCCATGGTACCCTGTAGTACACAGGTACACATACACAAACACTTTAAGAGCCACCAGATTTATACTTTTCTTCCATGCAGTGTTTGATATTATTCTTTGCTTCCTGTCAGCAGATAAATGGGGAAAAATATTTTGAATTTAATATTCAGTGAATCAGTCACTATGTCATATACGTAGTTGCTATGGCTCCAACAAAAAACATTTGGATTTTTTCTTCAAGAACAAAGAATTAGGCAAATGGAGATAAGCTTCATCCATATGAACAGTCAATGAGGACACTATTAACAATGTGTATGAGTGTACGCACAGGTGTGTATGTGTGTGTGTGTGTGTGTGTGTGTGTGTGCGTGTTTGTGTGTGTGTTCATGAGTGAGCAAGTGAAAGTGTGTGGGGATGCCGGCTTGTGTGTGTTTACGGATGTTTACGTATATGTTTGAGAGCGAGATGCAGCCCTTTACAGCAATTATCCTTGAATGCTCTGGGGCAATGGATCACCTCTCATTTGTTCTGTTTGCACAGTCTTAACTCAGAACCTCATTTAAGAAACCCATGCAGAATTTGTGCTGAAATTTTGCCTGTGCACTAAAGCAGAAAATGTTTGCATGTTTAAAATGCCTTGCGCTGAACTGCATGCAATTTGTTCTTTATAAATCACAATCAATATGAAAATTTACATATGTGCATGAGTCCAGAGTCCCACCCCATTAACTTGGACAGTTAACCATGCATGGCTAATCGAATGTCCGTTGTGAATATGGTGTGCATACAAATTAGCTAACCAATGAAATATCAGGGAGAATTGTGATGTCAGACTCCAAAGCTAAGAAGGGAAAATTCAGTGTATATGTGACAGAAAATGCATCCTTTTTGTTGAGTATACAGACGAACAGGCTATATTGTTCGGCACAGATGGCTGTGGGACAACTAATGAAAGATCAGTGGAGAAACAACATCGTAGCAGCTGAAATGTTTTAGCATAGCAGAAGTGCCCCTGTTAAATTTATATTTCCTGAGGAATGAATTGCAATTCTTGAGAGTGAAAGCTCTTATCAGATTGCTGCTATTATTCAAAAGAAAGTGAGAAATACAGCTGTGTATCAGGAAAAAAAAAAAGTTGACGCGGAATGTTACATTAAAATAAAAACTGAAAGCAGTGACTTGTAAATTATCTTTGACCTGCACTATGTTAAAAACAATACAGAAGCACATTATCCAATGTTTTGCTTCATTAATTTAATTGATTTTTCAAAATAAACACATTTCAATTGTGATTCTTGCAACTTTTTTTTTAAATAAGTGGAACAGTAAAGTATTTACCACATTGTAATGTCGCCATTCATTTTCATAACAAAAACACTTAGGGACTGAAGACTCCAAATGACGAAGTGTTTTAGGTACAATTTTGTCCTGTTCCTACTTAAAACAAGTAATTAAGTTTGCAACATTTCAAGGTCCTCTTTGCCACATTTAATTTTTCAAAATGCACCACACTTTCTACCAGTGACAAGCTGGGACTGCAGGCTGGGAAGGCCAGTCTAGCCCCCGTACCCTCTCGTTACGCAGCCAAGCCTTGGTAATAGGTGCAGTATGTGGTTTTGCATTGCATTGTTGAAATAATCTTGGAAAAGCTGTCATCTTGAAGGCAGCATATATTGCTCCAAAATCTCTGTACTGTTCAGAATTAATGATGACTTCACAGAGGTGCAAGTCACGCTTGCTAAGGGCACTGATTCAACCAAATACAATGACATAGCATGGCTTTTGGACTTGTTGCTGGTAACAGTCTGGTTGATCCTTTTCTTCATTGGTCTGGAGCACTAGAAACCATTTTTTTCTCAAACAGACCTGAAATACTGTATGTATTTGGCTGACCACAAAACACGTTTTCATTGTGTATTAGTCGATCACAAATGCCTCCAGGTCAAGACAAGTCAAATACCCTTCTAGAAACTATTAATATTGAGGGGTTAGAGCACAATATTTATATGTCCATTTTAGAGGTTTTGAGAAAAATTGATTTTTAGGTTTTGCAAGAGTTCTATTAAATCAGGTATCTTAAATCATTTTGATATCAGTCATGCTTTTGCTGCATGGTGCAGAAGTATGTTGAACATGTAAGTTTTCGTAGATGTGGTACCGCAACATCATGGCCAAAATTGCCAGAAATGGACGTCACCTCTGTGTCCCAACAATTCTAGGACTTAATGTGACATAACACAATGGTGATAGGTTGAAGTTAAGTATGTTTCCAATGGAAGACAGACGATTCTGTAATACAATTCATGTTCATTCATCAAAATAACAATGTTTAATTAATTTAAGCAGATTTTGTTGGATATACCACAAAATGGAAATGTGAATTCTGCTTAAAAATAAGGCAGATGGACATATATTATCGTGCTCCAAGAATTAGCTGATTGAAAGCTGTGACAGGAGGTAAAAATCTCAAAATCGAAAAATTAAGACATAACACCATTGTGCTCCAGACCCTCTATATAAGACTTCATTTTTGAACAGTGAAAGTTTAACTTGCAGTTGTGGATGTAACTGTGTTTTGTAGTACTTGAAAAATGATTGCTAAAGTAATCCTGAACCAATGTGGTTGTACTACTTACAGTTCACTGAAAAAAAATAATAATCCGAGCACATGTAAATGTAACATAATTAAAGCTGTGATAATTATGGTGAAATCTAAGTTTGTCTCTTTGGTCGCACTTTAGATGAAGTGTTGCTCATAAAGGCTTTATACAGCACGTATAATGCCTTCATAAATGAGACATAAACCATGTCTTCATAAACCATACATAAGCAAATGTCGTGCATTGTAAAGGGTGAATTAACACATCCTTATTCAGCATGTGATGGCAGATTCAAAAATGACAATGTCACTTAGCTGACAATGTCACCGTTTATAGCCCTTTATAGCATTTAGCCACTAGCTAAGTGACATTGTCAGTTATATCACATCTGGAATCACATGCTGAATAAGGATGCGTTATTTCACCCTTTACAAAGCACGACATTTGCTTATGTATGATTTATGAAGACATTATGTTTCATTTATGAAGGCATAATACATGCTGTATAAAACCTTTATGAGCAACACTTCATCTAAAGTGTGACTGTATCTTTTCATGAAAATATTTAGTTTTGAATTACTCTGCATTTGTTTAAACTATAAGACATTGTGAGTTTTTTACCTAAAATTACGTAATCTCTGCCCATCATCTTATGTTCATCCACTCAACAAGGAATGAACTTGTTATATGTACTCTGTTCCAGTAATATTGGCAAAGGCTAAAGCACGGAAATTGAAGCTCAATGATTGGCTGCAGCTTGGGGCAATGCACGATTGGATACACAGTTGACTAATGTTCTGTTCTTACGTGCACAATCCTGTACCTATAATGAACCTGAATTATTTCAAAGCTGTTGCTAATTGTCTATGCTCAAAGTAATAATTCAACTAGAAAAATTTTATACCCATCCACGTGTTGAAAATGCTGGAACATCCAGTCACATAACACCCTCCATTCTTATTAAATAGATATCTGCTGCTCACATCCAAAACATTGTAATCACGCTGTATCGGGGAAGTTTCTGGTGTGATCCCACTTTAGAATGATTGGTGCTGAAATCATCACCTTTAACTTCAGATTCATATTTCTTACTATATTTCCAACCAGCATTAAGGATGACATAACAAAGTGAAACAATTTATTTGGTACACACAAAAAATTAAATGGTGTTGCTTGATCTACATAATAAGACCAAGTTGACTTTACTTGCAAATGTATTTGTAGCATACAAATAGTTCAGTAGTTCATACAAAGCTCAGCCTTGTTTGGTCTACTTAAAAAAAAATCTTTGCAACTTTTTGCATAAGATTATTAAGTAGATCAAGCAGGATTTTTTTAATCAGTGTTGATGCAGTGCTGTCTGAGTGATTGGAGAACACAGGAATTTGGTTTAGGCTTGTATTTTTTGCCCTTTACACACAGATATCCTTCAGCTTCCTTAAATCTTTTAATTATGTTATACACTGCTGAGAGTGAAACATGCAAATCTGCTACTAAATTTCTTTTTTTTTATACCATTCAATGGTATTCTTTTTTCTTAGTATTTTGGGGCAAATTGGCAATCCTCGGCCATCTTTGCGCCAGAAAGACAAGGTTGTTTCAGGAGGCTACTTTTCTACCAAATCATGATAATCATCACCAACTAAAATCAGCTGCTTCAAATCACATCATCATTATTATAATTTTTTTTTTTTAACCATGTTTACTAGTCTTAATTTTCCCCTGTCCCAACTTTATCAGGGTTGTGTTGCAGGCAAAAATGGATATAAATTTACAAAAAAAAAAATGAAGTAGACCAGACAAAACAATGCATATCTTGTCTTCGTATTGACTGCAATGAAATACAAGTCAGAGCAAATTTATAAATCACTGCTTTCTGTTTTTACGTGAATTTCCAAATCGTCCCATTTTTCTTCCCCCAAGTTCAGGTTGTACTTTTATCCGATTACATAGAACCTTTACTTACAACCCAGCGTGACAGTTTTGCATTGTTACAACGACCAAATACAGATATATTCAACAAAAAAAGTTAAAAAACACTTGATTTTTACCCTCATATGAGAAAAAACTGAACATAAATCCCAGGTGTCGTTTACGTTATTGGTGTTAATCCAACACACAAAATGCATTAAAAAATTTGATCAGTTGACCTCATTACCCTTCAGCAGGGTATCCACAGAGAAGACCTGAATTACACCAAGTCCGGACCATTAAATTAAAATGTCAAACAATGTCCAAACTCATTTCAATCTCTTGTGTGGCCACTAAGTGCTCTCATCACCGCCAAAATAAATGAAAAACATGCCAAAATTAAATGAATACCAAGCATTTCTACATTATTTTCACAACCATATCCAAAGAATATTGAGTGTAAAATGTACATCACTCCCTTCATCCCAAGGTACAATATACACCAGCATTCGCATATCATAGTGTTAAGCATTGACTCTTCAATGTCTGCTAAAACACGTTTTTTTTTCCCTCCGCAAAAATATAAAGAATAAGACTTTCATTCTCTTTTTTCACCTATGATACACTGCTATGGGCTGGCTCTAGACCATAACAAAAATGGAGACATGCACAACATAAAGAGAAAAATGAAGGATTTATTACAAATATATATAACCAAATAAACTTAAAATACCATTATAGGGAACCACCAAAAACTAAACATCAAACAAAACAGATGGTGTGTGAGGACAAGGTAAGAAGCCCACTCTGGAGAGTTAGGGAGTGTTTTAAGCCCCAAACCAAACTCAGGACAAGTATCCTGAATCATCTCAATGGCTAACCACTAATGTGGTAGTTTACCTGCTTAAGAGCAAATGTGAGCCATACAAGCCAGTCTCAACAGGCAAAGTCAAAGGCCGTAACATACACAACAAGACTTAGCTACATTCTCAAGCCTCACCTTACCCATCACTCAAAACCAGTGCTTTTTCCTTTTGTGCATTTCCTCATGTCTTGCATGGAGAAAAGCAATGAGCATGTTAAACAATGAGTTCGATTGCATGCGCACTAATTTTCCACTATTATTTTGAACAAGACAACTTTCAAAATTTGATATGAGTCATGTTAACCACATATTCCTTTTGGATATTCAGAATCAGGCATAAGTTCTTTAATAAAATGGCAAGAAGTGCATTATGACCGCGTTCAGGATTATTCTGACATTTCCAAGGCCACATAATTCTGGAATATGGACGCACTTATGATTAAGGATATGATCATTTGGCTGAGTACTTTGATATAAAGAGAAATGAGGCTGGTAAATGGGTTTGAGAGACAATGCTTCGCATTTCACTATTTTGCACCACAAAAGCCAATTCCGTGGTTTTTGAAAAACGTGTACAAATTTTTTGCAAAAATGTTCTCTTTTATTCATCAACCTTGTTTTTTTTTTTTCCAGAAATGGCAAATGGAGAAAATGGTGTTGTTATGCCTCGCCGGCATTTCACTCAGCGCTCAGCCTCGCCTGAATATTAACCACCAGCCTGCTCCCGCTTCTGTTAATTACTCTCACCTGTTGCTTATTACCCAGTTACCCTAATCTGTGCATTTATCCCACCTAAGACAAGAATACTCAGATGTCATTGGCCGAAAGCAGTCACGTGGAAACCCCGTATATTCCCATATTACGTCTCCAAGACCATATATGGCGTGCGACTAGATTAGCTCCCTCAGCGTCTCTGGAGTAAGTGAAATGGCATGCATGTGAAAAAAAGGTCTTCGGTGGGATAAATTTATTACACAGTTTGTTTGAGGGCCAATACGGAAATACAGTATATGGGGATCAGGAAATGGCATATTGGGCTCGGCGTTTACTGACCCCATATATTTTTGTATTAACCCTCTAACAAACTGTGTAACTTATAATATATACCTGTTCTCCTAGCTTCCAGTCACAAAGCCTTGGAATAGCTGAGGAGTGTTCAGTGTAGAATACTGATTCTTGTTATCAACTAGAATTCCTGTTCGTGTCAGACTGTGTTACAGTCTTATTTGCCAATTGTACCTGTGTATTATTCTCCTGTGTGGAATCCTGTTTTACAGAAACCACGCTTCAGCCGTTTAAAGCCCTGCTTTTGCTTAACATGTGAATCCTCTGCTCTCATTATTACATCGGTGCCCACCTTCCAGTGCACTGGTCATCACAGGTGTACATAGTGTGTATGTGAATGTACCATTTACAAAATTAGACCCCAGCTTCAACCCTTTTACTGAGATTTGCCTGGTCTGCACAGCCCCTTTATAGCTCCATGCCTCCCTCTACCTGATGTCCCATCCGGATTAAGTGCTGTAATCTGTTAAAAGTCATTTGCAAAGAAAACAAATAACGAGTTGTCAAGCTGGCTAATTACTGCGAAGGAAGCCATCAAATAGATTGATGCTGCTATTGGAAGCGGGCTATGAGCCTTGTGGGAAAGCGCATCCCTGACAGGCCCTCCTGGGTTGTGGCGAAGCCTGGCTCGATTGTACAGAGGCCCCTGACTTCCATAAATTTCCCGTCCGAAGAGCGGACAGTTGGTTAGAGAAGAATAAGTCATCCTCTCACGATTGCGCCGTGCAGGTGCACACTTGATCTCCTGGGGAATGGTTTGTTTTAGCAAATCCATAAAGTCCTGTCACAGAGATACTAGCTATTCATCCATCATGAATTAATATTGAATAATTTCATCCTGTCATGGACAAAATGACCTCATTTAAGATGTAAAATAGTCTCTGATTTCACCTCCTTTTACCCTTATTACCAAGTTCTCATTTTGGAAGGATGCTGGTCCTCAGCAAAAGTAATGTATTTTGTGAGGGTCGCTGGCTGAATAATTCTACTTGTCCTATGAAAGGCAATACATTTCCAAGGGAGTGTCAATTGCAGAGTAAATATGGCATAATATTAATGCCTCGAGTCAAGCAAGCAGAAAATTAATTTCATCTTGTGAATTTCATTCTCAAAGTGCTCTATAACTTTGTGTGCATGACTGTATCCCTTCTGTTCTCATAGAAACACATTCAGTCCACATTTAGAGCTCAACCTGCTATCCTAAACTCACTCAAAACTCAATCTGCGGGTTTAAACAGCAACAGATCACATTCAAACCACAAGCTGCTTGCCTTGGTTGCTCCACGTTGAACTCAAAACTTCAACTGCTAGCCTAAACACACTGAAAACTCAACCTGCTAGCCTGGACACTCAAAACTGAACCTGCTTGCCTAGATACACTCAAAACTTGACCTCATAGCCTTGGGACACTCAAAGCTCAACCTGATAGCCTTGACACACTCAAAACTCAACCTGATAGCCTTGACACACTCAAAGCTCAACCTGATAGCCTTGACATACTCAAAACTTAACCCAGGGCTGCCAACTGTCACGCATTTGGCGTGAGAAATGCGTGAGATTCAGTGGCATATTCACGTTCCCGTGTTGTAGTCTGCAATTATTCAATCAGCGAGTTTGTAATACATTCTCAGGCGGAATTGAAGTCCTTGTGCGTGGAGGTTTATCAGTTTCGCATGCGTTACAGTGGATTTCACCACTAGTAACATGGAAATCAATTATGACTCCTGACTTCTCACGCTTTTCTGTACTTGGGGGTTGGAAGCAATGGAATTACATAAAAACTTTTCAAATGGTCTTATTTCATTTAAACAATTTGGATGATCGTGAAACACATGCATTGCGTTGACTGAGTAATTGGTGACTACAGCACAGGAATGTGAATATAGTACTGAATCTCACGCATTTCTCATGCCAAATGCGTGAGAGTTGGCAGCACTGTTAACCTGATAGCCTTGACACACTCTAAACTCAACCTGCTTGCCTCGATGCACTCAAAACTCAACTTGATAGCCTTGACACACTAAAAACTCAGCCTGCTGGTTGACACAGCTTCAGATCACAGCTAAACCACAATCTGCAAGCCTAGTTAGTGCCATACTGCACCCAAAATTGAAACTGCTTTCCAGCCACACTCAGAATTCAACCTTCAGTAGCTTAAATCCACACTAAACAGTTGACGAGCTGGGCTAGACTGACTCACTGCTTCACTGCTGATTACAGCATTAAACTGCAGGGTTTCACCTAACTCCACTCTGTTGATTAATTAACTGTCAGCAGAAATTAGGTACTGTGGTGTGAACTCTAGCTCGATTTTGCAGAACTATTATGTCTTTTAGCAGCGTAGTTAAAGAAAACATCATAGCCTGTAACAACTTTTTGAGAAACCTCTGATCATATGTTATGTAGCCAATCAAGCCATTAGGGAGCATCTCCTGTTCCAGTGACTGGGGAAAGAGAATGACGAATCTTGGGTGGGAATCATCAGTTACGTTGCAACAGAGCATCATATCTTAGACACAAGTCTCCTGACAGCACTTAAATGGAACATTTTCAGATAATTCAATGTTAAATCTGAATGTGAATAGCCAGTGGGATCACAATTTTCAAAAAAAAAAAAAAAAAAAAAACAACAAAAAACCGTGATTTAGATTTTCCGTGATTTTTTTTTCCAATGTTTACCTCCACCAGTGATTTGAACGGAGGTAATGTCGTCATCCCCATTTGAATATCTATCCGTTTGTAAGCAGGATTACGGAAAAAGTTCGAGATCGATTTTAATGAAACTTTGTGGAAAGGTTACGTATGACAGCAGTAAGAGGTAAGTAGATTTTCAATGACCGAGGTTAAAGGTTAAGGTCAACATTGCAGGAAAGGTCAAAGCGATGGTCCAGATGGAGGTATGCCCAGGTTGGTGAGATAATGATGATTTTTTTTCCACTCATGGATGTCTACATTTACAATTTTGTCTCATCAATCCTGGCTGCCAGCTTCCATCCATCAATTTTGTTCGTTTTAGTGAAGCATAAAGTTCAAACTGCTCCATTACGGCTCTCAAACCACTGCTCAACATTTCTCAGGAGAAAAATCTTCCGCAGTAAATAAATAAATAAATTCTCCAATGAAAAGGTAATTCTGAATCGAGTATCTCTTCCAAATAACAAGATTACTTGAGAAACTGATGCATGTTATTTTGGGGTATTATTTATGAGAGATTGATATAGACATCACCCAAGCGTTTTAGCAACACCCACGTCTGCCAACAGCGATTCCCTTTCGTTCAGTCATACTTCATTTGAACCGTGCTATGTCATAGCTGCCAGTCCTGTAGGCTTATGAAAGGAATAAAACTAATATTTAAAGATGTTTTATGCAGCTAATGTTTATGAGAGAAATGCTTATAATGTTATTTATTATGAAGTCCTTCCGACACAGACTGAAGACCCATTCTCTGAGTTCCTCCACCATGCCTAACCCTTACCTGTCAGAAATTTCATTATAATTAAAGTTAGGGCATTTTATGATTGCAGGTTTGTATTCTTTTGGATCCTAATACATGTCAACATGGTGTATTAATTCAACTTTGGTTCTAAATTAGTATGAATGTAGCATACAGTAATTGGCTTCTGTGCTTTGCTGATGTTGCATCTTTACCAGCTGGTCTGGGCGTTTTGTTTGCATATCAGGCAGTTTTGCACATGTTAATCACATGAGAGCATTTTGGTTTGTCTTGTACTGTGAGTGACTGGATGAGATTGTCTGCTTAGTGAATTTATTGAAATATCTGTACAAGTATTATGATCTGGCAAAAGCCTTGTTAATTTGATTTCTCTCTTATGCCAAAGAACTATTCAGGACTGAATGCTGACATGAGTTGTATGAACATGGAACACAAAGAACAGTAGCTTCATAAAATTAGAAACTTCAACTTTTTTTAGTGGCACTTTATTATTGCCTTCAGATTTGTGGTTCCTGGTGCACTAATGCAGAGAAAATCCGAAATAGGATGGAAAATGCCTCCGAAATGCACAGATAATTAACTCAGTTCAGTACAAGCAGAGGATGAACAGAGATTTCTGGCACGAGACGAGATGAGCCGACGTGAATTTGAGTACACGACAACTGACTTTGGGAGCATGCACACTCAGTTTTAGGCATTAGCTGAACAAATTTCTGCGAAACAAATGTTTGTGCTCGTATCATGTTTATTATTTGCAATCAAATGTGGGTTTTCTTCACTTTGAAAAACTTGATGAGGTCTTGAAGTCGAGGACAGGAAGTTCATATGTCAAGCGCATAGACAGTGACACTGAAAGAGGAACTACTTCTCTAAATAATAAATGACCATATAATACAGTTGACTCAGGAAATTGACTGATGCAGGCCATATTTTCAACATCACAACACAACAGTGCCAGCACCAGTTTTAACGTCACAAAGATCAAAATGCACCTGCTGGTTGAAATGGGTGTTTGTTTGGAAATGCTTTATTGTTTGTGGCCAATTTCTCATGTTAATTTTACCCACGTGTGTGTTATTCAACGTGAAAAGGCGTTATTTGAGGGGGCTGAGGCTTGTCATTGTACACGCTCACGAGCCTGGTTAATTCTGAAATTATTGCAGTTGTGTAGGAGTCGGTCTCAAACGCTCAGCAGTTGAATTTTAACATTCTTTGGCTTAAGCAGCTTGAAAGTTTGGCTATTGTTGATTTTTATTATTCCTTCCTTACTCACATTTCTTCATTAAAGTTTTTCCCCGTAGTTTATCCTAAGCGTCAGTTGACGTAAGTATTGTATTAGTGTATTAGATCTTGTTTGTTGTATTTGTATTCAGCACGATTGACTGTTTTTTCCCCCCTTTTTTTAAAACTGTTGCGCAGATAGTATTTTACTAGCCGTGACATCATCGGCTGATATAGTTCTTTTCCTTTTGAGTCATTGAGTCTGTGTGTGTGTGTGTGTGTGTGCGTGCGTGCGTGCGTGGTCCTTGTTTACCTACCCTTGTGGGGACAAAATGTCCCCATAAGTAATGCAATACCAGATTTTTTCATCCTTATGGGGACTTTTTCAGGTCTCCATGAGGAAATTGAGCTATTATAGGGTTAGGGGTTAAGTTTAGGGTTGGGATAAGGTTAAGGTTAGGGTAAGGTATGTACTGTTGAAGGTTAAGGTCAGGGAAAGGGGTTAGGGAACGAACGCAAGTCTATGGAATGTCCCCACAATACATGAAAACCCAACGTGTGTGTGTGTGTGTGTGTGTGTGTGTGTGTGTGTGTGTGTGTGTGTGTGTGTGTGTGTGTGTGTGTGTGTATGTGTATATATATGTGAGATCATTGCAAAAGGTCGTCCAGGAGACACATATTGCGGTGGGAATTACCTCAGAAGCATTGAGTTTGCCAGGTGTGCATATCTGTATGTCTCTGGACACATCTTGTCACTGCAATAGTAACACAGTCATACTACTGTATATGCAGTCACAAAACTTCACAGGAGTGCAGATGAAGGCTGAGTTTGACGGTTGGTCAGATCTGAGCGAAGGTGCTGGCGGTAGGAGGGTAGGAAGACTGGATGGTGTGATCTTATCACAAGGTGCGCTATAGTACAACAGAGTTAGTCTTTAGTGTAGTTAGTCTTTTTCATTTGGCAGTGTGTATTTTTTTTCAATTTGGCGAAGTGGTGTAGCTGCGCATTTTTTGGGGGGCTGCAGAAGCACCACAGGCCTCAGTGCCTGTCCCGTCGAGCCTCGGAGAGCTTGAATCGATCGGGCTCTGGTGCCTGAGCTCCCTCTGACATCCACATCATGCTCTAACAGTGGAGACTCAGGTGGGGAGTCGTCCCCCTCATGTGAGCCTCCTGTGTGCCGTGATTCAGCTTCAGTCTGGATGCCTGCTGGCTACCAGCTATATTTACAGTTAAGCCTCATCATTTTTCAGCCCGTGACAGACAAATTAGGTCACACTCATCCCCTCCTCTGGCCCTCCCTGTTTACCCCTGCCCTAACAAAACAAACCCAACAACTCCTTCATCTCCCCTCTGTTGTCCCAATTTTTTTTTTTTTTTGCTAATTTTTGAGCATTTTTGCAGTTAACATCTTTCAAACTGTATGCAGGGTAAGGCTCAAATTAGGTGCAAAATTACTCCTCCAAATTATATTGATATTGCATCTTTTTTTAATTGTTATTATTTATTTTATTTTTGTGTGTGTGTATGTGTGTGTGTGTTTGGCAATTGTACTGTAGGCAATTCTGTAAGTCATGTTTTAGGCGAAAAAGCATCAGCAAAAATGTTTCAAATGTAAAAATAGAATTATTAACTGCTTCTGTGTTTGTTTTTTGTTTATTGTTTATTGGCGAGGATCCCCATTAACTGACGCCAAGACATCAGCTTGTCTTCCCAGGGTCTATTATCAGTTTATACTGATAATTTTTAAAAAATCAGCCACCCGCACCAAGTGTGAGTGTGTACGCGCATACAGGAGCATGACTTTTGTGTGTTTGTGTGTGTGTGCGTGTGTGTGATTTTGCATGTCTTTTGAAAGAGACCACACTTCTGCACGAAGCAGTGCAGTATCAAATGACATTGCGGTACACTAAATTTGAAAGCCCTGCCAGTGGATTTTTGCCTTTAATAACAATAATCTGATTGTAATTGTAGTTTGGAGCTGTCTTGAACAATAGTAGGCCTAATAATGAAATGTGAAATGTCTCCAAATAATGAAATACATCTGGGCTGTAAAGACTTGTGCTTTGTTGGTCAAAAATTCTTTATAGGCAGAGAGAGGGAGAATTACCTTTTTTGGGAGGATAACTCTCTGTTCTATAAAACTTACAATTTTCCCTTTAGAAACAGAAACTAGACCCCTGCAAAATTCTTGTAATTGCAGGCTCATTGCATAAGCGCTTCCTGGACCCGAGCTTTTGTTGTTGGCAATATCTGAACAGTGTCTGTTCACTCCTTGTTCAGAACGAAAATCACTGTTTCAGTCATTTTCAGAGTTTGTAAAGGCCATTATCCAGGGGTGCAGGAGAAATGTGTTTACAGCATTATATGGGCAAATAAGGGAATTTAAAAAGCACAATGTAGTTTCTTTGTGTTCTGGTTTCTGCAGCTTTTTTTAAAGATCAGCTTTGTGTACTGTAAACAGACGTGCACCTTGCTAGCTCAAAGAAAAAAGAAAGAAGAAAACAGAAAAAAATGAAACTCGCGAGGCCACCCTGTTTTATTAGAAAGAGATGAGGATTGATTGCTCTTCTGTGTGGACAAGGGGTGTGCAATCTCATCTGAAAAGGGTTGACGTAGGTGCAGGTTTTTATTACAGCCCAACATTATTACGCCTAGTTGTGCTTGTTAAGGTCTCGGTTAAACACCCTGATTAGTTAACTGGTTGAGTCAGGTGTTATATAGCGCTGGGCGAAAACCTGAACCCTCCCTGACCCTTTGCAGGTGAGGTTGGACACTCCTAGCATGGACTACGAAGAGTACAGGATTGCAGTGGTTGCCAGTCGCTGCTGCGTTGGTTCCGCCAGTAAACTCTCTAACTCTCCATGGTAAGTGTTCTACGCCACCAAACGTGGAGTTGGAATTTGCTCTAAATCATTTGCACTCCACTGGAGGGGAAAAAAAGCATTGATTAGTTGGGAAAAATATTTACTGTGTTGAAGAACATTTAACTTAATTTAATTGTAGTTAAAATGGTGGATGATCAACACGTGATCTTGGGGAGATGAATCAGGATCCTAGCCTACCACATATCTGCAACTACACTCCATGGTCATTGAGAATGATGGCATTAACATTCACCAATGAGCCTGGAGAGATTTAGGCATTTGACAAATGAATTCAGAGATCATGGCCATTTAAATGAAGTTGGCCTCAGTCCAAATAAACACCCCCCCACCCTCCACCCCCACTCCCCCTTTCTGTTAGATCAGGCCTGCCTAATCCTGTTCCTGGAGGTCTAACCTCTTGCAGCTTTTCTCTTTACGTCTAATTTAGCATACCTGACATTAATTTGAATGTAGTCTGTATGTCTAGTGTTGGTATGAAAACCTATAGGATTTTAGATCTTCTGGAGCAGGACAGGGCAGCCGTATGCAAGATGTTAGAACATTGCTGTGAGCATCTGTTTTCATAGCAGGCAGAAAACCATGAGTGAGGTCAGTAAATTAAAAGTCCAGGTCTCAGACGCCAATCTCGACAAGTAATATTTTTCTTTGTCCTCGACGGGCAGTCGGCCAGAAACACCTTTCCCTTTTTCACACTGATTTCATCCCCAGAACAGAGCCACACTGTGGTGATATACATCCCTTTGAATATGTATATCAGTTCTGTCCTCCACACATTTGGTTTGGGACTCTGTGTGTGGCTGACATTTGATAAGATTTGCATTAATCCTGATTTATAGTCCTGATTATTTCACAAAAGCCTATCGCTAAAGCCTGCGCCTGAGGCTGCCCTCTACCCTTTAAGCTCCGTTCATCCGTGACTCACTGGCTCTCTCTCTGAGAAAAACACCGCTACTGCTTCCCGCGCACGCTAACCCGCTAGCTGCCACAGGTGTACGCAAAATCAACAGCCGCTCCCGGCAAGCGTAGCGCTCTTACCGCTAGCGGTTATCGGAAACGCCGCCCAGGGCACTCAGGGGGATAAAAAGACTATTAAATGGCATAAGGCGTCAGAAGTGAACCCAGAGGCAAACTCTCTTCTGGAAAATAGTAAATAAATTATCCAAAAGCCACAGGCATGTTGTAGAATGTCATGCTCTTCCTCAATCGAAGTATATTCCCACATATACCGCACAGGAAACAACCAAGCCATCAAGCTTGCTTTAGCTACCCAAAAGTAGATACTGTGGGAATAGTTATTTGTGTGTGTTTGTATCTCAGCATAAATAACCATGTAAAGTTCCGGTGTAGCTGAAGGTCAGTAGTGTAGGTGACACGGAAAGGTCAGGTGGGTTCTGAAGAGGTTCAGCTTCATGAAGAGAGTCAAAAATGCTGCCTCTGAAATGACCTCCTCTCAGTTAAACTTATTCTCTTCTATTCTGAGCCTTCATGGTTTACAAGGCAAAGCAATACATTTCAAAGGACAGCAGCTTTCAAAAAGACAAACGGAGGTGAAAGTTCCCTCAGATAATATCGCGCTCGCTTCTTTTAAATCACATTATTTATTCACACCGCATGGGCTGCTGTCAAGGTGAAGCGCCGCTGCGTACATTAGTATACATGGCCCAATTAAGCAGACACAGTTTATCTGCAGACGCAGTTCCAGGGGTCCAAATGTCACTACCCGCTTGGTGACTGAATTTGTTAAATCCACATTCACAACATAAAAAGCCTAATCTTAGGCTGCAAGACAAAAGTATTTGGACACCTTGAAGACTGAGGCAGTTTTTCACAGTTTTCATGACTGGACCCGTATGCTCAAGAGAAGGATAGCATTACCGCACTAAACTCACTAAAGCTTTTCTGGCTGGAATGGAAGCGAATTCCCACAGGAGTGTTCAACCATCTTGTGGACAGCTTTCCAAGAAAAGGGCAGGCTGTTATAGCAGCAAAGAGGAGACCAGATCCATATTAATGCTCCGTGTTTTGGAAGGAGATGTTGGATTCCACATACTCTTGGCCTCGTGGTGTATCTGATTAGTACTTAAGATGTGCACGGTGGATTCCAGATGCACACTTATCGTTATACACTCTGACCAGCTACATCAGTAAAGCATCTGCCTGACATTATGTAGGGCCCCTTGTGCCACTGAAACAGCTCTATCAAACTTGACGTCAACTTGAATTCCCAGACCCAGGTCTTCCCAGCAGAATGTTTCCCAGAACATCACACTCCCGCCTCCAGCTGGTTATCTTCACTATCGCCTGGTGCCATCTCTTTCTCAGGTAAATGGTGTCCATATAACCGGCCAATGGGTATGATGTGAAATAAAATGGGACTCGGTGGAGCAGCCGGCCTTCTTTAACTGCTCCATGATCCAGTTTCAACACTCAGGTGCCCTATTCTAGGTTCTTCTGTCGATGAACCTGGGTTAGAATGGACAGTCCTACTGGTCAGCAGCTAATAAGCGCAATCGTAAGCATGGTGCGATGCACTGTTTTTTGTGACACATTCCTCCAGTAAGCCTCATTAAAATTCTCTGTGACTTATACCACAGTAGCCCTTCTGTCAGTTTGCACCAGATTTAATAGCCTTTGCTGCCTTTGTGCATCGATGAGCCTCGGACACCAGATACCCTGTCCCTGGGCCATGGTTTGATTCTCCTTGTATCAGTATTGGTAGGTGCTCACCACTGCTGCCTCAGAGGACCCCAGAAGCTGCTCAGGCGATACCGTGACCCACTCATCTGGCCATAATGATTTGGCCCTTGACATAAACATACAGATCCCATTTTTCCCACATCCAACACATCCTCTACAAGAACCAACTGTTTGTTTACCATCTAAGATCAGTCTGCAGACGCTGATGTTCGCCGTTGTTGCCAGATAACAATGTTTGCTTCATCTCTTAGTGGGTTTTAATGTTTTGGTTCATCGGTCCACACGTTGCACTGTGCAATTATTAAAACATTATTTCATGCATTTGCGGTTGGAGATTTTTTTTTTTTTTTTTAGAAATTTGCTTACATGCGCAACTCAATTGAGAGGCGAAAGAAGGTGGGACAAAACCTGCCGGAATGTTTGGGTAGATGGTCGAGCAGACGTGCTGGGCAGAGACGAGTGCGCTAAGCTTTCTAACGCACATTCTAAGGTTAAATCTATGGAATTCCTAAATCTATGGAATTTGCAACAAATGCTCGGCAAAGGTGCCTATCTTTATAACTGCAACAGTGCCCCATTCATGAAGGCCCAAGCAGAATGGTTTCTTGAGTCCTGACCCCAGCCCCAACAAACACATTCGGGATCATTTGGAGGCAGTCCTAACTGCCCAAAATCAGTGCCCAGACGCACTAATGTGCTTAAAACCTATAAAGCAAATTCTTGTTGCTGTGTTCCTACATCTCATGGAAAGCCTCCCCAGAAGGGTGGCAGCTATTATCGGTGTAAAATGGGACCAACTCCTGCATTAATCAAAAAAACCACACTTTAAGCTGGATGTTTGCATTTGCCAGAAGCCTCGGAAGGCAGGAAATTAAATTTACCATCCCTAGAGCAACCGGTAACATCAGTTTGCTCATTATCAAGGTGTATGATGTAATGATGTGGTAACAACCCAGGGGCCTATGTGCCCTAGTCTTATATTCACCTAATATGTCACAGAAAGGAAACTTGTTAAAGGGTTTGCTCTCAGGGCCTTGTGTTCCCCAATCTTATACTCCGTTAATATGCCACAAAAGAAGGGAACTTATCAAAGGGTTCAATGTTCTCAGGGATCTATGTTCCCTAGTATTACATTCTCATTATATCTCACCATAAGGGAATTTGTCAAAGGGTTCTATGTTCTCAGGGCCCCGTGTTCCCCAGTCTTATACTCTGTAAATATGCCACAAAATAAGGGAATTTACTAAAGGGTTGTAAGTTCTCAGGACCCTATATTTCCACGTCTTATGGTTTCTCAATATGTCACTAAAAGGAAACGTCTGGAAGGGGTCTGTGTTTCCAGGGCCCCACATTCCCCCACACAGGACCCTGGGAAGATAGAGATGGCCTCACACGGTGCACAGTGGACCTGAAAGTAGTAGTTGGGCGTAAGTGAAATACACTGCCAGGCCATAAAAAAAGTTTCACGCTCCAATAATTTGTTGGGCCGCCTCTAGTTTTGATTATGGCATACATTTGTCATGGCAATATTTTGTCATCTTAATGCAGAGTGACAACATTTATTTCCTTCCACAGTTGTGTTAATTTTTGGCCAAGATCTTGTATTGACGACTTGAGGGTGGAACTACTCTATAAAGTCTTCTCCGGCAGATTATAATGACTTCCAATGGGGTTAATAATGCATGGGACAGTTCTTAAGTTGTTTTCATTGTCTGATGCAGGCCAATAAATTACCCCTTCTGCAACATAGGAATATCTTTTCCACAACCACGGGATGTGTCTTTATGTTTCAGAAACAAGAAGCTACATATTGTATCAGCTAGGGTTAAAAAAAAAAAAAAAAAGAATGATTACCTGTTGAAACATATTAATCACTGCAATAATGAGACAAACAGAGGCTCACAAGTATGTACTAGATTATCAGCTTTCAAACAATTAAACAATTCTTGACTGGGGAAGTTCCATTCAACCTGCAGTATTACACAAAGTGCCCTATTTTGTATTTTTTGTAATTTATCTACTTGTAAACCGCCTTTCCCAGCATTCCCCCAAATTATACTACAATAATCAAACCTACTTTGAATAATTGATTTATAAAATATCACTGCAGTTTGTTGCATAGCATATGGTCTAATTCTTTTCATCAAGTAAATATCTTTCATTACACCCTTACTAATATAATCAATATGTTTTCCCCAATCTAAGTATTGATCAATAACGACTCCCAAATATTACAATGCATAACACGATTAAGTGGATTATTTTGAATACAAACATGTGGAATCACAACAGCCTAAGTTTTCTCCGTGTTCCAATTAGGAGTAATTCACATTTTCAAAATTCAAAGCCAGTTTGTTCCATTTTAACCAAATATCTATGAGTGACAAATCTACATTCAGTGATTCAACTAGGGTTTGAGTATTTGCGCTAGTGTAATAGAGACAAGTGTCATCAGAATACAGAGATGTCTTACATGTTCTTAAGCACAATGGTGAATCATTTATATATATATATAAAACGAATAACAGCGGGCCGAGATTTGACCCCTGTGGTATTCCACATTGCATTGTCTTTGAGCTCGACTGAACTCCATTTACACAAGTAAATTGCATGCAATTACTTAGGTAGCTGCAACCATTGTACAGACAGGCTGTTCAAACCAACATTCTGGAGCTTATCCAAAAGAATCGTGTGATCAACCGTATTAAAGGCTTTTTTTTTTAAGTCAAGGGTTACAACTCCAACAAACTTTCCTTTATCTAAGCTATCAAGCCAGTCTTCCGTGACATTCAAAATGATGTTAGTGTGTAGTGTTTTGGTCTGAATCCTGACTGATCACGACTTAACATTCCATTCTGATCACGGTAAGTGTACAACTGATCAAACACTAATTTTTCAACAATTTTTGCCACAACTGAAAGAATTGATATTGGCCTATAATTGTTTGTATTGGTTTTATTACCTGATTTATACACTGGAATAACACAAGATCTTTTTTTCATTGCAAGGGGACAATACCCTGTTCAAGAGATAGATTTACAATATATGCTAATGGTGTCAATATGTGACTGACAACATTTTTCCAAAATATGACGGGTATGTTATCTGGGCCATATACCTTTTTTTTCTTTTAAGTTATTAACAACATTTAAGCCTTGTTCAGTGATGTTCAGTAACTACATCAGAGTGAAAGCTATTCGTATCCATATGAGGATGGGGTTCACTTTGGCTATGACCATAAGAGGACGCAATAATATTCTGTACCGTGAGGCCAATATTCATAAAGTGATGATTGAAACAATCAGCAATCTTTGTTCGATCAGTAATAACATTATTATCACTTTCAACACATGGAATTTTTACAGAAGTACGTTTTTCTGGCATCAGGCATTTCAATGACTTGCACATTTCTCCAGATGGACCATTACTTTCATAAACACTATGAGTAGCATAGTTTTTCTTTGCTAATCGAATGCATGCAGTTACCTTATTTCGCAATGTTTTATAACACTGCCAATCATCAGAGGCACCAGATTGTTTTGCCTTTTTCTTTTGTTTATTTCTTTGTCTTATCAATGACAAAATATCAGTATTTATCCATGGTGACACCTTTTTCTTAATGCGCCTCTTTCCTACAGGAGCATTTTTATCAAGTATATGTAACATTTTTTTTTCTAAATAACCATACGCCTCCATTACACTGTGAAGTTTATGTATTTCTTCCCATGATACAGTGGCCAAGTCTTCCTTTAGTTTCACAAAATCCACTTTCCTTCTCCCTACCTTACATCTATGTTCATTTTCTTTATACTCTTTACCTTTCCCAACAGCAGAGTACACCAAAAAATGATCACACAAGTGATATTTCAATAACATTTGCATGTCCAATTCTTTGTCGTTCATTAGTCCAAATCAAACCAATCACTCATGCGGTATCTTCTGTAGCTCCAGTAGGGGAAATGATAAGCTGATCAAATTTAAACCTTTCCATTATTTCACACAAACACTTTGTATGAGGAACTCTGTCTCTCTTACTAACCTCACATTTCATGTCACCAAGAATGACGCATTCACAGTTTGTTGCATCAATTGTCTCTAATAACATTTCAAAAGATTGGCAAACTACAAGATTGGAATTTGGCAGCCTATACCAAGTGACAATAATCATAGGACAACAGTATGGGTGGTTGACCTCGATAACAATAGTTTCAAGGCTATCAATCAATAGATCAGTTCGAACAGTATATTGTATGACTTCTCTCACATAAATAATCACACCTCTTGTACTTATTGAAATCAAAATGGCAATTAAAAAAAGCGTTAATAATTGCTCTATATGGAATGCTTAGGTATTAGGTCTTGATCATTCAGTAGGCAAAATTAATTGAGAGCTAATCAGTTGACCTCAACCCAGAATGCACCGAGTGTAATCATGCTTTATAAGGTGAGGTTACTGAAGGGCACCGACAGCACGCTGCTGAAAATGATGCAATGCAAGCATCATCTGTAGGGGGAGTTGGAGTTGAAGAGGTTAAAGACTGAGAAGTAGTCAAATAGAAGTAATTCACATTAATGTCAGCTGTGCGTGCAAGTTTGCCAAAGGGCATCAGAGCAGCCACACTGCGGTTAAACAATACAGGATCACAGCTCCCACACAGATGGCAGGAACCATGTTATCGTTCATAATACATTCCATTTGAGGCAAGATCCTGATACTAGTCTGGGAAGAGATGCCTCCCGGCATTTGACCCACCTGCTAGTTTATTTCACGGCAGCAGCTCCAAAAACGATAAAGAAAAAAGTAGAGAAGAAAGCTCTGCTTGATCTCTTTGTAAATCAGATCATATATTCTGTTCGACGTGCTGCTTCCCCCGCATTGCTTATCTCAAAATATTGCGACCTTCCGAGCCAGTCGAGCAGAGATGTGATTTGTCCTTGCGCAGGGTGCACATCTGAAGATGGACATGGCTGGATGGTGAGTTTGGACCATTTTTTTTCACTCATCATGGATCGATTACAATATCCGGGAAGAACCAAATCAGGCAAAAAAAACCTGTGCTTCCAGTTATATATGAAAATATCCGAATGAATATGCACATAAACAATGAGGTCTTACATAACATGTATGCCACTGAAGTTTTGGCTACATGTTTGGGCATATGAGCCCTTCTGCGGATTGAGACGAGTGGCTGTATTTAGCTTGCATGTGTCCTCTGAAGACATCAGTATGCACACCTCAGTGCTCCTACCCTATCGCGTGTGTCGGCATTTAGATATGTACATGTAGGCTTGCAGTTTGCAAGTAGTCCTCCAAAGTTACCAGCACAGATTTTAGGGTGAATGTACAGAACACCGTACATTCATACATGTTCGAGAATAATATTGACTTGCCTGGTTATCGTCAGGCTCCTCATTAAGCTTTTGCATCTCTCAGCCAGAATGAAAGCACATGGCTGTGCCCCTTTGACTCATTAGTCCAGGAGGTTAATTTTCAGGCACTTCCACAGAAAAGCTCGCTATCTTTTGAAGGGCACACAGAGATATTGAGGGTTTGTGGTGGGAGAGGGACATCGTGTAGTCCAAAAGTCTTTTGTCGACCCTGTGAGACAGTAGCAAAGGTGTTAGTCAGCAGTTAGCCATGCTGGCTGCAGAGGAAGTACAGTAGCATCGTTATAAAAGGCGTCCTCAGTCCCTCAAGAGTACGTCAGAGGATGGACTGAGCGCTAATTACCGTTAAACGGCTGGGCCGCAGCCAGGCATTAACGCTGGGGGAGGGAGTGGGGGTGGTGGTCTCGACTGGGGCATGACTCTCTATTTCTCCCCCTCTCCTTCCTCTCCCCATCCCTCCCATTTGCTTATTTACGGCCTCGTTTCATTTACAAGCATCCGCAGTGCTGGCTGTGCCAAGTGTTCCTTTATGGGCGTATCGCCTCCGCTCTGCCAACTCGGTGCCAACGCAGAGCTTGTGCGGTGTCGTCACGACATCAGCTGCCAGTTCCCATCAAGCTCTCTCCACACCAACACACGCCCAGACACAACCTAGAACAGTCACTAACTCAGGTATTTAAAACTGTAGCTTGATTGCACGCCCGCAAGGGCCATGCTGATATGCTGGTGGAACAGAGTAGCAGAACGGGGTGACGGGAGGAGATGGGGGGACCCCAAAAGTGGGATGAGAGGGGGCGATGCTGCTCAGTAACAGTTTGGGGGCACTATCTGAGAAGCTCGGCTTCCTGTAGAAGCGCTTCATCCCCTCGTTGTTTGTCATGGCAACCTCCCAGAATTTAAACAGATGGACAGCCACCCGCCTGACTCCCAATTATCTATGACGAAGAGGAAAGAAGGAGAAAGCGTCTTTTTCTCACTCTTGAGTTCTCCGCACCCGTTTCTGAGGACATGCTAATTGAGAGAGAGCAGGAGAGACAGGATGAGATGGATTATCATGTTATTTGTCATTAGTTCCACTGGTTATCGCCGTACACGTTTTTGTAATTTAAGCGTGCAGAGTACACGCTATGCTAATAAAACTAATTGAATTGAACTGAATCGCTGATGGAGAGAGAGGGAAAGTCGTAGAGGTTTCAGATCAATCTGGTCCCTCTGTCGTTCTGCACTGTCATCTATCATCAAATTCGTGGGGGAGGAAACACGGGGGGAGAGGTGCCGAACGGCGCTCGCCGGAAAGGCGAAAACATTTCCATGACAAAGAAGGAGAGAGGGGAGGACGGTGACAGCCCGGCGGCTGTGTCTGTTTACCGCCGACACGGAAACAACACGCTTTTGGCAGCCAGTCACTCATATTCTCATTAGCACATCAGAGGGGCCGCGATGCCACTCACTCCACTGGGCAAACAGCGTCGGCGGGGAGGGAGCCGCTCGGTTTTAGGCAGAAATGTGATGGATGTGAGGGAGCATTTCATAAGGGAGGGAAGTGAGCTTGTCCGGCTACACTGCTGCTCTAGTACATGAATCAGTCTCATGTGTAGATGAGAGCTGGGTAAGCGCCAGCTGTGGTTGAGGGCTTATATAACCCTTAGGTGTGGTTGAGTGCATGAATAAGTCCAAGGTGTGGTTGAGTTTATTGACAAGCCCCAGATGCGGCCAAGTTCATATACAAGTCCCAGATGTGGTGGACTTCATGGATGTATCTGAATACTCAATGGTTTCAATAAGTTCCAGGTATGGCCGACTGAACTGAAAGCACACTTTCTCTGTTATTGATTAGGAGAAAGAAGGTGTCAGTCATTAACAATGGCATCTCCACATTGTCCCCCAGCAACCCTAGCAGGTCAGTTCCTTAAAATGTGTGCGACATGCTTTTGTTATTATTACCTCAGTGTACAAACCTGACTTGGGATGACTGGTCATCTATGTTTTAGGCAGACCATGTACCTGTCCTTGCTCCTGAAACAACTAGTAACTGCAATAAAGAAAGAGCTACCATTATTTAGTGAGTGATTTAAAAAATTGAATCTGAATGATGATTGAAAAACTCAAGACAGGATATTATTTCTTGAATTCTTTGCATATTTTCCTTTATTGTTGAAATACTGTATACTTTAGAACATTGCAGTTCTGCTCAGGATAATCACTGCACCCAGTATATGTTTACTGCTTGGATTATTGTGCTATAGCTTAAAATTCCAGTCAAATATTTCTCTTCATTTCTGGCTAAAGGGTTAAGTCAGAGGTGGGTAATGAGGACTGTATCTACCCCTGGTTTTCACACCAACTTCTGGCCTTTGATTAGTTAATTATTTTAATTGAGCTAGTCATTCACAAAATCGGACATTTCTGCTGCATTTATTTAAATCGTCATGAATAACCACGAAAGACTGTTCTTCTCTTCCTAAATGAAACATTTTTCTTTGATCTAACCAATGAGCAAATCTGTGTTTGTGTATATGATCAATTAGCTCAATTAGTCAGGGTAATTGGTAGAATTAAAAACCTGCATACACACCGGCTCTTCAGGACCATAATTGCCCATCCCTGGGTTAAGTATTGATAAGAAAAAGCCCACTTTCTCCCTCTAATATAGTCAAGCTTTTCCCCGGAGCCACAAAGGGAAGTGAATCGATAAAATGTTGTTTATGAAAAGAGGTTCATCAGACGATTTAGCACGTTTCTCGCCGCGTGATGCGCGGAGTGATAAAGCAGACTGTTGATGGCAGTCTGGACGACTGTAAAGACCTGGCCTCCTTTATCACAGGTCTGAAATACAGCATTTATCGACGTTCCCGATCCACAGAGCACGAGGCAGTGCATCAGGCCTCAACCCTCTGTACATCAGGTAAGCAGTATCCATGGGGACCAGCACTTGCTGCATATCCTTTAAATTCATTTGCAAGCTCGCCCTCTGAACTCTTCTGTCGCTCCACTGATCTGATAGTCACCTGGGGGATTCTGTAAAGTGGATTGGACAACTGCGTTCTCTTATTTTACCCTAGATTAAGCTGCCAGAATTAATTATCCTGAGAAAATGGTCTTGAAAAGAAATAAAGAGAATACAGTGACTACTGGAAACTACATCTTGAAATGACTAAAACCACTACTGCAATTATTATTAATAATAATAATAATAACTAGAAGGGCACTCGGTCGAGTGCATACCTCTGCCACACCATATGGCAGTATTATTGGGTCTGGATCCACAAGAATATTATCCAGACCACCAACAACTATTATCAGTTCTACATTAGTGTAGATTCTATTTAATGCTGGAATTTTATGAAAATCTGTTAATGAAATAAGAGACAATCATTTTATTCAGGTATATTTTTACTTCTTGCGGATGTAGAATCCATAATATGTTCCGGATAACTTCCAAAATTTATTCATACATCCATGATCCAAATTTTGTGCCAATCCATTAATAACTTTTTGAGTTATCCTGTTAACAGACAGACAAACATACAAACACAGGTGAAAAAACATAACCTCCTTGGCATAGGTAATAATAATAATAATAATAATAATAATAATAATAACAAGTGGTGCCAGGCACAACAAACCCCGCCCCTCGCACATACTTTCACCTGCTTGTATGAAATTCAATAGGGATCTATTCTGGGTCAGTGGCAATCCCTATACTGAATTTGGGGTGAATCTGGCAATTAGTTTTGCCGCTAGAGTGTTAACAAACAAACACACAAACCCACAAACAAACCGAACCAAAAACAACACCCCTTCCCTCCCCCTTCGGGTGGGGCGGGGTAATAATAATAATAATAATAATGGTTTCATTATTTCAAATGATGATGATAAAGTGCCTCAGTGCTGAAGACTCCCTCTGTATATGATTGTTACGACACTGTGCCGCTAGTGGTGTAAACAGGTATTGCATCGCATATGCGCAATTTGTTCATTTGTCATGGATATACACCTGGACATATGGACAGACACGGCGATCGTAATACCCCCTCAGAAATTGTTTTCTGAGGAGGTGAAAATCATTAAATTGACAATTTGCTGTGCGACAAGAGTTGAAAGGAGAAGGGGAGAGACAGACCACAGATAAAGGAATGCACCCGCTCACCCATGGAAAAGCAGAGGACAGTCAGCCGAAGAGAAAGATTGTTAAATAATGACAGACATGCTGTTCTCACAGTACAGGGCCTGGATAGGCTCTGTACTGCAGCAGGGCCAGGTGTGAGGACGTGTGCCCATAAAAACTCAGCAATTGTGTGAAAAATGCATGACTAAACATGACAAAGTCATGAAGATAAATTGTAATTGGCAATCGCACCTTTACAGTACGCGTTTTTGCCAATTATACTCACTCAGTGAACCCCTGTTATGACTCCTCTGAAGTCGTCATCTGTGAGCCAACTACTGGTTCTAAAACCACCCAAAATATAATAGGAAAGACTAGTTGGCAATCTGAAAGGCTGGCCCTTTCTCGCTGATGAACTACCTCACTCAGTGGGCTTCTTTTTTGGAAGAGGCACTGCAACTATGATCCAAGGAACTCCAGCCAATTGGAACCCACCCTGCCTCTAAATCAGGTTCATTGGCTTTGCAGTATTCTCCTGCTGCTAACGCCCAATCATTGTCAACAGTCAACTACAGGCACAGGTGAGGCAAAGGTTCAACCAGTGGATGAATTCACGTCCTGCTGGTGGTGAGAACCACTACCCTCCCGAACCAATAATGTGTTGTTTCTGCTTTAATGTCGTTTTTACTGACGAAATGTAGCATGATAACAGTTTGAATGTTTAGTTTAACAGCAATCTCTGTGCTGCGATGGCAACTATGTTCTCCTTAAATACATTCTCGATGCTTGCTATCAATGTATGCACATGTCTTCATAAAAAAGCATGTTGGCTGATTATCCTTTATGCAAGCACGTAGGCTCATGGGCCTTTATTTCAACAGACCAGTAGTCACTGCTGAACTCTTGTGACGAAGGTCCACAAATTTACAAAAATCTAGAGGTTCAACACACCTGTCACTGACACAAAGAATTGTTGGGTTGAGGTCAAAACAGCTGAACTCGTCTCATTTTTGTCCAAAGACCAAATGTGTTCATTTTTCTGGAGTGAAATAGTTAATTAATATTTTTTACATTAAATTTACGTATAATTGACCTTAAGGTCTGTTTCACCTTTACTGGAGTCTACTGTAGTGGCACAATGGAAAACATCTCTCCATGAGACCAGGAAATAAGTGCTCGAAAATGAAGCTCGATAAATGGTGGCTTGGTTAGAAACTCATACTGTCCTTGCCAATAAAGCCAAGCCTACTATATACTTGACGTACTGCCTGCATCAAATGACCCTCTTGATATTTTCCTCACATATGCATTCCTTCTGAGGCTGAACGCTGACAAACACACCGAGAAAGTGTTCCCCAATGAAGGTGCTGTCTGTTGCAGTGTGAGGTGTGGAAATAAAAACCGTACTAACCCCCCTCCTTCCCTAATCTGAGCGGCAGTTTATGAAAGCGGATTTTCCAAATGGCCGCTGACAGGGCAGGGAGTCGCATCAGAGAAACGAGCCCGGAGGAAGTAGAAATCACAGTCATGGGGAAACGGCAGAAGCACCTGAACATATACCATCCCAGACTCACTGACTGAACGAGACAAGGCACTTTATAACCAGCACAATATGGCACCCTGCTTTCGGGTGGGTAAGGAATCATCTGTGCGTCTCATCTTTGAGTGTGAACAAGAGAAATAGAGATTAATCTGTTCATCTATTTAGCTTGCATATGCTTTGAGAAACAGGCAAATAAAAATGGCCATTCAGTTGGAAGAAAAGATCAATGCAACAACAATGTGCAGCAGTTATAACTCTGAAAAAATAATATTTGCTGGGGTTTTTTGGACAACAAAAAAAACAACAACAACAACAACAATAATTATAATAATAAAAATAATAGCTTAAATCAAATTTATGCTGGTAGTTTACGTCAGATTTATGTCATTAGACTAACCTCCTTTCCAAAGTGGCTATCATAGCTCTTATTGAGGTGCACCGGAGTGTATTCATCATTTACGTAATTACAGTTGTGCTCAAAAGTTTGCATACCCTAGCTGAATTTGTGAAATGTGGCCATTTATTTTGAAAGTATGACTCATCGTGTAAAAAACTTGTCTTTTTGTTTAAGATAGTGATCATGTGAAGTCATTTAACATCGCATAGGTGTTTGGCTCCTTTTTAAATCATAATGATAACTGAAATCACCCAATCATCCCTGATCATAAGTTTACATACCCTTGAATGTTTGGCCTTGTTATATAGACACAAGGGTCTCTAATTTCTTGGCGCAGCGCAGGGTGGCACAGCATGGCGTAGCGTGGCGCAGCCCACGCAGTGGTAATTTCATCTGGTGCAGCCCGCGCAATGGTAATTTCGTGCGGTGCAACACCGTGCGCAGCCACTTTGGCAATTTGGTAGACGGACGTGCGTCGAGATGGGTGTGGCGGCATAGTAGGGGGAGGTGTCACATATTCATCAAGACGCAGTGACAATTTTGTAGCAAAAGTCTCCGCTGAAGTTGCGCAGAAAGCTCGCCAGCTCCAACCTGGTTTACTTTCTGTGGAGTGGTAATTTGGCTGACCCCGGTGCACAGTGCGCACACGTCACCGAAACCTGACAGGCAGGTTTCCAGAATGTCAGGCACATTTCAATGCAATAAATAATTACAGCAAACACTATTTAATGTAACTATCTGAATCAGCACATAAATTATAGTATCTATATCGACTGTCCTGATGTCAGATCAAAGAGAGAGAGAGAGAGAGAGAGATGTGTACATGTGGGTGCGTGAGTCCGTGTGTAGGCTATGTGGGTATGTGCCCTTCAGCTGCCTTCACACTGGACGCGAAACTAATATTTCGCACGACTGATTACATTCAAAGTCAATGCAAAGACGCAAATACACGCATGTATTCGCGTTTTTGCATTGACTTTGAATGTAATCTGTCGTGCAAAAAAAATTTGTTTCAAGGTCCAGTGTGCAAGCGGCTTAATACTATTATTGTCACTTAGGTTTTTATCGTTTTTAGTGGGGAAAGGAATACAGCCTGATTGCTATGATCTCATACTGAGTTAAGATCACATATTGAAAATAAATGTGTAACGTATCTTGCATTGTTGTCCATGCATGTTAATCCCAAAATTTTAAGCAGCAACAGGGTGTAATAATAGGAACACGCTATCCATCTTTTCTCTTCCCAATGATGCAGGCAGAAGAAATAAATGAGCAACCGTCGTATTTCATTCCAACTTCATAAGTTTGAATGATCTGACGTAGTTTCGTTTTGAAATTCCATTCAAGTTCGCTATTGGTAATAATTCGCGAATGCCCTAGCTAGCCAGCTAACTCATATTCGTAATGCTTAATATAGACGTAAGCGGTGCAGAAAACATGCCTGAAGCAGCAAAGTAAAATGCAACATTAACGCATCATGCAGATATAGGACAGAGGCTTCTTTATTCCAACACATTAAAGGTGAGGAGAGGAGCTCATTTGATTGGTGAAGATTTGACTCGGCTGTGTTATACCCCAAACACGTCTTCTCTCCTCCCTCTTTGCCACTTGCGCCGGCAGGACCGAGGCGGGACAGAGGAGTACTAGCGCCAGGCTGTACCGGGCAAAAAATTGCAACATACGCCTGGACACACCCCGTTGGCGCGGCGCTCCCCCCATTCGCCGTGCCTGCGCCGCGCCTGCACCTGGTCTACGAATTTAGAGCGCAAGGTGACACACTCCGGTTCAAATGGCTAGTAAGCATTGATTTTCCACACCTTTTTAAATTTTAACTAGTGTCTGTGTATAGTCATTGAGTTTGTTAGTTCACAAGTGGATGCACTGATCTGGTTAGACACTGAGCCATGAGGAGCGGAAAAGAACTGTCTAAGGACCTTCGTAATAAGGAAGTGCAACTTCTTAAAGAAGGGAAATGATATAAAAAGATATCCAAAGACTTGGAAATGCCAGTCAGTACTGTTCAGTCTGTTATTCAGAGGTGAAAAATTAGGGGATTTGTTGATACCAAGCCAAGGTCAGGTAGGCCAAGAAAGATTTAAGCCCAAACTGCCTGGAGAGTTGTTTGAGACACAAAATAAAATCCACAAGCTACCTCAAGAGAAAAACAGGATGCTCTGGAAAAAGATGGTGCGGTTGTTTCAAGGAGCACAATAAGGAGGTACTTATCACCAATGGTTGAGTTGCTGGAAGGAAGCCATTATTGCTCCAATCACACAAAAAAGCCTGCCTAGAATATGCCAGACAACACCTTGACACACTTCACAACTTCTGGAATACTGTCATTTGGAGTGACGTTTGTTTTAGTGAGTTGCAATGCCACAATGAATTCTTCGAAGCCAGAGGCAAAAATGCTTTTTGGCAAAAGTTTATTTTGTGAGGTAACTTTGAGGGCAGAAGTCCCAGATCTATGTGTTAGTCAGTCAGAGTGCAGTCCCAGGTCTAGAGTTGGCGGATGTGCACCAGGTGCTGAGCATACTATTGAAGGAAAGACACATGGCGAGGCTTTAATCTCTTCCATGGAGGACATTCACACCCATCGGCAATTTAGTCTCTCAAATCAGTCTGACATGAATGTCTTTGGGCAACGGGAAGAAATTGTGTGAAGTACATGCAAACGTCACACAGAAAGGCCCCAGGCTGGATTCAGACCCACAACCTTCCTGCTGTGAGGCAGCAGTGCTACCCACTGTGTCATTCTCTATGTGTGAGCTAGTAAATAATACACACTGCCCGTCTAAAAGAAAAAAAAAAGTTGCCATTCAGATTTAAATAAGCAAATTGAATTGAATCATTATTGCAGTGATGAATATACTTCAGCTGGTAATAATTCTTTTTATCCTGACTGATTCAGTGTGTAACTTCACTTTTCTTAAAAAACCATGTCAGAAGATGTGCAGTATCTCATGGTTGTTGAAAAGATGTTTTTGTATTTCAAGAGTGGCAAATTATTGGCCAGCATCAAGCAAAGAAAACAGCTAAGGAGACTGTTGAAATCACTGGAAGTTAGTCAGGAAATGTCTAATAATAATAGTAATAATAATTGATTTTATTTATAGAGAGCTTTTCACCTGAAAACAAGTCTCAAAGCACTTACAGAAAATTAAAAAAAAATTTAAAAGAGATAAGAAATCAACAGGCTACAAACAGACAGAATCATAACATGAGGAGCAATCAACGGACATTCTAAAAGACCAGGACATCAGGGGTAGGCTTTTTTGAACAGGAATATTTTAAGATTTCTTTTAAAACAGTCTGTGGTCTTGGGGGGCCCTCAGATGGTCAGGGAGGGCGTTCCAAATCCTTGGGGCAGCGGATTGAAATGACCGATCTCCCATTGTAAGGAGCTTTGATCTCGGGGGGTTTGAGGTAATGTTTGGCAGCTGAGCGGAGGGTTCTTTGAGAGATTTGGGGTGAGATGAGGTCCTTCAGGTAGGTGGGGACATTTCCATGAACACACTGGTAGATGAGCAGAGAGATTTTATAATGTATTCGGTGGTGAATGGGAAGCCAGTGGAGGGTGCGGAGGATGGGTGTAATGTGTTCATGTTTTTGCACCCTCATCAGGATCCTGGCAGCGCTGTTTTGTATATACTGGAGCTTTTGGAGGCTCTTGCCAGGGATCTCAATGAGGAGGGCGTTGCAGTAGTTGACTCTGGAGGAGACAAAGGCATGGACAAGCTTTTCTGCGTCTTGGAGGGTGAGGGAGGGGCAGAGCTTGGAATATTACATAGATGGTAGAAGGAGGTTTTGCAGAGTTGTTTAATATGGGATCAAATGTCAGGTGGGTGTTAGACTTAACACCCAGATTAGTGACTGTTTTGGGGGAGGGATGTTGTGGCCAGAGAAGGAAATGCTGGTTATGGATGATGAATGTATCTGGTGGGGAGTACCGACAAGAATGGCTTCAGTTTTAGAGGTATTGAGCTGTATGAAGTTGTGATTCATCCACGCCTTTATCTCCTCCAGGCAGATAGAGAGTGCAGATGGTGATGGTGTGGTTGCAGAGGGGTTGGAACCCGTTTTAATGTAAGGTTGAATGTCGTTGGTATAACAGTGAAAAGAAAGTCCGTGTTTCCTGATGATGTGGCCAAGGGGGAGGATGTAAAGGATGAAAAGGGGTCAGACCGAGCACCGATCCTTGGGGGACCCCACAGGTGATGTTGTGTGTGCAGGGTTTGGCGTTCCCCAGGGCAACAAACTCAGTTCTTCCAGTAAGGTAAGAGTGGAACCATTTTAGGACGGTGCCAAAGAGTCCAAGGGTGTACTGTAGACGATATAAGAGGATGTTGTGGTCAACGGTATCAAATGCAGCGGTCAGGTCGCAGAGGACAAGGAGGGGTGGAGATCCAGCATCTGCTGCCATCAGCAGATTGTTTGTGACTCTGACCAGAGGTGTCTCGACGCTGTGGGCTGTGCGGAAGCCGGATTGGAATTTTTCAAAAAGGTGGTTTGCATGGAGATGGTCATGGAGTTGAGCATCAACTACTTTTTCCATTACTTTGGAAAGAAATGGGAGGTTGGAGATGGGTCAATTGATTAAAATGTGGAAGGGTAGTGTAGAACTGTCAAGAAATGGCTTGTAGAAAAATCATAACTTATCCTGATCGGAGATCGCTAAAATGCTCGGTCAAGTCTCATCATAAAAAACAACAACAACAACAACAACAACAACAGTTGTAGAACTCATGGCTAAGTTTAATTATGAGGGTAAGAGCATTTCCACACATACACAATGCAACAAGAACTTGCAAGAATGGGACTGAATGGTTGCATTGCCTCAAGAAAGCCACTGAATTGGGAAGAACTGACATCAGTTTGTTTGGGAGCATATTGACTGGACTGTGGAGCAATGGAATATGATCCCGTGGTCTGATGGGTTCTGCTTTACCCTGTTCCAGAATGACGGGTGCCTCATGTTAAGATATGAGGCCCATGAAGCGCTGCACCCATCATGCCCACTGTACAAGCCTCTGGAGGCAGTGTTATGATCTCTGGTTGCTTCAGTTGGTCAGGTCTGGGCTCAGCATTGTTCTGCAACAATAAAATGAATACAGTCGACTACCTGAATATACTGAATGACAAGTGACTCATGGACTTTTTAATCCCTGATAGCACAGGCATTTCCAAGATGACAATTTCAAAATTCATCGGGCTCAAATTGTGGAAGAGAGGTTCATTAAGCATGAGGAATCATTTTCACTCATGAATTGGCCACCTCAGAGTCTGGACATTAATTGAAAGTCTTTGGGATGAGCTGGAGAAGGCTTAACAGAGTGACTTGACTCACCGATCATCAATACAATATCTCAGCCAAAAATGAATGCAAATCTGGTCAGAAATTAATGTTGTAAAATTGTACAAGATTGTCAAAATATTACTAAAACAAATGTGCGCTGTGGTCAAAGCTAAAGGTGGCCAAACAAACAATTACAGTTTGCAAAATTTTTTTTTTTTTTTTGGATGGGCATTGTATTGAATTAAAACTGTTACCCTTGCAGTAAACATTTAAATTGGGCATCGCCGTGAATAAGGTTTTGTGGCAATATTTCAGATGAATACAAATGGTTAGCTGAGTGGTATGTTCACAGGACATTTTTCTTAACAATATTCACAGCACTGAAATATATATTTGAAAGGTAATAACTCTTCACCGTTTGCCTATCTCAGCAATCGCTGCACTTAACTTGAATTTAAAGTACCTGAATAACTTGCACTCACTTGTGTCAGTTTTATTCAAAAAAGGGAAAATTGAATACAGTACGTTCTGTTTTCAATCATCAGCCTTACTGCTCAAAAATGAATGAATAAAAGCGGTAAAATGCACCTTCACCTTCCTGTTTTACTCACCGTTTGCATCTACAAATATCATTTTATAGTTTCTGACAAAAATACATGATATTTTCAAAGACACACAATACTGAACTGGATGCCTTTTGCGTTGCCCTGCAGAACAGCAATATCAGCAGTCAGCAATCAACAAACAACATGGGATTATGCTAATTAGCAAATCATTAGCTTGTAAATGTTTGAAGAATTACAAACTAATTACCATTAGAATCTACTGTAACAGATTGTGCATTCAACATGCAACCATTTGATCTTGATCCTGCCACTGAAACTTAAATCGCTCCCATTCACAAAACTGATTAAGCATGGCAAATTTGACTAACGCTACAAAAACATTGCTCAGCACACCATGCCTCAATATGTCAACTGAACAAATGGCTTGTCTTACGCTTGCTGTCGCAGGATTAAGAAACAGTCAAACATTCAAAGTTGCTGAGGAGTCAGGTGAAAGAATGTTCCACATTTTATCTGCCATATACGTATACTCTTGTACTTAAATGACCTCACCATGAAAAAATAAAAAAATAAAATGCAATGAACTACTAAAAATGCTCTAAATGGTTGAGTCAGACATTAACCCCACAAAACCTATGGACCCATATGTGGGTTCATCCAATGCAGCTGCTCTATTCAAATCTATGGAACTTCAGGCCTATTTCAAATTCTAGTGGCCATCCCAAGGTTTCCGACAATCCCAAATATGTCCTGCAGAATCAATGGTAAAATTGGGTAAAACGTTGCACAAGATCTTGATATTTTCTATTTTTCTAAAAAAAAAACAAAAAATTTACTGCTAAAATCAAATCTAACCAAGCATTGTAATCTTGCATTTACATTTAAAACATTTATTTTACCTTTTTTATCCAAAAAAAACCTAAATAAAAATCTGATTGTGAGATCATTCTGACTCATATCTAGATTTATCCGTGGGGAAAGTGAAATTATCTTACCTCATGCATAAGTGAAATTACCTTACCTCATGGATAGATTAAATCTAGAAGTGAGTCAAAATGATTCAGTGGCAGAATGTTTTTTAGTGAGGAAAAAGGTAAGAAAAATAAATGTTTTTAGTCTAAATACAAGATTAAGATTCTTGGTAAGATTTGTTTTTTTTTTTTTTTTCAGTGTGGCATCCAGGGTTTCAATATTTCTCTCAATATGAGCGCCAAAACAGAATATGTATGTGACATTGTCTTACAATAAAAAAATGCTTTTTTCTGACTTTGAATCTAGTTAAGGGAAACTTATGTGAAAATTTAGGATTTCAGGGGAAAAAGGATAAATAAAGAATCAGAGGTCTGCCAGTTATTAACAGGTGTGGGGTTCCTGTTGAGTTAAAAAGCACCATCTGATAATATGATTAGAAATGTGTTCCTGTGAAGTTGCCTCCCGGTTTTATGACAGTTAAACAAATATTCACACCCACGCTGTCCACAGGATCATGGTGTCTGAGGCCTAATACCCATTTTATTTCTTCTTCTTTTCTTTTTTTACTTCTTTTTGAAGCTCCGTGCTTCAATTAAGAGACTAGGTTCCATATAAATCTAGTTCAGATCCGGAAATAGCATTTTCAAAGCAGAGGAAGGGATACGATAAAATCTTCATGCACCTTCCTCAATCAGTGCTCCAGCTCGTTAATCACCTAACCATTTCATCTTATTGGGATTTATAGCTTTATAAATACTGTAATCACTCTTTATAAATCATATGACAGTGTCTGTAGATATACGGTATAAAGTGCATTGAGCATGAAATGATTTAATGCATTGAATGATTAATTTAGGTTTGTAATTCAGCAGATTTAGAGGAGGGTAAATAAAGTATTAGCACTTTTTTCTTTTACTTAAACGGGAGTGTATTTATCCAACATGCAGATTTATTCCTTCAGATGTTTTTCGTTCAAATGATTGCGGGCAATTGTCCTCAACTGCTGGTAGGATAATACAATAATGCTTCTTGGTTATACACAGGTGCACTTCACAATGGTCTAAACTTTAGATTTCAGCTTGAATTTCCCCTTAAAGAGGTTCAGAGTTGCTCTATCTCTCCCCTCCCCCCCCCAGTAGTTTAGGGCAATGTCACATTCATAATCTATATCTGCTTGTTCATTCAGCAAAATTTTCATCAATTAGAAAACAACACGACTTACCTAGATCTTGTCATGTTTTGAGGAAATCACAGTTTCCTCACTCAAAAATCAACGACCCACGCAGTCATCCTGTTAGAATGTGCGAGGAATAGAGACTCAAATGACACAAAGGGCCCCATCATGCTAACCTGTAGGGATATCAGGTTTGGATTTGGCAAGAAAAGCTGATTAATTGCTTAGCTTTGCAGAATTATTTCCCTCGAGGTTGAAGAAACAGCCCACTTTTCAATTCAGCCCATCCAATTTAGGACATTGCCGCAATGCTGAAATTTTACTTTAGTATATTGGGTTGATATTGGCCAGTAAATAACTTAGTCTCTTACTGTAGAGAAGACGACCTACACAGCGTGATGCGCACTATACCCATCTCTCTAACTGGTGTGAAAATTACCCAACAGCTTTTTGGGGCACTCACCTTTCCACTTGAGCAGACAGACGCCAATACTTTCGCAAAATAAGGAGCGTATTTTTACAGATGACCCAGGTATGCCTTGACTAGAATTAAGCATGCTGATTGAAATTGGCAAATTAGTTTTAGTGACTGCCAAACTCACCAAACTGTGAAGGAAAGTGAATAAAATCGTGATTGAAAGTCTCTTGAATCTCTGCCAGTTCTTACCGAGTGCTACAAGAAAATTTCTCAGAAGTGCCTTTGTCTGGTTCATGGGAGTAAAAATCAGCCATTTTATCCCCTCCCACTAGTTGTGTTTATCTGCCTATGCTTGCTAGTAAGGTGGTGTGTACTAATATTCAGAGCTCTGCTCAAAATGTACGACCATTTGGTTTTATTGAATATGGCTTTGTGCATTATGTCACAGATTTGTGTTTTGTGCTGTGCTACTGTGCTCTGGGACGGGACTCTTTCCCATTGGGGTTGGTCTACAGGAAGTGTTTGTGAAGTGGAAATAGAATTGAAGGTTTTCAGGTATGTGCAAAAAATATGTTACAAATTGGTGAGGACTTCCAACTGAGGAAACAATGCTAGATTCTAAAGGTGAGCGCCGGCAAAAACAAGCTTCCTGACGGGTATCGTGTCTCCTGCCGGTCTTGCATGGCTGCTCGTGTGTGACAGAACACATTTGGCGTGACTCTGCCCAGGTTGCTGCAAATAGCCTCTGCAGTCTAACCATTATCACTGGAAGCAAAATAATTATCAACATGCATTACCATCAAAACCTTCAGCCAAAATACATTTTTACAAATATTTTCTCATTCCTCCAGCCTAAACAACAAATCCAAGATAGTCGGAGGTAGTTTCTGGAAATTAATTTATTTTCAGTCCCTGATGGAAAATGCCGCATCAAAGTCTCGAGGAAAATGCAGAAAATGTTTTCAGATTCCCCTTAAAGATGGACACACTTTCGGGCTCAGTGTAAACACATTTATTTCCGGCCCACAGGCTACATCGAGGTGCATCCCAGAGCTGAAGCACAGCTCATAAAATGGAGGGGAAAAAAACGGAGGGAAAATTATTGTTGAACAGAATACACCGTTGGATGTTTGTATGCCCAAGAATAAATATTCCCCAAAGCTACAAATCAAGGAAAATGTACTAATGCAGGAAGAAAATACTATGCTTTATTAGAAAGTGATTTTCTGTAATTATCTAAACAAGGGAATGGAGTGTTTGCGCTCCCGTAAATTATTTATTGGATTTTGTCTTTCTTTTTTCCTTCCGAGAAGGCTACATGGAAATATTGTAATTAAAGTGGATGATTTTAATGAATAAACTCTGTATTACCCCAATGAGCACCTCCTTTTCCCTGGCAGCTGAAGAGTCAATGGTTTGTGTCATGATGCCAGCATCAGGCTGAGATTGAGTTCTGTGCTTACTGAAGACCTCTGGGGTGTATTTCAGAAAGTACTGCGGAGTTAGCTGGATAACTGCACAGAGCAAGACCAAAAACAGATTATTTTACTTCCATCACTCAAAGACGTGAGGGTGTCCGGATATTATTCAATACAGTTAACCCGTTGTCTTCGTAATCCTGCTTTGTGGAACACGTGATCACTCTGAGGCCAGTTTTGAAGTCTTTGTTTTTATTTAACTATCTCTTCATTTTTGTTGCTTGGGCTGCAACCCCAAGCAGGCCAGACAAGTTCAGTATAAGGGAAACGGGAAAGAGAATTTCGATGAAAACTAAAACTTCAGGCTGACGAGCAACCTGGGCTCCTATCTGCCATTAGAAAACCAAATAATCTCACTTGTCTCTGTAGGATACTGCGTGTGGGGCAGCTTTAAACACTGAACTCCAGAACTCTTATGAGAGTCCAAAAAGTGCACCCCCAACAGATATTTACATATCTGCCTAGAGGGCCTTTAAAAAAATGATAAAGCAAAAATAACAAAGAAAAACAATAAAGCAGCATCCCAATGGAAACGCGACCAGCATGGAATACTCTCAAACCGGGGTCAGTAATCAGCACACAGAGGAGCGAAACATAAGACAAGGTCGAGAACTAATTGGCAATGCCAAGCATGGTGGGTAAATATCACAGGACCCAGGTTAATCACAAGATAAATCCAGTCCAATAAAATAAAGAGGACCACACAAAAATGTGTGATTAAATGTACAGTTTCTTTATTCTGTAATCAAAAACAAAAATAGTCAAATACAAGAAGTCACAGAAACAATCTCAAATAAATGCAGAACTCCAAGTCTGAGAGCTAGTGTCCATCAGTACTATTCAAATGCCGACCTTTTCAGTGTAGCGGAAATGTTCAATGCAGGTAAATTAGAATCAGATGAAAGATGGTAGCACGTGCAGCTAAGATACTTATGATGGAAGTCATAACACTTGAGTCTTCAGCCTGTTAATACTTAAGGAGCAATTGGAATTTGGGGTGGGGTTGGGGTTGGTTTGATTGTCAAAATAATTTCCACCCAGCAGCATTCAATGGGATGACCCAGGCGCTCCAGACGATCCGTGAGGACAGTTTCCCCGGCAGAGTTTGGTTATAAAGAGCAAAACAAATAAAAAAAAAAATCTGCCCAACAGCCTGCTGCGGACCGCAGGAAGAGCTGGGCCCACCATGAAAGTGAAATGGCAGTCAGGGACTGGGATGAGCCGCAGGGTCCATTTAATGCTCTAGCAACTCGGCTACAGATGCGACAGATTTCAGTGACATTTATTTATTTGCTTTTTCATTCATTCTTCTTCTGCCTTCCCGTAATACAGCCGCTCTGTAAGGCTTTGCAGATCTTTTCTTTTCAGTGTTACTTCTGTTTTTATCATGTGTATCTATGGTCACTGCCACCAGCCATTCTGTTCAGTCTCATCATCTCATCACACCTGGGGAACTACTGGAGTAAAGAAAAAAATGATTTGCTGAGAAATAGGAGGCTGCTGTGTTAGCTCACTTGGTAAAGGTGCTGCTTGCGGTGCTAAAGTGTCCATCATGGTCCCAGAACTAATCTGGAAATGCCAAGCCGACTGTGGCCAGCAGCCTCTTGGTAACGGTGTATAATTTGCTTTTCGTTGCTCAGGGATATGGGAAGGGTACAGTTGGTCGGGTTTCCATTGTTTGTTCCTCAAGCATCTCCTGCTGACCATCTGGGTATGATTCTGAGCAAGCACATGTTCACTCCTCATTCTCTACACACTAGGCCTGTGACCAAGAGGACAGGTGCGTGTTTCAGTGGCAAAACACTTATGGTCTGCGCTCTACTGAGACGGCAGTATGAGTTGGATACAAGCATGCAAGTGACAAAAAAAGTAAACTGTGATTCGTAAATCATCTTTGAGCTGTATTAAAAAAAAAAAGGGTAGAGACTCAAATTTTGTTGTTTTTCCGCCTCTATTTTTTTTTATAATAAACAAGTCTGGACTGCAGGCAGACCAATCTCATGGCTGCACTCTCCAATTAGAAAGCCAGTTGTTACCTATGCCATGGGCACAAGTACATCTCATGACAGACGCTGGCTTTTGAACTGTACATTGGTGACAATTTCCATTAATACCATAAAAATGCGAAATTTGGACTGTTCCAGGAACAGTTTCCAGTATGTATCATTCCATTTTAGATAAGCTCAAGTCCAGGGAAGACAGCAGCGTTTACCATATTATTGATGCATAGCACAGTCTTCACTTGCATTTGTGGATGCGATGACAAATCTTGTTTATCAGTAAAGGTTTTTCAAAGTTGTCTCAGCCCAAGTGGTTGAATCCATCAGAAAAGCATGTCTGTTTTTTATAATGTGCCAACTAAAGGATTGACAATCAGGGGCACTCAGTATTGATTTCCAGCCTCATCCTTTATGCAGCAATATCTCAAGAGTCCATGAATCTTGTAATCATATAATGCACTGTAGAGAGTAAAATCCCTAAAATCCTTGCAACAAGACATTAAGATTTGTTATTTTCAGACTTGGATTATTCAGTCATGCATCGTTTCACAAAGTGGCAAGCACTTGACCACTGATTGCTTGTGAATAACTGGGCCTTTTACAGATGCTCTTTTTATATCCAAGCATGATAGCATTTATTTATTTATTTATTTTTAGCATTCCAAAACTTCTCAACCTTCATATTGACATTGTGCCCCCTTTTTTTTTTTTTTTTTTTAGCTTTGTTTTGCAGGTATCAAAGTCAGAATGAGCATGTTTAAAAAAAAAAAAAAAACTAATTGACTAAAATGAGAGCCATTTTGTGTTCTGCTGTATTCAAAATAATACGGGGAAAATGTGATTTACAATTACTGCTTTGTTTTTTTTAACTGCCACTTTCCATATTGTCCCAACTTTTTTGAGAATGGTATTGGATTCAAATGCACACTGATTAGAACAAACATTATGACCAGCTGACCAAGGGGCCGCTTACACAGGAGACATGTCCGCTTTTCAGTATGTCGTTTTTTTTTAATTAATTTAATTAATTAATTAATTAATTAATTACCAATGATAACATGCGCTAGACTTGCATCTTTTTACCTTGCATCTCCTCTATGGTTTTTAAACACTAAGAGTTTGCGTTGCTTCGATGGAATGCTGTCATGGCAACGTTTCAGTGGTTCTTTTCTTGCTGCTTTTAAAAGATGTACATGTTTTGTCGCATATCGCATTTTCCACATGCAAGCACGTCTCCTGGGTGAACGGCCACTAATGTGCTGTTAGTCCTCCACATATTGCCGGAACAGCTTTGTCCAGTCGATATCCACACACATGCCTGGACCCAGGGTTTCCCAGCTGAGCATTTCCCAGAGCATCGCACTTCCTCCACCAGCTTGTCTTCTTCCCACCGTGCATCCTGGAGCCATCTCTTCCCACGTAAACAGCATGTACTTACACAGCTGATATACATAATGCAGAAGACAACGCGTCTCATCACATCAGGCAACTGTCTCCATTGCTCTAAGGTCCAGTTCTAAAGCTTGTGTGTCCATGGTAGCGACTTTTGAAGTTGTATCAGCATTAGAACAGGCACTCTGACTTGACAGAGGCTACAGTGCCCTATACACATCAGGGTGTGACACACTGTTGAGCCGTTGCATCACAGCAAAAAGGTTATTGGGTTTGAATCCTCTCCAGGGCCTTTCTGTGTGGAATTTGCATGGTCTCTTTGTGTTTTAGAGGGTTTCCTCCCCCAGCTCAAAAACACGCATGCTAGGTTCATTGGAGACACTAAATTGCCTACAGGTGCAAGTATGTGAGTGAACGGTGAGCAAGCCGTGCGATAGATTGGCGAGCTCTCTCGTGTGTTCCTGACTTTCAGCCATAGTTGACTGGAATAACCTGGAGCTCCCCTATGTGACCCTAATGAGGAAGACACTAAAGATAATGGATGGACTTCAAGAATTTAAAAAAAGACATTTAGGACATTTAGTTTTGAACATCTTCAGATGTTTCCCCCTGCCTGCTGCTCCAAGCTACACTCCCTGCACCTCTGCATTAAAAAGATGATGTCAGTGTTCACAACATTGCGTGTGGTCCAATCAGCTTCCACCTAGGCTATCTCCATTTTCCCATTCTTTTTCATTCTTTGGCCTCCCTGACCCCACTCGTCCCTAGTTTAAATAAGCCTGTGCTACCCTTCACTTACACTGACAAAATGGAGAGATATGTCCCTCTGGTTCAGGCGAAACCCATTAGACTTGAACAGGTCAGTTCATAGACCCTGTTAAATAATAACAGACTGGCACCATGAGGAACCGTAGCGCACATCCCATTGACCAAAATTCTATCTGCTCACGTTTCAGAAACAAATCATCAACCATCTGCTTCAGGGCTCTGGATCTCCCATGTTTTTACTTTACATGACATTACATGTGACAGAACATGACAGACATTAGGCCTATAAGGAGTTATGGAGTCCACTCCTCCAGCTGTTCTTGATTAATTTCACTTTAAAAGCGATTCATTAATTTCAACAACTCTGCTGTTTTGCTCAGTAAATCAGGAGACTGATGTGTTTGTTGAGGAATCTCAATTTTAAAATATGCATAGGTAATTCCTGAAGCAGAGGAGGACATGTTATTGACACATCTCTGTTTTAGTTTGACAGACTTTTAGTTACATGCTTCAGTCATAGATTTGTGTTAGAGTAATTTTTTGATTGAACTTGTGATAGTTTTGAGAACTATTAAACCATATGCCAATTTAAATGATTATAAATATCCTCTGTATTACCTCTGCATTTTAAATCAAGGTAGTCCTCTTTGTCTTCACCTGAAAAATACATAGTCTGTAAGATGAATGTCTTAGTCTGTAATTCACAGATAAACGAGGTACTCTTTGCCCTGGCAGTACCAAGCGTTCAAATCCAAAGTAATTTCTAAGCCAAAACATTAACATGGCAAGGCCAGTGAACTCTGGGTCTTGTGTGAGGGGGTTGGGGACTGCTGAGATGTTGGAAAATTACTGAGGTGTATCAATATAAGACCAGCTTGTATGATTTGATATCAAAGTTCTCTGAGAAGAGTTCTCCCATTCTCTAGTTCTGTTTATAAATGAATACAAGTCTTATTTGGACACTTGCCAGTGGATCTGTGTTTGAACCGCACAATGCTCAGCCTAGCTTGGTGTGAAAAAGGATTTTTCCTCTACCAGTTTGCTGTTTCTATCAGTCACAGTCCATTTTCTTTTGTCTCTTCGGAGATCCAATTTTGCATTTAAAAGGCATTTTGATACTCTTTGTTTTAATAAGGGCTTTTTGCACTGTTTTTTTAAGCTACCTAGCATGCATCCCTGATCTATTCATTACATTCCATTACACTTACAGTGCTGTGAAGAGGTATTTGCCTCCTTTCTGTTTTCTTCTATTTTTGCATATTTGTGACACTTTAATGTTTCAGAGCATCAAACTAATTTGAATATTAGACAAATAGAACCCGAGTAAACATGAAATGCAGATTTTAAAAGTTGATTTTATTTATTGAAGGAACAAAGCTATCTAACTCTATCTGGCCCCATATGAAAAAAGTAATTGCCCCCTTTGTTACTAAATCAACCTATTAAGCAAATTTAATTGATTACTGGGTTCAGTTTCACTGGACACATCCAAGCATGTTTACTGTTAGCCCGGATGAATTTAAGCATCAATTACAGAGTATGCAACACGTTTTTTAAAATGTCTAAGAATACTTATGAGTCGAACTTTTCACCCTAGGATACAGAATTGTTTCATAACAAAAGCTTTCCTGTGACTTTAGCCCTCGCAATTTCACTTCAACACTTCAAAACAAATTTCCAGTCATTCGCCAAAGTGCTGCTAATCCATTGCTAAGCCGCTAAACATACAAACAAACAAAAATAAAAAAAAAAAAAACATCTTGATAGCCCATGACTCTTGGGATAATATTCTGTGGACTACTGAGTCAAAATTGGAACTTTTTGGAAGTCAAGGATTGCATCTAGTGAAAAATTAACTCAACATTCCACGATAAGAACATCACGGCAACAGTCGAACACTGTGGTTTTGGTTCGACAGTCTGGGCCTGCTTTGCTACTTCAGGTCCTGGACGACTTGCCATAATTTATGGAACCATGAAATCGACTCAATACTAAAAAATCCTGCAGGTAAATTTCTGGCTGTCTGTTTGTGACCTAAAGCTCAAGCACAGTTGGGTCATGCAGCAGGACAATTATCTGAAGCACACAAGCAAATCCACCTGTGAATGGCTTGAACAAACAAAGTGAAGGTTTTGGTGTGGCCTAGTCAAAGTCCTGACCTGATTTAGATTGAAATGCTGTGGCAAGACCTTCAACAGGCAGTTGATGCTCAAAAACCCTCCAATGAGGCTCAATTACAATAATTCTGCAGAAAGGAATTGGTCAGCATTCCTCCACAGACTCATTGCAAGCCATCGCAAATTTGATTGCAGTAGTTGCCGCGAGGGGTGGCACAATCAGGTATTAGCAAGAGCATAGTTAAATACTGCAACATGTATTTAGTGGATCATCTAGCCTCAATATTTTATTTTCATATTTCATATTTTCATATCTACCAATATTTACCAATCAGTTTCAAAACTAGCAGATAACCACTTCAGCTATTGAATTGATCAATGTCAAATTTTTCACCAAGCACTGATCATACCCAGTTTTTGGGCGTACCTGTGAAACATGGCCCCACAATGCAGAGCATTTTCTTTCATTGGGTTACATACATATATAACCGATGGCAACTATGGAACATTACCTGGTCTTTGATATGAGGTGAGGTATTTGAAAATTCAGCTCGCCACCCCCGTTGACAGCTCCGGAAATTGTATTGAATCGAGAGCAAAATTCTCCAGTGGTCGGAACAATTTTTCTCTCTCCTTAGCTCTATGGAGCGTGGGTCAGCTTTGCCATTGCAATTGGGAGGGCCCAGCCCACCCCTGGCCCAGCCACGGCCCACTTCTGGCCCACTCCTGCCCTTAAAAGACCCAGGCCAAAAGAGGGGAGGAGGGGATGGGAGAGCACAAAGGTTGTCCTGGGCCTGGCCCCAAAATATCAACTCAGACCACTGAGTCTGGTTAAAATGCATGTGGTTAAACTCATAATAAAATTACACTTTGCCACAGTTTCCTGTCATTTCAACTGCATTTTAATGTATGCAGTGTTCACAGTAGATAATTACTTTTTTTGTAAATTTGAGGTGTTTTCACTCTAATCCTGATTGGCGAGAAAAACTATTCCCCTCTGCAATGTTCAACTGCTAATTGCCACACTGATCCTTCTCACTGAGTGGTATAATATGTCACTTCCTGTCTAAAGAGAAGCATTATTCATGTGAGTTACGTTTTCAGAATATGATGATGATTTTAATATTTTTGCAGCCCCTACTAATGTGAAGTGTTTGATAGATAGCACAATTACACTTCTAGAAGTAATTTCACTAACACTGGGTATTCATGCTGCAGTATTCATTACAAAAAGACGCCAACGTACCAGGAATGGATTATTATACATAGTGTCAAATTGCATGTTATACTGTTGCTTTCATTTCTGGTATTTCAATGTTGCACTTTCCACAAGGATACTGATGTTATAATCGACTTACATGTGGACAGATACTGCAATCTTAGTGCACACAAACACCCACGCGGGTATTGACAATAGTGCTGTAAACGTTAGCTCTCTGATAAATGCAGGTTTCAGGCTAATTCTCTGATGAACCCTGATGATATTATACAGCCAAATAGACATGGAAAAACACACACACAGACACACATACACTCTCCTGGTGGTTGAGCCAGGGCGGTAATCTAAACCCCTAAACCAGAAGGATCACTGTTCTTCGATGCTCAATTAAAATACGACCAGCCTCTGCTGGGATTTATGGAGCCAATCAATTTGCCTGCCGCCTGATCTCAGGCCAGTTGCTGTGGCTGTTTCTCAAGTGCCATATCAATTATACAGGGCCACGCAGGGCTGTATATTACGGCCGTGATTGGAATGCAATGATAGGACACGCTCTGCTTTGCAAAATCATTGCGAGAGCGCAGAGTTAAAAAGGTTCATTTGTTTATCTAGTTTGCTAATGACTCTATTGATTCATTGTGCCCTAGCTGATCGTGTGACTGTTGAAAACTAGACAAAAGAGGAAAAATGAAAGATCGATAACGTTCAGGCCATCGGGAAGTGTTGGGGGTTGTGTGAGGTAGTCATCATGCCCCAAGCAGAATGTAAAGATAGCCATGCAAAGCATGGTAATATATCCAAATGGCAGCCTTGTCGACGACAAAAATTTTCAATCATCGCCAAAATCCATAGGGATCCTCTTCATATCACTACTGACCCACAAAATTAAAATGAGAAGAATCCAACAAAAACTGTAGTTTGTAGAGTGAGAACAATAAACTGTGGAAAGACAGACTGACCGACGGACTGAAGGACGACCTGACGGACGGACAGGAGCGATCGCAATATAAGCCCATCCAGTGAAATGGGCCTATGAAAATGCAGGCAGATGTAGGGCAAAGACAGTACCCTGTGCAGCTATCATCCAGTATGGATAAAGTATCTTAGATTGGCAGGGGCAATACAAATGAATAAAATGACAACATTTCTTGAGTTGCTGAGAACAAAGTTTTTATTATTTTCCTATGATTTTTTGCAAGTAAGTACAGAAGACACAGACGAAGAGTTTGCCACAAGTCCAACGCCTTTACAGGAAAGGGTCTCAGAGCCACAGGGTCCCAAAAATGGCTGATTTCGGCATATTTCAACAAAACCCATTGTGAAAATTGGGGGGTGAAGCCTGAGGGCATTTTTGAAAATACTGTCTTTTCAGAAATAAACCAGGCCAAATTATCCATTAGGGTACCCTAACAGAAATAATTGATGCTAAAGTCATCTACCCCTTTTCTGAAGTACAGCAGCGCCCCCTAGGCCCTTTTTAATGGAAAATGCATCGAATTTCACCCAATTATGTTCAACAAACATTAGGTTTTGCATTGATATTAAAAAATGGTATGAATGGTTTGCCTGTGAATTTTTTTTGGATCAATGGCCTGCAAAAATGTCAAAATTATCGGTGGGAGGGCAAACGTTAACGCTACTCGCCCATTACTATATAAAATGCAGTGAAGTCGCTGATGCGGCAGTTGTTTGCCCTCCCACTGCTTTGCTTAAAATGAATCAAACGTTCCCCCTTCAATAACCCGTGGTGATTTTAAACAAAAAACTTTGCACTGTTTTTTACAATGTCCATAGATCCTTCTCCCATGATAGTTTCAATGAGCTACTGTGAATAATTCATAGTAAAACAGAGTGATGTGCAGTCGGAGGTTAGTTTGGTGAGGCAGAAACCTCCCCTTTGCTTGATTAGCAATCAGACGATTAACTAGTTTAGTAAGATTATTCGGCAGAATGACGGGCCAGTTTAAGTTTCCGCGGCGTTATTACTCAGTACATCGAACTTGAAATGCTCACGAAACTGCAGATTTGCGAGTACTTTCTTACAGGAAGCCAGAGACGAGCAGTGAGGTAAGGCAGTCACGCAAACTTTTATCACAGGATTTTGTGAACCTGTTCCCTAGTACTATTCCTGATTGACAATCAAAACAATTAAGGCCAAGCCTATAGGAAGCCCGTATACTGATAGAGGAGATAATGACAAAAATATTCATTCACGCTTCAATTCGAGACTGCAAGGATGGAAATCTGAATAATCAATTAGGAAAAATTCTCGGCTCTCGGTAATTCTGTATAGCATTTAAACATTGTTAATCGGATTATGAAAGAAGACTGAAAATAAGCGCCCGCTTTTTTTTTTGCGTGTAAAAGCGCGTATTTAAAGGAGAATACATTGTGAATTGATTAAGCATTGAACTCTGCATAAGTCGAACTGTTTTCATGTTTGTTGATGACATTGCTTTGGCTTCCTGGAAGCAAGTACGCGCAAATCTGTTGTCTAGCGAGCATTTCAGGTTCGATGTACTGAGTAATAACAGCGCAGAAATTTAAACTGGCCCGTCATTCTGCCGAATAGTCTTACTAAACTAGTTAAACGTCTGATTGCTAATCAAGCAAAGGGAAGAATTCTGCCCACCAAACTAACCTCCAACCGCACGGCACTGGTAAGACAATTAATTTCACACACTGACGAAATCTGTTCGAGCATCACAGCACTGGCGTCCAGCCAGTTGAAGTGGAGATGGCACGAATTGTGACCAGTGGGCTTCAAACGCCTGGCACCGGATTTATTCCTTGGTATATTTTACTGAAACTTCACAAACAGGGCAACAGGATATTCTGTCAACAAACTATGTAGGGTAGAGTAAAAATACGCCCACCTTTCTTGCTATTGTTGAGAAGAAATCACGGCGAACTCGCGACAAACTTCACCAACTTCTGTCGAATTTATTTCACATCCCCTGGAGGTCTAGCCTGGACGAACAGACTCGTAATTTCTCAAATTAGATGTCTGTAAGCCAGTCGGGGCCGTAGCTGGGATATCACGTCGGCGTGGGCTATTTGAAATCTACCTCCTAAATGGATATTTTTGCCACGCCATGCACTTGAAAATTTGTAAACATGGCGCAAATTGAGGTCACGCATTCATCCAACGGGCGAACAATAGCTCTGTTCAAATCGCGTTTTTGGCCGTAATACGCAGAGTTCATGTATGAAATGCGGGTGTCCTATTGAAAAGGTTGCTTTTAATCAAACCATGGTGTTCTTTTTGTATGAAAATGGTATTTACATCATTTTTTATAAGTTTTCTGAGGCTTGTTTACCGCCCCAGTTCAGCTGTTACGCATTGCATTAGAGTTTATGCAGAGCGTGCCCATGCCTATCTTAGAAAGGCTTGAAATAACCTGAAATGTTACAAGCCGGTTTAACCACAGAGATGTACAGTGCTACAAGTCTAAAAACATTCCTGCTCGCACAATTACAGTACCGTAAATATTTTGTTGGATGTGTATTCTAAAACATTCGCCCCCAGCCCTCTCCTGAGGGAATAACATCCAAATCAAGGTTTTTCTCTCATTCTGCTTCCTAGCCCACCAGCTGTGACAAATAAAGAGCATCACGGGACTGACCAATCTTATTCACGAAAAGCCAGTGCGGGTGCTAGGTTTCATTACAGCCCAAAACTAATATGGCTGACTCTACTTACCAAGGTCTTCATTGAACCCCCTGATTAGATTATTAGTTGAATCAGGTGTTGTATGCTGGACAAAAACAGAAAACAATGTCCCCACTGGCTGTTTGTGGATAAGATTGGACACTCCAATCATCGGGTGTGCTTGAGGTGGGCCACCACTAATACATGGATCGGGCAAGTGGTCCCCAAGGACCATCCAATACAATGAGTGAGAGAGAACTGCGAACTGCAGTGACTGTGCTCGGATCAGGTCACAACGCTGAGGGGAAATATGAGGAAACAGATGACTGAAAAAGCAGAAGGAAAGTTCAAGAAGATCAGGAAAATGAACAAATTCACAGTAACACAGTCAAATAAAAGAATAAAATGATTGTTCTTTGGTGATGGTGTTAAAGGAAGCTTGTTTTCAGCCAAGCCAGTTGGACAGCTATGCCAGCATCTCCACACAGACTGCTTCAGTTTTATCACTTCTGTTGCCAGACAAGCTGTCAGGAAACTCAGAGATGTGTTACCATCATCACTCTCCCCGCTGAGGCAACATTTTGCCAAATGACGCAACATTGTCCTGGTAACATAGTTTTATGAAAGACTACATGTCACAGAGTTCAGTCATCTCATTAATGATTTGATCTCACCACATACGGGCACACACACACATACTCACATGCACGCACACACACACACACACACACACACACTACCTTGCACTCTCGGGCAAGAACACACTTACAGCACACACTCCAGCTCCTAATGTAATAAGCTGAGGGGTGCCTGCTGGATTGGACTCGTAATTGTCTGAGTGCAGCCATTAGAAACTGGGCAAGTGGGCAGCCACACCTGTTTCTCCAGGTGTAAATCACTGGCTCATTGAAATTCAGCGCAGACAGCACTGGAATCAAATTATATGCTTGGAAACACATTGATGAATTGTTAGATTCCTGCATCTTCTTGGTAATTCAATCATCGGCTCCAGGCTCTGTTTCTGTGCCATATACTCCCACGGCCAGCGATGGCCTCCGCTTCGTCTGGATGTCAGCTGTGCACCCTGACAGTGTAAAATGTAATAAAATGTGATACAACTTTATGAAAGAATATTTTATTTAAAAAGCACGATATTTATGCCCCTTGGGAAAATTACATCTCTGATGTTGCCAATATTATATTTCCTGACAATAAAAATTCTTCATACGGGGGTGAAATTTAATGTTACAAGACTCTTGCAAGACAATTACATTACTGTTTTGTCACTTTTTCTAGTCTGTTGGAAGGAAATGGGAGAATGCTGAGACTTTCTTACCATGTAAGACTTCTGAGACATTTTCAAGATTGTTGGAAGACATGCTTTGAAGTGGGAAAGGCAATACTGCAGTGAGACTTTATTAATCTCGAAGACAAGCACAGCGCGATTTGTGCGACTCTTTCACTGTGAGTGGCAGAACCCTGGTGCGCTGCAGGGCCAATTGGAGCGAATTCCTGGCCTTTATGAAAACATTATTTGTCATCAACGCTGAAATCCATTTTCTCGGCATTAAGACATTTGATCGAAATTAAAAAAAAAAGTTAAACTGTCAATTAGCTTGCCGGAAGAAGTCTGTTTTGTGAGTGTGTGTGTGTGTGTGTGTGTGTGTGTACGCGCAAGTGTGTGCATTTGTTCTTGTACTTGCTACAAAGTGAGAACCAAAAAAAAAACTTTTTTTCCTTCTGAATGAGGACATTTTTGGGAAGCAAGTTATACATGTCCTCAATACTACAAAAGCAAATTGTGACTTATTAGTTGAAGTTAGGGATGAGGTTAAAATTAAGGATAGGTTAAGGTTAGGGTAAGGGTTTGAGTTAGGCATGCATTACTTATTGCTACGATTAAGGAAAGGCTGTAGAGATACATAAAAAATGAATTAAAGTCAATGTAATGTCCTCACAAGGATAGAATTACAAAGATTTTGTGTGTGTGTGTGTGTGTGTGTGTGCGCGCGTGTGCGTGAGTGTGTGTGTGTGTGTGTGCTTTCCTGTTGCATTAATGGTGGCAGGCCCAGTCAAGGAGTATCCTGGGGGAAGGTGCTAAAACAGGATATAAGACACACCCCTCCCCCCGACTACAGCCTACCTCACCACCACTGCCGAAACCAGCTCTGCTTAACCCTTTAACTGCCTGCTCCCTTTTGGTCAAGCACAGTTGGAGTCGCTGTATTAAATTGAAAGATGTGTTGAACTTAGCCTGATGAAGCCTTCTCCAATAATCATTTGCAGTCTGTAATGCTGAAAAAAAAAATCTGATCTGTTAGGTTCAACACATCTTTCAATTAGAAATAGTGACTCAAAATGTGCTCTGCCAAAAGGTGGAGCAGGCAGTTAAAGGGTTAATGACCGACTGCTTATCTGCTAACAAAGCCATAAAATTAACCATTTTTATTTAGCTTCTACCAAGAAGTACCATTGAGATTTAAAATCGTTTTTCCTAAGGACACCTGATTACACAGCGAATGAAAAAAAAATGAATCACAGAGGCATTAAAGATAATTCCCGTAAGTAAATGTGCCTGCCTTGCGCACTTTGATGCGGGCAGTGACAAATCTACCAAATAAGACTGTAATGCGGAAAATGACCAAACGAAAGTCTTCAATATAATTGCACTGGGTGCCTATACTGATGAATCTGGCTGTTTATCAGTCTTCTGTATTTACAAACTCAAACTACCTCAAACTTTTCAATTGAAAGAACATGGATGGTAAATGTCATTAGTTTAAGGAAAAAACTGTCAGGATTGCATTCAGTAAATAGCTAAATCCCTTATTAATTGCTTTTCTAAAACACTGTGCTTGTGGTAAGAGGAAAGTGATGCTTAGCAGCCTAAATCATGCAAAAGTTTTAAGCTAATGTTAATTAATGTGCATCGAATAACTGGGGGTATGTTGTTAGCTTGCTTCAGCGTTGGCTCTCTGGCTGATTTGCGCTCCGGCCGAAACGACTCGTGTTATTGGCACGATGGCCCATTGTGGATTATGAACCTTGAAATTAATTATGCATAACATGAATTGTACTCCAGCATAATAGGTCTAATGTCCCTTCCCTTTCCTGTCATCCATCCCTGAGTTTACAAAATCATGACATAGCTATTCTGCGATTCCCATTCTGAGGTAAACTGTCTTTAGCCTCATTTCTCATCACTGAATGCTCTTCATTGCTGCAGCTTTCTAAAGAAAGTCCCCTATAACCACACTACAAAGTTACTTAACTAGAGAAACTAAAAAAATGTGTCTGTCTATAAAA